>BSBK01004856.1:55000-447500 GCA_027943335.1 Chamaecyparis obtusa
GAGAAAAACATACTTATTTGACCTTGGGTTGACCCTTCTCTAAAGTATATTACTTCAACTTGGGATGCCCCTTGTCCAACATTTTCATCATCAAAGGCTGCATGTACACAACAAAAATAATAACTTCTTAAGGGGAAAGACCCAAAATGCATATTCACCTTTAAGAGACTAAATCGAGACAGTGAGAGAGAGAGAGAGAGAGAGATGTGTACTTGTTTGATATTCTAAGAGTTGTGCTTGTTGATCTTGTGGTGACCCTTCTCCAACTTCTGAAGGTTGGGGTTGTTGAGCTTGTTATGACCCTTCTCCAACTTCAGAAGGTTGTGCTTCTTGAGCATTTCCTACATACAAAGTAAAAATTATTAAACAAAAACTTTTGAATGAAGTTAGGTATAACAAGGTTCATGTATTAAGTCAAAATAGGTCCTAAAAAGTCTAGTTGGGTCTAATTAGGTCTAATTAGGTCCTATTAGGTCCTAACAGGTCTAATTGGGTCTAATTAGGTCCTAACATGTCTAATTGGGTCTAATTAGGTCCTAATTGGGTCTAATTGGGTCTAATGAGGTCCTAATTAGGTCTAATTGGTTCCAATTGGTCCTAATTAAGTCTAATTAGGTGCAAATTTGTTCTAATTGAGTCTAATTGGGTTCTAATAGGTCATATTAGGTCCTAATTAGTTCTAATTGAGTCTAATTAGGTGCTAATTGGTTCTAATTGATTCTAATTGGGTCTTAATAGGTCATATTAGGTCCTAATTGGTCCTAATTGGTCATAATAGGTCTTAATAGGTCACATTGGTCCTAATTAGTCCTAATTGGTCATAATTAGTCATAATAGGTCCTAATTGGTCCTAATTGGTCTAGAATTAAGTCTAATTAGGTCCTAATAGGTTCATATTATGTCTAATTAGGTCCTTATTGGTCTAATTAAGTCCCAATTGGTCTAATTAAGTTCCAATTGGTCTAATTAAGTCTAATTAGGTCCTAATTGGTATAATTAAGTCTAATTAGGTCCTAATTGGTCTAATTAAGTCTAATTGGGTCTTAATAGGTCATATTAGGTCCTAAGTGGTTCTATTTGAGTCTAATTGGTCTAATTAAGTCTAATTAGGTCCTAATTGGTTCTAATAGGTCATATTAGGTCCTAATTGGTTCTAATTGGTTATAATTGAGTCTAATTAGGTCCTAATTGGTTCTAATTGAGTCTAATTAGGTCCTAATTGGTTCTAATTGAGTCTAATTGGTTCTAATTAGTCCTAATTGGTCCTAATAGGTCTAATTAGGTCTAATTCAGTCTAATTGGGTCTAATTAGGTCCTAATTGGGTCTAATTAGATTCTAATTAGGTCTAATTGGGTCTAATTGGTCCTAATTGGTCCTAATTGAGTCTAATTAGGTGCTAATTGGTTCTAATTGAGTCTAATTGGGTCCTAATATGTCACATTAGGTTCTAATTGGGTCTAATTAGGTCTTAATTAGTTATAATTGGTCCAATTAAGTCTAATTAGGTCCTAATTGGGTCATAATACATTGAATATTAAGTCCTAATTGGTTCCAATTGAGTCTAATCGGTCTAATTAAGTCTAATTAGGTCCTAATTGGTTCTAGTAGGTCATACTAGGTCCTAATTGGTTCTACTTGAGTCTAATTAGGTGCTAATTGGTTCTAATTGAGTCTAATTAGTTCTAGTTGGGTCTAATTGGGTCATAATTGGGTCTAATTAGGTCCTAATTGGTCCTAATTGGTCTAATTAAGTCTTATTAAGTCCTAATTGGTCTAATTAAGTCTAATTGGGTCCTAATAGGTTGAATATTAGGTCCTAATTGGTTCTAATTGAGTCTAATTGGTCTAATTAACTCTAATTAGGTCCTAATTGGTTATAATAGGTCATATTAGGTCCTAATTAGTTCTAATTGATTCTAATTAGGTCTTAATTGGTTCTAATTGAGTCTAATTAGGTCCTAATTAGTTCTAATTGGGTCCAATTGGGTCCTAACTAGGTCTAATTAGGTACTAATTAGTCCTAATTGGGTCTAATTAGGTCCTAATTAGTCCTAATTGGTCTAATTAAGCCTAATTGGGTCCTAATAGGTCATATTAGGTCCTAATTGGTTCTAATTGAGTCTAATCGGTCTAATTAAGTCTAATTAGGTTCTAATTGGTTCTAATAGGTCATATTATGGCCTAATTGGTTCTAATTGAGTCTAATTAGGTGCTAATTGGTTTTAATTGAGTCTAATTAGGTCCTAATTAGTTTTAATTGGGTCTAATTAGGTCTAATTAGGTGTACTAATTAGTCCTAATTGGTCTAATTAAGTCTAATTATGTCCTAATTGGTCTAATTAAGTCTAATTGGGTCCTAATAGGTCACATTAGGTCCTAATTGATTCTAATTGAGTCTAATCGATCTAATTAGGTCCTAATTGGTTCTAATAGGTCATATTAGGTCCTAATTGGTTCTAATAGAGTCTAATTAGGTCCTAATTAGTTCTAATTAAGTCTAATTAGGTTCTAATTAAGTCTAATTAGGTTCTAATTGAGTCTAATTAGGTCCTAATTGGTTCTAATTGAGTGTAATTCGGTCCTAATTAGTTGAATATTAGGTCCTAATTGGTTTTAATTGAGTCTAATCGGTCTAATTAAGTCTAATTAGGTGCTAATTAGTTCTAATTGGGTCTAATTGGGTCCTAGTTGGATCTAATTAGGTCCTAATTGTAATACCCCAAAAATGGGCTATAAGTTCATTAACCTCCTACATTGACAAATCAAACGAAATCGACATCAAAGTCCTAATCTAAGGCACATCTAAACATCATTGAATCATAATTGATTATCTTAAATTCTGCATCGGGGAATATTCCTAGTAATTTTCCTAATTATCTTAATTATCTTTAATTTAATGATTATTTGGCGATAAATCACATTTATCCTAAAGTTTGATTAATTGAATATTTTCATATTTAATTAATTAGATTTAATATTTGCCACTTAATTGTTTAATTAAATTTAATTCTATCTATTATTAATTGTATTATTTAATTTTGACAATAAATCAAAATTCCTATCTTTAATTGATTAAATTCTTATTTAATTAATTAAAGCATGTTGTCATTATTTAATAATATAATTTTTAATAAAAGTTTGATAAAATAGTTAATTAACCCATAAATTAATTATTTTATTTCAAAAATCAGTTAAGTTGAGCATAAATCACTTTATTATTAAATTAATTCATAATTAAAACATGCACAATCATAAAAGCAGACAACTATCAATTATCAATTAAAGCTAAACTCTATTTTGAGTTAAAACTTAGCTTTTGCATGTTTTTTTTGAGTTAATTATCTTTTATTATAAAATAACTCAAAAATCAACCTGAGTTATTTGAATGATTTATGGCTTTTATCCATGCACCTCCAAAGCCCTGGATTTCTATAAAAACAAGGCTTAGCTCTTCATAATTGATCTCTCAATCATCTCTCAAATTTGCATCCAAGCATCTCATTGATCGATCGACACATTCTCTTATTGATCGACACATTCTCTCTCCGAAGAGGTTGATAGATCACGTGGGGTTGATATCACGAGCTTTGGTGAATCAAAATTGGTTAGTGCGTCTTCTCTTATTGATTGATACATTCTCTCCTCGGAGAGGTTGATAAATCACGTGGAGTTGATATCACAGACCTTGGTGGAACAAAACTTTGTCTTAGTGTGTCGGATTAATCTGCTTGCTTTGTTTGGGTTAAAAGTGAAGAGGTGTCAAAACCTTGAATCTGGAGCCAAGTCCCCTTGTGGTATAAATCTGTGAGTCACCTTTAGAGAGGGTTAACCGTAGCAGACAATCCCTTCACAGGGCAAACTGCGTTGACGGAACCTCAAGCGGTAATAGCCATTTTCGCCATGGTAGTGACAGCCGCTATATAAATGTCCTTGTGGAAGAAATCTCCATGGGTATGGTTCATTGTTGGGTTGTCAGATCTCCCTAGTAGCTCTTGAAGATTAAGTTCTTGGATTGTGTCAAAACCTTGGTGCGCCGGGATTGGAGTTCACCCCTTTGAATCATAAAAGTTGCAAAGTCAAACCATTACTAAAAACCCTAGAGAGGCCAATTTTTCACTTTTAGGTATATGTGTGTTATTGCAAAACTTTTCAGAACATACACAATTAGTACTCTCAGGGATTAGCACAATTTGGTCACTTGATTGTTCATGCGCAAGGTTGCTTTTGCCCTTGTTCATTATTTTCAGACATGCTTGGAATCACTTGCTTGCTATTCTGTGTGCTTATTTATCTACTTGGCTATTAAAAATGATCAAATCTGGTATAACCTTCAAAATCTGGACAGTACAATTTGCAAACAATCCAAAATTGAAGACCTTACATTTTGCAAAAATTGACGTAAAATCTTTTATGGAGTCAAAAGTCATTTCAGGAAGTCAAAAGTCGTACGAGTTTTGTCAACTGTCATTTCATTGCTACCCAACTGTCGTATGAGTTTAGCAACTGTCATTTCATAGACTACCCAGTGTCGTACGAGTCTGCAGAGTGTCGTTTGGAAAAATTTGAGAGAGTTGTCAGAAATTGTCAAATTGCAAGATATCCAATGTTTCCAACCTAGTTCCAGAATCTGTCAAAAATATCATTGTGTCAAGAACAAATCAGTAGCTATTGAAAATCAGTACACATGTCTCAAAGAATCAGTACACAAGAGGAAGAAGCTCTAATCACCGCTATGATGAAGCAGCTGCAAGCTATGCAAGTTGAACTTAACAATCTTAAGAAAGAAAAAGAACCTAAAGAGTTCTCCATGGAAGCTCTATACTCTTTTTCATTTGATAAAGACTTGTACATGTCACCATGCCCCCGAAAAAAATTTGAGCAATATGATACCTCTTCCACGGAGAGTGACACATCTAGCTTTGGAGACTATGATGACTATGATGACAGACAATGTAATGATACCTATGACACCTCTGTTCCTAAGAGTCCTCCTCATCGTTCATTCCTACTTACTACAAATGGGCCGTCACATTGGATAGATCGTGATGGTGATCCATATGATTCTAATTTTGAAAGAGATTTTGATGGCTTTTGTGGACAATACCTTGATGATGATCCATCTACTATTGCTAAGGACTATAAAATACATCGTGCCAGCTTGAAATGTCAATATTATAAGAATCATTCTCCTAAAGACTCTCCTGCTGAAAATAAAGACTATCTTCTCAAGCTGAAAATAAAAATCACACTCTTGAGCAAGATCATGTTAATGATGGACCTTTTTCTTGTGATGGTTCCCTTCCATCCCCTACTTCCTCCAATACCCATACATTTCCTAAAGCTTTCGAGTCTTTCAAATCTTTCATAGAACCTTCATCTGACACAAGCCCTGATACTTTTCATGTGGTTCCCTATAGTTATCCTCCAGGGCTACCTCTTAAAGATACTCAAGCTAACCTTCACTTGACTGCAAATACTTTCAATAATGATAAACCTAAAGAGCCTAAGCCTTCATATGCTATAATCCCTACTTCAACTAGTCCTCCACCATCTCTTCCAAAGTCATCCATACAATCCCAACATGCTTCCTTCTCCTTAGAAGTGGCTCCATGTCAAGAGGACTCTAAAAATGATGAAGAAAAGAACATAAAGAAAGATCAAGATCAAGAACCTTCCATATCGTCCACTCCTTTTCCCAATGTCTCTTATCCACTTCATGGTTCTTTTGATCTTATAGACCCTTTTTCATGCATTCCACCATGTCTTAAGTCTTCTCCTAAGCAAGATCAAGCTACTACTTACACTGTTGAGCTTATTGAAAATCAAAATAACCTTACCCCACTTCCAATTTCCAAAGATGATACTTCCATTAAGGTTGTTAAAAATGGTGTTGATACTTCCAATGTTAAGCCTATTGAAAATCAAGAGACAAATTATGTGCTGGTGCTATCCAAAGATCCTTGTCAAGATCAAAGTCTTCCATCTTCTTATTCTACCACTCCATGTTCACTTCCACTTTCTACTCTTCCTAAGTCTTTGCAAGCTTTGAACAATCCTATCAAAGAAGGTGCTCATATTCAAGATATCCATGATTCTATTGAAAATCCTAATGCTCACTCTAAAGATGTTGATATCCTTGGTTGCCATATAGATGCTGATGAACTTGTTGATTATCCTTTTGTGTCTTCCACTTCCATCCTTGGACCTCTTCCACCACTACTAAGGGCTTCACACCTGCCTTCCATCTTGGGTCCTTATGTCCCTTCACTTTCCCCTCCTAACTCTCTTAATTTTCCATCCATCTTGGGTCCTTACATCCCTCCATCTCCCATCTTTCCTCAAGATCAACATAGATGCATACACTTGAATCCTTTTCATCCACCCACCCATCTAAACCAGTCATATCCTCCCTCTTCCACAAATCTCAAGTCTTTTGGAAGTAACTTGAATGTTCAATACAAGAAAAAGAAGCAATACAAGAATCCATCAAAAAAAGAAGATCACCATGTCTCCTCTAATAGACATGGAAACATAAAGTCAAAAGAGATATCTAAGAAAAAAACTACAAGACAAGTATGGGTTCCAAAATCCATCATTGAAGATATTCTCTCTAGATCATCAAAAGGAAATAAAAAGCCTATGGCTATATGGATTCCAAAGTCTCTCTTGAAAGAGTCTGGTGTTGAGAAAAAAGTGAAATTGACATTCAAGCTTCCAAAGGCTTCCACTTCATCTCCCTCCAAAAATATTCTTCCATTCCATGTGCCTAAACCACAACCTCTGCTATCCATTCACCATATTCCTTCATGTATTCCTTCATTCACAATTCCTCCATCCTCTCATCACCCTTCAAGGTATGTGTTGATGTTGAGTTTGCCTTCCTTTCCATCTACCCTTTCACAATCCTTCCATTCATTATCCTTCTACATTCTATCATTTTTCCTCATTTGCCTATTCCTCCTATCTTCCAACTTCACTTGCTTTGCATAAAACCTTATCCTCCATTTTTCTCTTCCATCTCCCTTTCCCTATCAGCATCTTTGAGCATATCATTTTGAATCCTTAGAATATCATGGTTTATCCTTTCAAGGAGCATTATCTAGCAAGCTTGCCTTCTTCTAAAATTAAAAAAAAAGAAGAAGAAATAAAATAAAATAAAATAAAATTGAAAATGTGCCTTGGTGAAAACCTGGAAACAGGCACCTTGGTAGTAAAAGTAAAGAGAAATAAATTCATCCTATGGTGAAAACCACTCCCTTGTGGCGCCTTGGATAAGTACCATGATGAAAACCTGGCAATCAGGCATTATGCGTAGTTCTTCTACATATTTCATCCATTCCATCTTCTCTCTTTGATCTTGACAATGTTGATCTATACACAAATATTTGGCTATTTTGTGAGCTATCTTACAATGATCTTGCTTTCATTCCTTCCATGTTTAGCCTTCATATCCATCTTCCTCCATTCATTTTTGCCTTTCATTATCCTTTTCCCCTTTGGTCTTGATCTAAGAAAAAAGAGAGTAAAACACAGTGCTATGAAGCCTCTTGACATGTCTACTCTTTTGGACTACATCCTGTCCTTCTTTGGCATTACACTTTTGTGACTTATCCTATGCTAGCCTTTCATTACTTGTCTAAATGCACTTTACATGACAATTTTTCCCTAGCTTGGGTATTCTTGAGGAGTTTTCCCTTGAGGATTTCTTCCCTTCATTATCCTTTATTCTCTTGTCTTCCATCTCTTCCACTAGCTTGCCAATCCCTCTTGTTCTCCACCTTGCTAGACATTGGGACTACACAATATGATCTTGCTTGGGAGTTTGCAATAGAAAAATATGCTATCAAGTATACCCAGTATCAGAACAATTATCAGAATCAGTATTAGAACCAGTATCAAAACAATTATCAGAACCAAGTATTAGAACCAGTGTCAGAACAAGTATCAGAACAAATATCAGAACATGGATGAGATCAAGTATTAGAACTACTACTGGGGCTACACCTTTCACTTTAGTTTATGGGTCTAAAGTGGTACTGCCTATTGAGGTTGAAATCCCATCACTTAGAATCAGAATGCATGGACTTGTCACTGACAATGACTACAGAGTGTCTAGGTTACAAGAACTGGAATTACTAGATGAGCGCAGACAAGTAGCGTATGATCATCTCAGAGCATATCAGAAGAGAATGTCTAGAGGCTACAACAAGAAAGTCAGACACAGAGAATTTCAAGTTGGCGATCTAGTCTTGAGAGAAAATCCTAAAAATCAATCCCATCAAGAACGCAAGGGGAAGTTCGAACCCAATTGGCTGGGTCCCTTTGTTATCACTGCTACTTTTGGCTTTGGTGCCTATCAACTCTCAACGACTGGAGGAGAACAACTCCGAGAACCAATCAACATTCTCCATCTGAAGAAATTTTATGCCTAAAGCATTTAGTCTATGGTAAATGTCTTGAAAAAAATCTTAAAAATCAGAAAAAGTCCTGAAAAAATGAACATCTTAGTGAAAACCTAGCAATAGGCGCCTTGATGATTCACAAAAAAATTGAAACAATGAAAAGTATAAAAAAATTGAAAAAATGAAAAATACAAAAAAATGAAAAAAAAGAAGAAAAAGTGCCTTGGTGAAAACCTGGAAATAGGCGCCTTGGTAGCAAAAATAGAATCTCTGCCAAGATGGTGAAAACCCAGCAAACGGGTGCCACTTGTTCCAAATGCTTCATCTATCAGTGCAATCTTGGTCTTTCCCAGCTTTCAGTCTTGCTTTAGTTTGTAAATATCTCCTGGTTTGTTTCTGCATTTCCAGTTTTCAATAAGTCGGTCTATACACCAACCAGCTCAAGCGTCTGTATCCTATCAATGTTTAACACTTGGGGGCAATCAATGTCATATCCTATGGCCTCCAATGTATCTTAGACGTATCCTATCCAATCAGAGTCCTTTGAAGCTTCAAGTTGAGTCAGTCAGTCTGCCTCGTCTCCAGAAAGGATTTTACATCTACAACAATCAAACATCAAAACAAACTGAAAACAATCTGTGCTTCATGCTTTTATCTCCTTGTATGCTTACTGATTCTCATTGAGATTTTTGCATATTGTGTCCCTTCGAGCTCCCCAATGATGTCCTTTGTAGGATTTAGAGAGTGATGACTGGGGGCATAATCTTTTCTTAGTTTTCTGCTTGTATGTGAAAATCTAACAACTTTGGAAATTCCGGATTGAAATGGTGTCCGACTGTAAGAGCCTCTATCTCGAATTGGATGGCCATGCATACCTTGACCATTGATACTCAGAAAATTCAAGGTAGTTTGATCTAACTATTGTCTTTTTGAGTAAGTTCTTTCTCCTACTGTGGAACGCAATCTTGCCTAAGGATGTGAACGATAAAGGGTCACTATGGGTAATTCACATTGGATTTAGAATGATCTCTTGACTGTTTGATGTGTTTGCAACGCAAGGCATACTCAGGTCATCATGATGTTTATGTTTTGATGCTTGTACAAATTACTATATCAAAATGGACATGATATTCAGGTCATCCTGGCGTTTGTGCCTTGGTGCTTATATCTAATCCGACATTCCGAAAATAAAATCAATATTCATATGTCCATGGTTGTATAACCAATGGGTGTTGTATTGATTCTTGCGCATACAAATCGATATTCATATGTCTATGGTTTCATGGCTAGTGGGCATTGTATTGATTTATCCAGTTACCTAAAAGTTCAATGATGATAACAAATCGACACATGATCAGTGACTAGGTCCTAGGTCTTAGGTTGCATTTCATCTTGCATGTCTCTTTGCATTTTGCATGTTGCATGATCTCACAATGGCTAAATAAACTTCGAAGCTTAAATGATTCTCCACTCGCATCTTCCAATCTAACAAGAGTTGAATCCCACATGAAGGTTCCTCCAACGAAATAGCAAGTAGAATCCTTTTTTGGGATGAAAATCAAAATCTGAGATCATTCATATTGTCAACTACTTGCATAATCAACCTTCAATCATAGTAGAAATCCATAATTCAACTTAACTGATTATCTAACATCAAACTATCAAAATTTCAACTTGGTCAACCATGGTCAACTCATGGTCAAACCTAGTCAAACTTAGTCTCCAGGACCTTCCAACGATGCAGAATGCATTCTTGAATGTGTTTCACCACACTTCTCAAATCAATTAACATGCTTCTAAACTATAACGCTGACTTTTCTTGTCAGATTTCAATTTTAATCCCGAAGGGGGCATGGTATTACACATCATTCAAAGTCTGTAAATCAAATTCTATCGATCAAGTCTATCAATATCTTTCATCAGTAATCAAGACAAACAATCACGTCTAGTTACTGATTCATAAAAAAAAAAGACCTCATCACTCGGGGCAAATCTATCATCACTTGGGGCATATCAGATTCATCGATCCATATCAATCTAGTATTCTCCTAATCTTGTAAACTGTATCAGTTTTTGCAACCATCGGATCATAGTGTTCTTTCCTTGGTTCTTCGGCAACTGAAAGATTCGGATGTGATACCTGCTAGTTCTGCTAAGACAATCGAGTCTAGAACGGGTCACTTACTTCTTATCAATCCTAAGGTTCAGAATCAGGTATTTTGACATTTTTTCGCAATCATCGGTTCATTGCTGCTATAGTAAACATTATCTTTGGTCATTCAGGACCTCCTATCTCAATATCTTTCAATCAGTTTCTATCTTGAGATCGGTTTATCTTTTGAATCAGTTTCATATCTCTATCAAACACAGACTTTCTTTGAACCACTGCGCTTCACACAGTAATTCAAAGAGGGGCAAAATGTAATACCCCAAAAATGGGCTATAAGTTCATTAACCTCCTACATCGACAAATCAAATGAAATCGACATCAAAGTCCTAATCTAAGGCACATCTAAACATTATCGAATCATAATTGATTATCTTAAATTCTGCATCGGGGAATATTCCTAGTAATTTTCCTAATTATCTTAATTATCTTTAATTTAATGATTATTTGGCGATAAATCACATTTATCCTAAAGTTTGATTAATTGAATATTTTCATATTTAATTAATTAGATTTAATATTTGCCACTTAATTGTTTAATTAAATTTAATTCTATCTATTATTAATTGTATTATTTAATTTTGACAATAAATTAAAATTCCTATCTTTAATTGATTAAATTCTTATTTAATTAATTAAAGCATGTTGTCATTATTTAATAATATAATTTTTAATAAAAGTTTGATAAAATAGTTAATTAACTCATAAATTAATTATTTTATTTCAAAAATCAGTTAAGTTGAGCATAAATCACTTTATTATTAAATTAATTCATAATTAAAACATGCACAATCATAAAAGCAGACAACTATCAATTATCAATTAAAGCTAAACTCTATTTTGAGTTAAAACTTAGCTTTTGCATATTTTTTTTGAGTTAATTATCTTTTATTATAAAATAACTCAAAAATCAACCTGAGTTATTTGAGTGATTTATGGCTTTTATCCATGCACCTCCAAAGCCCTGGATTTCTATAAAAACAAGGCTTAGCTCTTCATAATTGATCTCTCAATCATCTCTCAATCATCTCTCAATCATCTCGCAAATTGCAAACTTACTCTACAGGAATCATAGCATATCAGATTTGGAGAATTTGCACAATCACACTGGAGAATTGGAGGCTGAGGAATCAACTTGCAAATTCAAAGCTTTGTGAGATCAATTTCAATTGCATAGTTTTTATATCTTATCATAGAATTTCATAGTTTTCATATCATTGTTAGAATCTTCATTGTTAGATCATTTAGCATTCATTTCATATCAGTTTTCAATAACATTCATAGCATATTAGTTTATCATTCTTATTGCATAGAAAATATCAAAAATATAGATTAATTGCATTCAATTTCATATCCATCTTTTGCATTCAAATCCTTCATTTAGGTGTCGTCTAGGTCACTGATCTCGATAACAATCTGAGAACATTAATCTCGCACCTACTAGAAGGCAGTAAATCGCTTGGTTAAATTAGATTTCAATTTTGCATGATTTTGATTATCACTAACCTCTAATGTTTTACTGAGTGTTGTGTCTACAGATCAGGTACAATTTTCACACACACACTAATTAGTCCTAATTGGTCTAATTAAGTCTATTGGATCATAATAGGTCATATTAGGTCCTAATTGGTTCTAATTGAGTCTAATCGATCTAATTAAGTCTAATTAGGTCCTAATTGGTTCTAATAGGTCATATTAGGTCATAATTGGTTCTAATTGGTTCTAATTGAGTTTAATTAGGTCCTAATTAGTTGAATATTAGGTCCTAATTGGTTCTAATTGAGTCTAATCGGTCTAATTAAGTCTAATTAGGTCCTAATTGGTTATAATATGTCATATTAGGTCTTAATTGGTTCTAATTGAGTCTAATTAGGTGCTAATTGGTTCCAATTGAGTCTAATTGGGTCCTAATTAGTTCTAATTAAGTTTAATTGGGTTTAATTGGGTCCTAATTGGGTCTAATTAGGTCCTAATTAGTCCTACTTGGTCTAATTAAGTCTAATTAGGTCCTAATTGGTCTAATTAAGTCTAATTGGGTCATAATAGGTTGAATACTAGGTCCTAATTGGTTCTAATTGAGTTTAATTGGTCTAATTAAGTCTAATTAGGTCCTAATTGGTTCTAATAGGTCATATTAGGTCCTAATTGGTTCTAATTGAGTCTAATTGGGTCCTAATAAGTTATATTAGGTCCTAACTAGTTATAATTGAGTCTAATTAGGTCCTAATTGGTTCTAATTCAGTCTAATTAGGTCCTAATTAGTTCTATTTGGGTCTAATTAGGTCCTAATTAGGTGTAATTAGGTCCTAATTAGTCCTAATTGGTCTAATTAAGTCTAATTAGGTCCTAATAGGTCACATTATGTCCTAATTGGTTCTAATTGAGTCTAATCGGTCCAATTAAGTCTAATTAGGTCATAATAGGTTCTAATAGGTCATGTTAGGTCCTAATTAGTTCTAATTGAGTCTAATTAGGTGCTAATTGGTTTTAATTAAGCCTAATTAGGTCCTAATTAGTTCTAATTGGGTCTAATCGGGTCCTAATTGGGTCTAATTAGGTGGACTAATTAGTCCCAATTGGTCTAATTAAGTCTAATTAGGTCCTAATTGGTCTAATTGAGTCTAATTGGGCCCTAATAGGTCATATTAGATCCTAATTGGTTCTAATAGGTCATATTAGGTCCTAATTGGTCCTAATTGGTTCTAATTGAGTTGAATTAGGTCCTAATTGGTTCTAATTGAGTCTAATTAGGTTGTAATTAGTTCTAATTGGTCCTAATTGGTTCTAATTAGTCCTAATTGGTCCTAATAGGTCTAATTGGGTTTAATTAGATCCTAATTAGGTATAATTAGTCCTAATAGGTCCTAGTCAGATCTAGTTAGGTCTAATAGGTACTAATAGGTCATAGTTAGGTCTAATATGTCCTAATAGGTCCTAATACCTGTCTAGTTAGGTCTAATTAGTAGATAGTTAAACCTCTAATTGGTCAAGGACTAATACGTGTCTAATTGGTCCTAATAGGTCCTAATAGGTTAGTTAATTGGTCCCAATTGGTCTAATAGGTCCTAGTTAGGTTGAATTGGTCCTAATTGGTCTAATAGGACCAAATAGGTCTATAGTTAGGTCTAGTAGGTCCTAATTGTTCCTAATAGGTCCTAATTGGTCTAGTTACCTATCTAATTGGTCCTAATAGGTCTACCTAGGTTTAGTTAGGTCCATTTGGATCTAATACATCTAATTGGTCAGATTAACAAGTCCTAATAGGTCTAATTGGTCCTAATAGGTCCTAGTTAGGTCTACTTGGTCCTAATAGGTCTAGTTAGGTCTAGTTAGACCTCTAATTAGTCTTAATAGGTCCTAATTGCTAATAATTAGTCTTATTAGGTCTAATTAGCTCTAAAATTAGGAATTACAATATCACATTTACATGATGAAAATTAAGACAAGTCTTGACCATCAACTCAAAATATCTAGAGAGAAACAACTTAGACATACCTTGTTTCCTACGATAATATCTTTTTCATGATTCTTCACGTAGTCTTTGTTCAACCTCTTCTGAATAATGTTGTGTTCTCTTGTTTAGCCTTCTCTTTTTATTTCCCATCACAACTTAGAAAATTGTTCCGTGCCAAAATGTCTTCCTTCTCCTAAATGCGAATTATTTTACAGCTTTCAGATTAATGAAATGAAAAAAATATACATTTATTTATATGTAATCGTTATTAACCCAAAATGACACCAAATAGGCTGACTTGGGTTTTTATCAAAAGTCAAAGTTGACTTTCTATCGAAACTAACTTACTTTCTATCGAAAGTAAGCTAGTTATGGCTAAAAATTGCATTAAACTTGAAAGTACTTTCAATAGAAAGTACTTTTGATCAAAACCCAAAAGTTTTGATCGAAAATACTTTCTATCAAAAGTACTTTCTATTGAAAGTACCTAGTTTAGGCCATGTTTGCAAGCTATGAAGAAATTCTGAGAATTTCATGGCTTCGGGCCTCAAGCGCAGTGATCAAATGGAAGAATAAGAAGATGTCCTTTTGCATATAACAAGTACTCTGAACTAGCTTTCTAACGATTATATATTTGACTATTTTTGAATTTATTATGTGTATGGTTTTTGACATTAATTGAATGTAGTTTTTTTATCGAATATAAACCTCCGAGTTTGACGTTCAATGAAAAATAGTAAAAAAGATAATTTTTATTATAAAAAATAACAGTGCCCTTCGTCTTCAAGTCTACTTTCTATAAAAAAAAAAATATTTGAAATTCGATAAATACACAAGTTATAAGCTATGCAGTTAATGTATGTCAAAATTATGGTTTAGTCAACTTCAAATATTAATAAAATATGCAATAATCATGATAATGACGTCAAACAAATTGCATGTCCTCTGTATGGATGTTACAAAACTACATTTGAAAGAATCACATTCATATCTATTTTACAAAAAAAGTTATGCTTTATGAAAACAATGTTACTATTTGAAAAATGACGTTTTCAACACCATACCAATTTTCATGGGAGAAAGAAAAAAAAATTCAAATAAATTCAAAAAATAAAATAAAAAATAAATTTAGAATCTAGATAGAAAATCGTAAAAGACTCTAATTTACTTCATCCTCTAATTTCAAATGGTTCAATGGCAATATGCATCTGAATATGAAAGTTTTTCTCAAAATGTAGAGTTCAGTATCCGTTCAGGCAAAAAAGTGTAACCCACTATTGTGGGTTCACCCATCATGCATGTCGAAAACAATATAACTAAGACATTATGGAAATTATTGGATGGAATGCATGAAAAAGAAAAAATTGCCAAATTTTGTAGTGACATTCAAGAATCCAATCATGCAATGAAAAATTTAATTCAATCAAATAGAAATGGAGACCAAATTAATATAAACACCCTTCCTTGTTTATTAACAGAGCAACAAAGAAATGCTATAAAAGAAGTCATACGAAAATTTTGATTTCCCACAGGATTTGTTGTGAACATAAACAATATCATAACAAAGAAGGTGAATTTGGGTGAGGGATGAAATGCATGATTGGCATACCTTCATTAAGGTAATTCATGTTCTTGTATATTTACTATATATTGGTATATTGCATGTACTTTTTATTGTATTATGTTTACTAGTTTTGGAAAAATAATAAAAATATCATTTTATAATTGTTGCAGTACGTTCTACCTCTATCTCTCCCAGACCAGTTCGACAATAATATCAAGAAAGTATATACTAGCTTGAAAAATACATAAGGTAAGTAATGATATTTGTTCAATTTGTTGTATAGATATTATATTTATCATTTATTTTACTTGTTATGTATTCTATTGTATATTATTTTGTTAAATCTCATTAATATATTTGTGTCTTGAATCACTTGTAATAGATGGTTGTCATCTAAAGAAATCCATAAAGAAGATATAAATTATTGGAAGAGAAAAATTCCTTGTCTAATGTGTGAAATACAAAAGTGTCTACCTTTGACATTTTTTAATGCACAAGAACACTACCTCATACACCAAATTGAGAAGATTGAATTGTGTGGACCTGTACAAACAAGGCCAATATGGATGGTTGAGAGACACTTGAAATTTTTGAAGGATTTGGTTCTACAAAGAGAAAATCCTAAGGGTTCTATGGTATACCAAACTATGATGTACATTACTTAATATCTTCCTAAGTTTGCAGTAAAGATCCATGTAGATCACATTTGGGATCCTAACTCCATTAAAAAATTTGAAGGGGACTACTTGATTGGGAAAGGTAGATTGAGGAAAGTGAGATGTAATTATAATATGTTCATGGACATTAATCTGGATACATTTTACATTTGGTTTTTATATATATATTGTAGTTAATTAATTCTTAATCTTCAATATATATCATTTGTAAGTAGTCTATTTATTTTTTATACGGTTGGTCGGGAGTGGGATGCACTACATTTGTATGTCGCATACAATCTTGATTGTATGACTTTATGGATTGAATGATGTCAACATTTTGGCTGTGCATTAATATGGGAAGGTGTGGCTTCATTCGTTAAAGAAGTTCATCATAATGGAGATTCCAATGTTACACCAAGGGAAATTGATTTAGCATATTATTTAAGAGATAAGGTACGTATAAATATATTAATCACCCATATTATTTAATTTTTTTATTTTATATATATATATATATATATATATATATATATATATATATATATATATATATATATATATATATATATATATATATATATATATATATATATATATATATATATATATATTGTTTATCAATTGGAAATACAATAATTTTTAGAAGTTTGACATATTGCAGGTCAAACACCACAAGGCTATGTGGTGCAATGGTCATAAATATTGCATCAAAAAGTTGGATGACATGAAAAAAACTTGTGATTGTGGGATAACTGCAGTCTTTCAGGTGACTAATGTTTCATCTAGAAGTGACATATATCCTCAAGTCTCATAAAATCAATATTATGGCATGTTGGATGTTGTACTTGAGTGTGACTTTAATTTCTTCAAATTAGTTATGTTTGTCACCCAATGGTACAAGCTAAAATTGAATCAAAATGATCTTGATAGAAGTGTTATTGAACATGATAATGGATTTACAATGGTTAATACAAGGTTGTTTGAGAAAGCTAGAAATGAGCCCTATGTTCTTCCAAGCCAATGTGAACAAGTATTTTACTCAAAGATTCAAAATAAACAGGGTTGGTCATTTTTTGTTAGACGTGATCCAAGAGGAAGGTCAGTAAAGTGTAATGTGTTGGAAGGAGAAGGTACTGAAGAAGTAGAAGATGATGATCACGATCGACAGTTAGTTGATGATGTGCCCGACGAAGATGATGTTGGTGGTGGTGGTGGTGGTGGTGGTGGTGGTGGTGATGATGATGATGATGATGATGATGATGATGATCAATGACATGATTGAAATGTATGAGGTATGCGATTAGTATATTATCTATTTGATATTGATTTCTTGATAGAATTTATTTGACTTATATGGTTACATAATTAATTAATTATGTTTTTAATTCTAATGCCATTACATTATTAATTCATGAAGTACCTTTTAATGTTTTTAATTCGTGGTCCACCTTTAGAAGGTTCTAATAGTAGCACCATGCCACCTCCAGGAGATGGAGATAGAGAGAGTGTCAGTTAGCCCTCATTTTGTGTGACATTTTTTGAATCTTTGAGGATTTCTTATTATGATTGATACTATATATATATATATATATATATATATATATATATATATATATATATATATATATATATATATATATATATATATATATATATATATATATATATATATATATATATATATATATATATATATATATATATATATATGAATATGAGATGAGGCATGATTTTTGGCAACAAACTTATATTTTATGTTTATTTATGGAATGTGGACTGTTTATTATTTATGTGATGGATGGTGATTTATGATACATATGTGATGGATTCAAACATGGATGTGATGTAATGGTGAATTATTATCTTAAATGAAAACTTAAAATAAATTAGAGATATGTTAAAGTCACCATTCAAGTTTAAGTAATGTCAAGGCCATAATTCATTTAGTGATATAATTTAACTAAACTCACTATTTAAATAGGGTTAGGGTTTTATTCATCTAAGGTGTTTGAATCACTTAAGATTTTATGGAAACATGTTAAATTGTCTCTTTGTAATTAAATAAAACTGCATTGGTTTTCACCTTTCTATTATTTTTTTATGGTCAACATGTTTATGTCAAAAGAATAATAATTGCATATAAAATTGATTGATTTAAGGTATTTAGACTTATTTACACATTTATAAATGTCCTTATATCTATTAAATTTAAATGTCATTAAAAGTTTCATTATGTCATTATATCTATTAGGGCTTATGATTTATGATTAGGATTAGGGTTTAA
The DNA here is from genome assembly GCA_027943335.1 of Chamaecyparis obtusa. Taxonomy (NCBI): domain Eukaryota; kingdom Viridiplantae; phylum Streptophyta; class Pinopsida; order Cupressales; family Cupressaceae; genus Chamaecyparis; species Chamaecyparis obtusa. The sequence goes on from BSBK01004856.1 coordinate 73,532, forward strand.
GGTTAGGTTCATTATTTTGGCTATAATCGTGTTTCCACATGATGGTTAGTATTAAGGTTAGGGTATATATAAGATTTGGATTCAATATTAGGGTTTAGCATTTAGGATCAGGGTTCGCTATTTACAATTAAGGTTTAGGGTTTAGCATTTAGAATTAGGGTTTATAATTTACGATTAGGGCTAGGATTAGGGTCCAATATTTATGATTAGAGTTAGGATTAAGATTTACCATTCAAGATTAGGGTTTAGTAATTAGGATCATGGTTTACCATTTAGGATTATGATTTAGGTTAATATTAAGGTTTAGCATTTAGGATTAAGGTCTAACATATATAATTAGAGTTAGAATATGGTTTAGAATTTATAATTAGGTTTTATTATTTAGGATTAGGGTTTAACATTTATGATTGAGGTTTAGCATATACAATTAGGGTTAGGATATGATTTAAAAATATCATTTAGGACTAAGATTTAGTATTTAGGATAGGGTCTAGGGTTATGATCATGATTTAGCATTGAGGGATATTATTATGGTTAGGTATAGGATTTATATCATGATTAAAATTATAGATAGTGTTAGGATTTTTATAAGGTTTTAAGGCTTATGATTTAGGATTAGGATTAGGGTTTAAGATTAGGTTAAGGGTTTAATTTTTATATCATGGTTTAAATTATGGCTAAGGTTAGGGCATTGATTAGAGTTAAATCTAAGGGTTAGAGTTAGGACAAGGGTTTAGGTTTACACCATAGATTGGGTTAGAATTGGGATCATACTAGCCATGATTAATAATATGCATGATTAATAATAACCAAGATCAATAATAACCATGATTAATACTAACTATGATTAATACTAACCATGATTAATAATAACCATGATTAATAATACTAACCATGATCCTAATACTAACTATGATTAATGCTAACCATGATTAATATTACTAAATGTAATCCTAATATTAACCATGATTAATACTAAGCATGATTAATAATCACAATACTAATAATCCCAATACTAATCCTAATAATCCTAATACTAAACATGGAACTTAGTCTCGAACAAATTAGGAATTGGTCGCACAAGGAAGTGATATTTTCTGGCAGGGGAAGAAGTTGGGGGAATTTCATAGTTGTGGAGGAATAGTTGATGCACAAGTTTGAAAGGAGGTTTATGCATTTGTTTTCTCATTTTGTGATTGTTTCTTTGAAGCTCTTCCCTGTGAACTCCGGTGTCCCCCAAGTGATCACATTTCTCCCTATTTCACCAATCATTTGAACATTCCAGTTGTTGGATTTGGTCATCATTTGACCTTTTGGAGCTTTCAAATCACATAATTTGACCTCTTTTTCCATATATTTAAAGGTTAACTTTGGATTATTCTTTAGTTTTCACTCCTAGGGTTTTGTTGCTTTGTATGTGTTTGGGTTTTGTTGTTTTGTCTATGGTTTTCTACATTTCACCTTAATATAATTTGTTATCCCAGAGTTGTTGAATTTAAAAAAAAGATTAATTAAGCCATTTAATCTACAACTGAGAGAATAAACCATCCTACATGATACAATTTATACCGTTGATTATCAATTTTAACCAATTAGATCAAGTATAACTTCTTATGGAGTTTTAAACTAGGAGCATCAAATAAACTATGAACACTCTAATATTAAAACTCGAGACCTATGATATCAATCTAATCTATAAACATATTGATTCAATTTGAATGGTTCCTTTGTTTAACTCTTTCACATTGGAGATTTGTACATAATGATTCCAGACCGTGTATGATTTCTACCATGTTGATGGTTCTAGTTTTGAAATCTTACTTAGAGATCATTAGGCTCGGTGATTTCATTGTTTGGCTGTTGTGCATACATTAAAATGAGGGTAAACAAGGGTAATATATATTTTTACTAGCTCTTTCTAGATAGTGAATGGATTTTATTATATTCATTGCTCTGGTTTTAAAAGCTTATCAAGAGAGCATCAGGGTCTATAATAACTTTTTGATCTGTTAGACATTACCTGAACCATAGCATTAAATATAATTTTGGGGAATAACTTGGTAAACAAAAAGATAGTCTTACATGATTTATTGGATTTAAATTGGGTTAGGTTAAGTACATTTTTTAAAGAAATCCCAAACCTAGATTTTATGATTGAAAACTGAGATATAATCCCCAAATTTTCTATCATCAATCATGATTTATCAGTCCAATCAGTTTGACCAATTTTATGAAAAACTTGCAAAAATTTGTGGGGAAAAACTCATCATAGGGGTCTAGAAAATATACATTACAATTTATCATGAGTTTTCAGAGATTTATGCTTCTATGATTGAACTAAGGGTCACTGATGGTAATAAGTATTTGCATTTCATGGCCACACTGGGCTTTAGAAAACTATTGCTGGTAGTTTGGTGTCCTTATCACCTTTCCTCAGTTTTCTTTTTTTGATCTATAGTGCCCTTGGGATTATAGATGTTCTATTACTTTGCAAATTTAACATTTTGTGAAAAAGGAGTGAATAGTTTATTGTAATTAGCAAAGGAATATACAAATCATGATTTTTTTAAATATTTTTGCATGTTGAAATAAGTTCAGTGATGGTAATGGGGAGTTTGTTTTCTAAACCTATGATGCTCTTTGGAGTAGAGATATCTTATGTTTATCTAAATTAATGTAGTTGCAAGTATGTAAAAATGAATTAGTTGCAAGTATGTAAAACTGTGTGTTTTAGTCCAGTCAATGCAATTGGCTAGGTGTCTTGCAAAAGTCCACTAGAATAAAGGGTGTATAAGATACTCAATCCACATTGTGGCATTATTATTGATGTTTAATCAACAATAATTGGTGTCATAAAAAGCATTCCTAAAACATTATCTTACATTCATATAATTTACTTTAAAATTACATGATCTAGCCAATATTTCACCTCAACCATAGGTTTGGTAACCACTTCATATGCTCTTTTGTGAAGTTGTTTCTATGAAGACCTCACCAAACTGAAAATGTCTCAGAATTCAATTGAAAATATCTCAAAATTTCAATTGTTATTACTCAACTTTAGCCTCCTAAGTTGTACAGACACACTGCTACCAATTTTAGAGCCAATTTTACGTCTATTGAGGCATTTCATACTGAATGAAACTATTAAATAATAAATGATATAAAAAATGACTTTTCATGTCAACACATTTTGTAACAAAAAAGGAGTTCAATTCAATCTTGCAAAAAAATTATGGGATACTTTTTTCTCAAACTTTAAATATGTCAAGACTTGTCTACTAATTCACACAATAAACAATGTTGCTTATTCAATGAAGCTTCTAAAACCCGATATGTGCAGCTAAAAGTAGATGTGAAATACACAATTAAGCTACCATGTACATCCAATATGCCAAAGTAGAATGTGTGAATGTAAAATATGTGTGTACTCATGAATTATTATTACTACATATGACCATATCACAATGCTAAGATGGATTGCAATCTTGAACTGACCTTGTTTGATCATTAGGGCCCCTACACCCAAATTTGACTTAAAGTCAAGGATGATGAAAGAAACTACTAAGGAAAAATTTCATATGCATAAATATATTCTTATCTATGTCTCGTTAATCTCTTGGAGCTTTCTGTTTCTCCATCCTCACAAGAATGGCTTGGAAATATGGTTTAAACTTCTAAGAAGGTGAGTAGATCTAGGAAATGGATTATTTTACTAAAGCTTAACTATGAATTGATTTTAAGCCTTTACAATGAGCTGATTGTATAAAATATATTTGGAGATTTATAGTTACAAAGACACGATGACAAATAAATACCTTAGAGAAGTGTTACACATTGAAGATAGTTTTAGTCTAAGAAAAGATGAGTTGTAATGAATAATATAGTCCATAATTAGTCAGTTACTTTTAGTTAATATCCATAACTCACTTGCAACCACATAATTAAAAAATACACTTACAATGTTTTCAAGTAGTCCAACTTATCATAGATACTTCCATTGACGAATAGATTCAATGACTCCATCATTAACAATTAATCCTCAGTCTGTCATATAAAAGTGTAGTGTACAAAAATAATTCAAACTTCATTGTTTCAACAAACCGAGCTTGGTTTGGGGTCCCAAGACCATTTTAACATCTTTACTCAATCCAAATCTTAATGGTTAAAGATTCAATATCCAAATGCATAAAAATCTCCAGTGTTCCCATCATTCATGGTCATCAACATAAAACACAAACCTATAACATCATGGAAACTATAGAAAACCACATCCATTAAATCTACCACTCTTCAATATTCAAGTATACATGAAAAAACTTCATTTTACTAAATATTAGATTTTTCCACCATACAAAGTTAGAGAAACACAATTTTGAATGCTCACTATTTACCCTCGTTAAGGTTACAACTAGTCTACAATAAAATTGCCATTTATTCCAAAATATAGCATGAAAATTAATGAAACTAGGACCAATTGAAATCTAACAACATTTACCACCATCTTTTGTCAATTATTGATTATTTTGAAATCATATAACATCATTTCATTTGACTATTACAGTCATAGTGCTGTAAAAATGGGTACAATCATGTCTTTTATTACACTTTCTTATAAAAAACTTACAAAGCTAACCTCTTCCCCCATGTTTCAACCTCATATGGTCTTATAAACCTCTCTCAATATCTCTAACTATTCTAACTGACCTCCCTAACCATTAGACTCATAACTCTTAACAATTTTGCAATTTTGCACTTTCATGTTGATAACATTTTTTTTGTCAATATGACAACTTTTGATAGATTTTTTGCAATAATTGAAATATAACCTAAAAATTGACCTTATAGGGTCTAAAAAAAACTTAGACTACTATGGAATGGTCTATTTGACCTTATTACATGATTAAACCCCTTTTGGAATAGTTTGACAACTTTTGAACCATATGACAACCTTAACAACTTTGTTTCACGAACACAAAAGTGTGTCCCCTCACATGTTTTGATTACAAAAAACTATATATGGTCCATGAAACCTCTCTTGATACTAATCAATTTTCTTGAGTTCCTATGCACCATACCTTTCACTTATGTATCATCATGTCAAGGATATTTTCTTGTTCTTAATCAAACTCGTTAGCCTCTTCCTCATGATTTTCCCTCTTTTTATTGACATGATGAATGGTTTCATATATCACTTCTTTAAAAAATGGTGGCTTCATTATATCTCCTTCGAGATTATTGTCCTACATTGTAATAGCACTCTTTTACTATATTTGTAATTATGGTTTTGTATCATTGTTTCTCTTTCTTACCAGTGTCGACTACTAATCATTGGTTACTCTTTCTCCCTTGGAAATGCTTTTCAGGTAGAAACAATAGGATACTATCTATTTGTCTTTAATCCTCTTTATTGAAAGGGAATCAATGTCCTTTCTCTTCAATTGAATTTGGGGTGCAGAAGGTTTCTTTGCATCCATTGGGTATAGCAATTGAGTTGTATACCCAAACAATGCAAAGCACCTTCTGCACCCTTGATTCTAGTGAAAAGAGAAAGGACATTGATACCCTTTAGATAAAGAGGCTTCACAAAATAAATATGATATCCTACTGTTTCTACCTGAAAATCATTTCCAAGGGATTATAGATGCTTTTTCCTCCCACAGACACATGTGTGGTCCTTACCATAGTCGTAACACAAACTCTATCTCATGAGGTTGTAGTGGATCCAACTGATCTAGATTCACCCATAACAACTTCCACTTTCTATATTGAAAAAGTGCCATATTTTTCTCTTCAAGGGTGGGTTATTCATTACTGCCATGTCGTGTTGTATTTAGTGGTATGTACTTGATTCTAATAAGTAAATAAGTTACTTTTACCTACCTCTAATTGTTTATTGTCTACTATGTAATGTTTAGCATATGTATCATGTGACTTATCTAAATATGATTATGATTGACCTTCATATAAGATGTAAGCTAACATTGGATAAATGAATTTTGTATACAGGAACCTTAACCCCCTTTGGCAAGGATCCTGCACAGTCTACATAAAGGCATGGCAATGATTATTGTCATGGATATGTAGGTATAAGTTAGTACACCCTATATAAACTATTTATTATTTGATTCTTTTCTCTTTACACCCATCTTGGAGTGGGTTAATAATAAGCCAAGTTTTAGCAACTATATTTTTGTCAAAACTTTGAATTTTTTCTCATGTAAACCACCTTGACATCTCAACCTCAACTTTAGGGCTGACTTCTTCATCAAGATTGCCTCCGATGATGAATTTGGGGAAAAAACATGAGCCATTCTTATCAATCCATTCATGGACCTTTGACAACCTGCGCTCAAATTTATTTCCATGGAATTCTAAAATTAATTTCCTCTCACAATAACAATCAACCCTCTACCAACTATCTCTCTCATTGTATGGAGTGCAAGTACCACCTAATAGGTATTTGTCAGATGTGTCTTCCTCGAGCGAGGGAAATTCAGGAAGAGAAGAGGAAAGCGAGACATGTAGTAGGTCTAAAAGAGGGAGATCAACTAGAGGTCAAACAATTAGGAGAAAACTTGATAAACACATGGAAATTTTTCTTGCTCAAGGGGGGTCATGTTCTTATGATGATGAGAGCATAGGCAACATCAAGGTGCCCTTGAGGTACAAACATATACAAAAATAATGGGTACCCAAGGAACTTCCTCCAATAAACATTGATTTTTATGTTAATGAGAGGATATATCGCATAACACCATCCTCTTTACATGGTTTGGACCTGTTTTCCATGGACGACATAAAGGTATATTAGAAAAAGTTGCTAAATTGATGGAGTATGTCAGACCCTATTACATTTACAAATATTGGATGCAACTTGTTAGATATACACGAATTATGCGTAGGTATGAATTGTCAGAAAATTATATACAACTAAAAGATAATGATAAAAGTAAAAGAGAGGTTATGCACATTGATGAAAGACCAAAAGAAACACGGAATATTGTGGGGTTTATAAAAAATACACGACCTGTGTCAACTAATAGGTAACCCAATTGCATATTTGAGGCGTGTGAGGGAAACTGTGTATTCATATGTGTGATAGAATCAATAAGTGCAAGGGAAGAGCTTCTAATCAATTACAATTTGAATCACATAGATATTAAAAAATTTACTATCATGGGGGTGGTATGTAATATGTACCATTACTTCAACCTCCAATTAATGACTCTAATATACCATTTGATTATTAAGTTTTTTTTGTAAGTCTATTGGTTTCATTTCACTAATGTTTTTATATATATAATTTTTTGCATAAAGAAACATCGATCATAGGGGGGAAAATATGAGCCATACCATAGATCGAGATGCACCTCCAGGCACTTCTTCCTAGTAGGTAAACCTCATTGTAATTATACAAATTAGATATGAGCAGAATGTTATATTATTATGTTCTTTTCTTTATGGTTTTGGATTAATTTTGATAATGTTAATAATATTCTTGTCATATGTGGATGTACCTCCAGGAACTTATTCCTAGCAGGTAAACCAAATTGTAGTTGTTATATTATTATGTTCTTTTCTTTATGGTATTGGATTAATTTTCTTTATGGTTACTAATATTCTTATCATAGGTGGATGTTTAGGGAAAGACACTTGCACTATCTGACAACCTCCAAACAGTTCTAGACACACTATTATGCGATGAAGACATCGCATATTCTCCAAACTTTGGTGAAATGATAAAAAGGTTGAAAAAATAATAATCAACAAATGGTTAAATTGTTATTCATGGAGCCTCAAACTAATGAGATACAAGAGAAGGAAAAACAATTGGAAAATAAATTACAACAATTGGAAGTAAGTTGTCATGAAATATTTAATTATAACATAATTTCATTCATGGTTTATATTTTATACTCATTTATATCATTAACTAAAATATGTATGTGTTCTTTTTACATAAATTTTTGCATCCTCATGATGGTGCTAGCCATGATCAGAGTGCTCCATGTACTTCAAGTGTTGTCCATGTTGATCCTGTACATACACAACCTTAGTCAACCCCATCATCCACAACATGCATCATCCAAGGATCGACTAGTGTACTAACATATGCAGGAGGACATATACCTAGGGTGTTGGAATTATGGAAAGATGTGTACTGAGAGGGGAGGGGTGAATCAGTACCCTTAAAACTTTTCAAACTGAATCTTTGTAAACATGTATATCACTAACCGATTGTATCAATTGCATTTAACATACATCCAAAATATAATTGAAATGTAAATGCATGTAATCTAATCAATAAACCATTCATGAAACTTCATACACATAAATCAAATATTTTGGTATCGCAAAAACCCTTGTTAGAAGGTAAAAATTGCGGTCGGGATGACACCCACAAAGCTTCACTACTGCAATAACAAAGTTTTTGGTTAAGGCTACAAAGATTTTGATCACTTCCAGTGATCTTACCCTATTATGAGTAATATTGAGATCAACTAGATTTGTCTGGTTAGAGGATTTTAGCAACACAATCAAGTGTGCACTCAATTAAGAGATTTACAAAAGAACTATTAAGTTCACTCTGTTAAAAGATTTAAAATCTACTACAATGGCTAAAGAGTAACAATAGGATTTGACCTGTAAATAGAAACTTAACATGCATGATTCAAATCTATAATGTACTTATCTATTATCACCTTGATGTGATTGGTCTCTTCTCTGAATTATGCTTGGTAGCCCTCTGTTTCTGATAAACTGAATGCTCTATCAATGCTTGTAAATTATAACCCTATCTTATCATCAAATGTCTTCCAATGTGGCGGCTACTACATGTGTGATGATACATGTCAAAATGACATCTTTACAAGTTTTATATCAAACTGATCTTGACCTAATTAGGGTTTAGACTTAATCTTAGAAAACCTAAGATCAACGATAGAAATGAATAACCTAGATCATCATTACATAGGAATCATCAACACTTTAATGATTAGATCCATATTAAATTTTGTCTCGATATTGGTAAACCATTTTCTAATAAGTGTAAATCATTTGCCTTGTAGTTTGTGCCATTCCAAACGGTTATGTTATTTCCTATTTCACTTGGTGTATACTGCATTCATCACTCAGTAATTAACTAGTGCTTGGTTCATATGAATACTTGGTGACTACTGTGCTCGGTACTCAGTGATCATCTAGCTCAGTCAAAACTATGTTCGGTTAACTTAGTGATCTACCTTGTCTTCTGCTCGGTGTCTAGGCTCTATGTATTGACTGACTGTCTTGTCTTGTCTCCTTTATCGACTGTATGACTGGATGATACTAATAACAACCATTAATTCTCTTTAGGTGTAACATTCTCCCCCTTTGGCATTAGTATCAAAAACTTTATGTATATGTACCAAATTCAAAATTTGAACTTAACTAAAAAATGTGAATCTATGTGAACACCCCCTTTGTACATTCTCTCAGTGTGAAGTACATACAAGAATATATGCAAGAATATATAAACATAAATTTTCCCCCTTTTTTGAAATTAATGCCAAAAATGTACTCACAACTTGTCAAAATTTTTTTGATGGGTTTTCTGCAAAGTAGCCAAGAGGTTTTCCCATTCCTCTTTGAGATTCTCAAGAGCAATGTGCTCTAATTTGACTTGTGCATGCATATCAAAAATATTTTCTCAAAAATGTTCTGATGGGCTTTCTGCAAAGTAGCCAAGAGGTTTTCCCATTCCTCTTTGAGATTCTCAAGAGCAATGTGCTCTAATCTGACTTGTGCATGCATATCAAAAATATTTTCTATTACCGATATCTCAGGGGTGGCAACTAAATATTTTGCCTTATTCACATGCCATTGTATCACCTTGAGGTGTGGAATTAACTTTGCTTGCAGCTCAGTTACTTGATCTCTAATTTTATCTTCTTCTTTCCTTAGTTCTAATCTTAACTGCTGGATTTGTTGAACTTTAGTATAATGCTCATAAAATGCATTTGGCTCGGTTAAAAGATTATTTTCACTAACCTTGATATCTTCATCTAACTTTTGTATCTTTTCACTAAGCTCGGTAGGGAAGTGGTCTATAGTCCATAATTTGTGCAAAATTGTAATAACTTGTTGAATAATTGTATCGAGCTCGATTATTACCTCAGATAACTTTACTTTATTAATTGCCACTTCCTGGCTGATTCACTCTACTAGCTTCAACTATATCTTGGCCTCTGCTTTGTTTTCAATTCTTTTCTCTACATCTATATTTGGAGAATTTTTATAGCCGGTTAGAGTAGAAAGTTGATCAATGATGGGATTAGCCTCATCAACATTGATATCAGGAACTACTTGCATAAAAAATTCTCTAACATCTTCTAAGACCTATTTATGTTTACTTTCTTATCTTATTTTTTCTTGTGCAACCTTCCTTGTGCATAGTTCTCCATACTTTCTCAATGCTTTTGGGTCTAGAGTCCTCGAGTCACATGTGGGAATTTATATGATTTCATCTAATGTGACCAGACCCTTACCATGTTTTTTTCATTTTCTTCTCTTGTGTGCTAGATGTGGGAGATTTCCCATATGGTACTAGAGCTTTAGTCTCTGGATTAGACTTTTCTTTCTCGGTAGACACACTCTCTTGCTTATCCTGCCTTTTGACTGTTGTCTTGGTTTGATGTCCTTGGGCTTCTTTCTTGGTGTTAGTTGTAGATGTATCTATATTTATTTTAGTTTCAATCTCTTTACTTTTTGCCTCTTTGTTTTCAGGCTCATTTGTGTCCTTTTTATCTTTTGCACCATGTCCTTTGGTTGTGTCCTTCTACTGCTCAGGTGCTTGATCCTTGGGTTGCCCTTGTGTAGCAATATCAATTACTTGTACTAATATCGACAAATTGCCTGGTATGTCTAATGTTGTTGCTTCAGTAGGTTGGTTTCCCTCAGTATTGTCTGCAACCATAGTGATGTCTTCATTAGCCTTAACATCATCATCAGGATCTCCATTTGTAATGTCTTATATTAAGACTTCATCAGTCTCGGTAGTTACTAATTGCTCAGGAGCATCTTGTTTATACTCTTCAGTATATCCAACTGGATAGAAGTCCTCAACATAAGTGTCATCTTGTACCTCAGTGTCAGATATATGAATTGTCTCCCTTGTAGATATGCCTACATCATTTGAATTTATTCCTTTCCCTTTTCTTTTAACTTTCAGCTTGGGGATTATAGCTAGTGCAAGTTTATCTGCTTCTGCCCTTGATTCCAAAAAATTTGTCCATAATATCTAGCTATTTTCATCAAATTCTTCAACTTTACCTGCCAAAATTTTAAGTGCTCGGCCTTTCATAAAAAATTGGTTGGCATACTATTTCATCATCTCATCAACCTCAGTTACTGAAAGAGTAGGCATTGCCAAAATTAAAGAATGTACCCTTATTTTATTTTCAGTATGCAAGGCATATGTCCACCTTGTCGATACCTTTTCATGAAGTTCTTTAGAGATATATTTTACAAATTCAATAGGTAGTCTCTTAAATTTAATCATCATGTGGATGATTTCCTCTTCAACTTTCTCCTGATCCTCGGTTGATATGTGTGCATACCGATTCATCTTAGGGTGACCTAGTCTACTTGTCTCCTTTATGTTTTCAACTAACTCATCAACATATTGATTTTTATTTACAACAATTTTAAACTTACTTTGATCATCTTCTTCTTCAAAGTCTGCATCATCCTTTTCTCTTATGATTCTTCTCCTCTTCTTTGGTTTCTTCGTGGTGACTTGTGCACCTATTTTATTCTTCTCATAAGTCTTTGTGGGAGTAGGCCTTGTGATTTTTGCAATTCCTTTCTTCAAGGGTGGAGAAGTGGTTGTAGAGGATCTTTTCCTTGCTCATGTAGGCATCTCTTCTTATTTCCTCTTCCCTGTGGCCTTTACCAGTGTAACTTGAATTTCTTTATCTGACTCAGTTTCCTCCTCATGTTCACTATTCCCAATTAGAATTTCTTCTTCTTCTTTAGAGGGACTTATTTTTAAACCAAATACTTTTTTTATAAAATAGAATTTATTATCTTGATATTTTGTAGGAGTTATATAGCTAATAGTGCTTATCTAATGTTGATGATCTTAATCTCAATAAAAATGAATAAGCCTCAACTTGCCACTGATATGTATTATGTGCGCTCTAGTTAAATATCAGTTGAATATCAATTGAATATTTGCTCAATGAAGATGCGAAAGAAGTCTTGTGATATTCTGGTCTATAATATAGTGATTGAGTTGCTCAGGATTAAATGCTTCATTTGATGCTCACTCCCTTCAATTGATCAACAATCAACTACTTAGGTTATGTATCCTAGTGAGAATTGTGACTATTTACTTTGGATGTATGAATTTATGCTACTTGCAACTCCTTGATGATTTTTCTCTTAACCCTGCAGATTGAAACTCGTAATAGTAAAGGAATTGAGACAATATATATATGACACTCCTTCAATCCAATGAAGCCTTTTGATCTATGATTATGCTTTGTGAGTTGGATTGAGTATAGTTAATTCAACCATGACACTTTAGGTGTCAAGGAAATTATTGCTATTGGCCAAGCCACATAGGATATCTGAATTTGATGCAAATTGATTGAACTCAGGTAAGTGTATCTCTTATGTTGATGAGACTCATATATTCATATGAGTATTATGATTTGTAAGGAATGTATGCACCTGAGATTGGAGACATCATCTGAGGTGTGCTCCTTGATTATGATTGCTATTGCCACCTTTTACTGGTTCTTGCTGAAAGTATTGATGTGATCACTATATATCAATAAGAAATGAAAATCAATTTGTATACAGATTCCCCTATTGCCATTGAGACTTTCTATATTTTTTAGTGCTGATTCATCCATGCAATGTATGCAACTATGATGGAGATATCTTTGCTAGGAATGTCATAGTGTATCGTTGCAAGTATTAAGCTGAGGCTCTTGGGAATCACTAGGAACAAATGTTCCTATTCTCCAAGGTTCATCCTGTTATGTAGTGCATGTCTTATCATCTCCTTCATACTTCCCAAATCCACCATTTAGTGATTTCTATTATAGTACTCTGTTATGAGTGGGGTTCCAATATTATCGTCCAATCTCAATTCCTGTCTGCCTGTCTCCATCTGTGTGTAGATTTATTCCTATTATAATGTTACGTCTACCATGTAAACTCTTATCCCCCTAAGTGGTTTGGAGTGAGTCCTAGATGTTTATGCCCCCCCCCCCCCCCAAATCCTCCCCGTGTGGACTCATATATGTGGCTGCATGAGTCACAGAGGAAGCTGTGACCCATTTCTTGTGGTCGCCGACTTCTTAATTTATTTTAATATATATTTTTTCCATTTGGATTATATTACTATATTTTTATATATTCTATTATTATATATCATATTATAATATATTATAATAGATTTATTAATGTTTATTTATTTATTTATCTTAAATTATTATCATTTATACTTATATTATTATTTATCTTGTTATCATAATAGTATTACATCATAATTAATTCTTATTTATTTATTTTTATATTTAATATTCTAGAATTATTCTATTATATTTATAGTAATGGTAATCTTTCATTATCATTATATTGATTTATATTATCTGTTTATTTATTTCATATTTAATCATCATTATTATTTATTTATATTTTATATAATGATTATAATTTATTATTAAATCTTATTTCAAAATGGGGACATGACATTCTTCTTCATCTTCTCTGAATTGTTTCACCAATGTTTCCATCATTTTCTTAAATTTCCTACTAACCTTTACTCCGACTAGATCCATTTTTATCCTGAATTTTGCTTCGTCATAGGTTCCAAAACTAGTAGCTTTAGGATCTTTGGGCTCAACCAACAATTCCTTTATTGACCTAAAGGCTCAGTCAATATCCATTTCATAGCCCATTGGAGGTAGCCAAGCAATTCTTGGCTTAATTACCTTGATCAAAGTGGTGTCGGTGTCCACTAGAAAACATATATCTTCCTTATGCTTCTCAACTAACTGATCTGGAATTCTGCTCCTTTTGTGCATTTTGTCCTTAAACTTTCCAAAGTAATCATCCATGACAGTCACAAAGTTTTGACCTAAATTCTTGATAAACTCATTTATTTAAATGATGACTGGTTGGTTGAAATCCCAGACTACATTATCGATAGATGGGAAGTAGTTTTGCAAGTAGAAAAATGTGAAAATTGTAATGAACCAAACTTACATGTATTCATCTTTGCTACCCAAATGGTTCTCATATTTTCTTCCAATTGTTTAAAAAGTAGCTTGATGAGGTCTAACTGTAGACCTTTCTTGACAAATTTGTATGCTATATCTACTGCTTCGTATGGGACGTTGTTGGGACTGCTAGATTGAAAAATCTTGTAGCCAATGACATAGGCTCCAAACCTTGTTTCCAGATCAGTGATGGTGTTGACTCTCATTCCTCTGCCATCCCATTCAACTCCTATAAGCTTCTCAGTTTCTACACTCGGTGGATTCCTTATAGCCTTTGCCTTATCACTAGTGGGGTATCCAGTAACCACATGAATAACAACCTTAGATATTTTAACCGGTTCATCCAACCATATTTTACCTTCATGAACGCAGCTAAGTACAACCCTAATCCATTCAGACTTGAACTCCCTTAGGAAATATAGGGAAATTTTCAATCCTCTAACTTCCAGGTGTTTATGCTCATCCTTGAGCTTTCCATTCTCGCTCAACTCTTGGTATGTTGATTGTAGTTTGAAGTCTCCAATTTCACTTATCTTACAATGAATATAAGCACGTATATCCTGTACCAGTAAAACCCTAGGCGGTATGCTAGAAAATGCATCTATTTGATTAAATTGTGAAGCGATCTCAGGATGCAATTTATATTTAGGTTCTTCACATGTTGTGGACTTAATCAGTGTGACCTTCTTGTCACTTTCGGTCTAGGATTTCATAGTCTTGGATGAAGATGCCATTGTGCTTTTAAATTTTGGGGCTTCACAAAATCTTCAGGAAAAATAACTCGATAGCTAAGAACTTACTTGGAATGATGATAAATTTCTCAGGATTTGCTTAAATCTCTATTGAATGCTCGAAAAAATCCTTGCTTAAATTCAATCAAATTGCTCTAGTTCTACTCTTGATCATTGTGTGACGAAATGACTTGCATTGTTATTTATTTATACCCAAAATCTATTTCCCACTCAAAGTTCTGCATTAAATTCTTTACCTACCTCTGCTCGGTAAACATAGTGACGTTTGGTTATCACTTTTGAAGCTTCAGCTTGGTTAACACTAGATATTGCTTGGTTGATACTTCAACTCAGTTAACCTTGCCATTTTCACCCACTAACAATCTTTTACCTAGTCATGCTTTTATCGACTATACACATTTTAAGCTCAAAACATACAATACCCTAGTGCATGTCATTTCATGTTGATTTGGTATTCATTCAATAGATATAAGGAAGTGTTGTAAGATATAACCAATTAAAATTCAGTTCCATAGTTACTTGAATTGCTTAGGTGGAGGTGGTGAAATCACCTAATCCAAAAGATGAGGTGTCATCGACTGTTGTACTTGATCTAGCATTATCATTTGTTTCTTTTCTCCACATTTGATTTCTTATCCTCATGATTTCTTCAATTGTGTTACCATTTGTATTAGCATTTACCTTTGGTGCTTAGTCTCTGTAGTGTTTTCTCAAGTGACTGACCTTGTGACAGTGCAAACATGTCATTCCAGAATTTGTCCAATTTTAAGATCTTCCTCTCCAGTTCTTTATCATGAAATTTGCTACAATATGTCCATATCTACCACATGTTATTTAACTAGTCCAGGTGTTTTAATCCTAAGTATATGCATTACCTTTCCTTCTTGGTTGATATGTCTTGTTTTATCCTTTCAGTTTCCAAACTTGCTCCATCTTTATCCTTATTCTTGTGATATGTATCCATGCATGTTGCAAGTGCGATAATGCTTTTCCATGTAGTGCTTCTTAGGTGACCTATTCAACTTTGATATATACTCATGTGCTTGATGTCCACACTTATTGCAGTTATAACAATAACCATCAAATTTAGGAGTGGATTTAGGAATACCTTTTTCTTTGCTTATGAAAAAATTTGATGTGTGGCCTGGTTTTCCATAATGATAGCATGAGAGCTTCTTTGGCCTTGGATTTGCAATAGGCACTCTTTTGTTCAACTTATCTAGATGAGTCTCTCTGCTCGTATAGCCTAAACTAGTAGTGCTGTCAAGTTTTCTTTGATTTCTTAGGAATTCATCCATCCTTTTAGTACTTTCTTAATCATCTCATTATGTTATTGTTTAATCTTTACTTCATTCTTCAATCTTTCATTTTCTTCTATCAATTCACCAACGTCTTCCAATTTTTTAGTAAGCTCACTGTTTACTCGATTGACATACTGACTCATGACAACTATCTGATTGGAAATGTCAAAATGATGCTCGGTAAGTCTCAATATCTTAGATTCTTGTTCTTATAGCTTTTCAGTCATTTGCCTCCTATCTTCAATATATAAATTCCTTTCTTGTTCAACCTATCTTGCTTTGTTCATGACATCAATCATTCTAACCATTTGTGTCTCTTGACCGATCTACAATGCTTTCACTTGTTTAGTAAGATGTTGATTCTTTTCAGATAGATCTGATGTAGTTCCTTCAAATACATTAGATATGCTGCCAGATCCAGATCCAGATGCCTCAAATGGATCATCTATCTCTTCTTTATGATAATCAGTCTCATTATATACCGAAATTGTTATGCTCCTCCCATAGTCTAATTTTTTATATGTTATGGTTATTTTATGATGATGAATTATATGTTAGGATATCATTGATGCTTATGGTTTTACTAACCCCATATTTGCATCTGTATGGTTTATGTGTATGTTTGACATGCCTGATGTGGTTGAGGGACAGAGTTGTAGTTACTTGCTTGCGAGATCCACACAATCGGCCAATCTCCGCCATTGCTTATTTATATTTATACATATATGTACATGATCATCTTTTATGCAGGGTTGCAGGTACCAGGCATCGACTTCCTTGAATTGCCAGGATGAGTGTGCCCTATCACAAAATCTCAATGGTAAGAGAGGGGAGATAACATACAAATCCAAATCCTAACCCAAGTCATTGATTGTCCTAAATATTGGGCAAGTATCTGTTTCTACCCATCTGAATTCGTCAAGGTGACATGAATTCATGAGCCCTTCCTTGGTGTTTATTTGATATAGAGTTAGTCAATTTTCAGGTTTTGGGAGTCAATTGGATTTGCTTGTGTGAATTATTTGATTTAAATAATTAAATTTAGATTAATCGTGAGATTAAAATGATTATATTTTATAAATATGGAAATATTAGATATAGAGAATATTTAATTATTACGATTAATTAAATACCTTTGTTAATTACAAGTTTAAGTTTAGAATAAAAGGGTTTAATTAATTATTAAATCCAAATATAAACTTAAAGGGCATTGTTGATTTATTTAATATTTAATTTATCAATTTGCATAGTTAATTATGTGTTAAAGTATTTATTGATTAATTAAATATTTATATGCAATTTAAGTTGCACATTCAGTTTAAGTGAAAATTGAATTAGAATTTAAAGTTAAAAGCTGAGTTAGAAATTATAGAATTAGAATTTAAAGTTAAATGTTGAGTTAGAAATTATATTTAAAAAGTGCATTATTTTATTATTGAGTTATTTTATCATGCAAAGTGAATTGATAGAAACTAGGTAGAGAGAGTTGAGTTGTGCTTTAGGGTTTACATGTTTTAGAAACCCTATTGAGGAATATGTCTTCTTTATGAGGGGTTTTTGGATACTATTTTCAATTACGTTTATCAAGTTTTGAAGGAGCTCTCTTGGATGAATTTGGAAGATTTTTGGAAAGCTTGGATTTTGTAAGCATTGTTAGAGATTGTTAGAAAGCTTGGATTTTGAAGGGTGAATTAGATCTTTCTTGCTTTTGAATTTTCAGGCGTTGTTTGAGGTAGGGTTTGAAACCTTCTTTTTGTAAAATTCTTTCTTTTGAAAAGATTGTTTGCTTCATGTCTGGAATTGTATATGTGAATGAAATTGGAATTGGGTTTATGTTTTAAATTAATTTTGTTTTTATGAAATTTTGGATTAGTTGATGTTAAATTAGATTTGGTATTCAGTTTGGTGGTTTGAAAACCTAGGATGAAATTTTAAGAAATTGTGTGAATTTTCTCAATTAGGGTATTTACCCAAAAAAGATTGATATTTTGTTCTCAATATGTTTTGCATAGAAAATTAAATTTGAAATTGCATGTGAAATCATATTCAAAAGAAATTAATTTTGCTTGAAACCCTAGTTTTCCATTAAAGAAATCAATTCAGAAAATATGTGTTTTAAAAAAAGGGGGGGGGGGGGGGGGGGTTGTAAAAAGGTTAATTAATAAATAAATATTATTTAGTTTTTTTACATGCGGGTTTCATGTGTTTCATTTATATTTATATTTATATTTAGAAAATTAATAACATTATTTTATTATTAAATACATTATGTTTTGATATGCATGGAGATTTTAGATAAATACTTATTTAAAAAGTATATATGCATGAGATTTTATTTTAAATATATAGTTATGTATGAGATATTTATATGAATGCTTTTGTAGTCAAATAGAGTTTAGTCAACAAGATGATTGTCTTAGTGAACTGAAATTTATAATTATATGTTTATTTGCATGGTTATACATACATGCAAATATAGTTGAACTATCAATTAATGAGCTTAAGGGGCTTTCTAATGAGTGGTTCATAAGGCACAACACTTGGTGAAGGTTTTTTAAATGGGGTTGCAAGCAGAGTGGGTTTAACCATAGAGGAAACTCTGTAGTTAAGTGCGCTCAAGCTGGAGTAGTACTGGGATGGGTGACCTCTTGGGAAGTCCCGGTGCTTCACCTCTGTGAGCATCACCTAGATCCAATGAGTGCTAAGTGTTCCATTCATTCTCATGAGAGATGGGTTTGTGTGAACCACTACTCATGAAACATGGGTCAATGAGTTTGACTCAAAAAACTACACAGTTGAATCCTGATAGCAATATAACAATTTGACTTGCTGTGGAAAATATCTCCTACTTATACTTGAACTAGTTATGTTTTAAAATTTATTGGATTTCTTTAAGGGAATCGTGTTTTCTTGTAAGTGTTTGAATTTTTGATTTTGAATCTTTTTTGTTGGACATTGTTATATCCTTATTGATTATTGGGGGTTTAAGCTGACTTGGAAGTTAGTTGACCAGAGGCTTGGGGGTTGTTTTCTTTAGTTGTATATGCATTCTTATGTTATGAATTATGATGTTATATTATTTTGATCATTTTTATCCAAACTTGTTGAGACCTAAGCTCATGTTATGTGGAATTTTTGAGAGAGTGGTTATGATGTTTTAGTTTGAGGACCATTGTGTGTCCCTAATATCTTTTGTGGACTAGAATTTGATCAATATACTTTTATGAGACTTATTTGATTATTGGTGACTTGTGAGCCTATGGGAGGTTAAATAGGTGCATCTTAGGGGAGTGGCTTACAATAGGGGTCTGAGACCCAAAGTGGTCAGTACTAGGGCAACCTATCATAAGTTTGTTAATAAGTGATAACATATAATTAAAATTTATAGAATTTATTAAAAAGATAATTTAGAGATTATGCCTCGCCTATGCCTTGAGAGTCTGGGAATGCGATGATACCTAGAGAGTAGGTATGATTAGAATTCCTCATGTTCTTGAGAGGGTATTCTAGTTCCACATGGGTCGTATTGAGGGTCTGGGGCCCAGAGTAGTTAGTCTAGGGTAACTCAATGGTTGAGGGTCTAGGGTCCAGTGTGACCAGTCGAGGGTAACTTAAGTAGATGGCCATGTGATGACACTCCCATAGTATGAAACCTAAGTCTCCTCCATAATTTTTTGCATTTGCCTTTGGTGGTTGTCTTGGTATTTTAGTATTACTTGGTGGTGTGTCTTTGATACTTCAATATTACTTGGTGGTTTTTTTTGGTATGTTGGTTTTTTGGCGATTCGTTACTTGTTGGTATTTTTTTTATCTTTATTATGTTTCTTTGTCTTTAGTTGGTGGTACCCTTTGAGTTAGAAAGCCTTTAGGACCTTTTCTTAATTGTCTTTGATTGAGTTTGTTATCCGAGTGCGGTTTGTTGTTATCTCATCAGTACGGTGGGAGTGAACCTTTGGTTCCATGAGGTCTGGTGGTAGTGTTTTCTTTTACCATTTGAGATTACGATGTTCCTGTAGCAGTGTTGGAGGATGCTTGTTTCTGCTATCTTCTTCTTATTCTTCATTGGGGGCTTGTTCGTACTTATCTTTTGATGTTCATAATTATATCTTGTATCAATGCTTCAGAGTTGCAGATATTGTACTATATTTTGTATTTGATTAATATGACATACCTTATGACTCATGTAGAGGATGTTGTATCATTATGTATACCTTATGGTATTGGATGTACTTATTTTTTATTAAGGTAAAAATAAGTTTTGAATGGAACCCGAAACCATTTACATTAGAGCATAAAGATATAGCAATAAAGTCAAACAAAAATAAATGCCTGCTGGAAAGACAAAAGAAGGACCTGATACATCCCTAGAAATGACAACAAAAGCAAAGAAAAATAGTTTCTAGCAAAACTACCAGCAACACCCAGTTGCCAACCAGACCAGACTATTTGTTTTTTTTAATCATTTTCTCCGCCTTCATCTTCAGGTCCTCCATCTTCTAGATGGCATCTTTCAAGTCCTTCAGTTCCTTAGGCTTCTCAGGGATCTTCCTCTGAGTGCGCCCTCTAGTTCTCATTCCAAGACCATCATTCCCAGCATCATCATCAATTGTTATGGTCATTTTTTCCAGCTCGCTTTTCTCTAGATAGTTGTGCAGCTTATTCAGGTTCATGACAACAATACTAAGACCTTCTTTGCTGTGAATCATGACCTCATTTATCATGTTCTCGTTGTTGCTATTCTTAGCCTTGATGTATTTAACCTTGTTTTCGATGATCTTTTTGACTTCAACATCAATATCCTCATTCCAATTTTTATTCTTTACCTTATCCAGAACCTTATTCTCCAGCTTCTCCAGCTTAGTAGTCAGGGTAGTCATAGTTTTTTCCATGGCTTGAAGGTGGTTCTTCATCTCCTGCATCTCCCTCTTAATCCAATCTAGAGTAGAGCCCTAACTATCAGCTATGTTGGCCTCTTCCAGATTAGAAGCACCCATCAGGAGTCCTAAGGTGTCCTCCTTTTGACTGTTTCCCTCCTCAATAGAAGCTTGGTCCATACCGACATCAATTTTGATATGTTCCTCTTTTTCATCAACAATAGGGGAGTTCTGACCGGCCTCCTTTTCCTCTTCAACCTGACCCACCAGAAGGCCCAAAGTGTCCTCCTTTTGGTGATTACCATCCTCTTTGCTAGCTGGGTTCTTATCAATGTTAGAATCAGTCTTACCTTCAACTCTTTCTTCTTTCGAAGGGAAATCCTGAGCGGCTTTGTTATCATCTTCAGCAAGGGAGTCCTAGGCATCCTCTTCCTCCTCTTCAACTCCTTCCTCTTCTTCTTCTTCCTCTTGGTTCTCCTCTTCTTTTCCTCCTTCTTCTTCTTCCTTTTCCTCTTCCATGATGTCGTTCATGTCCTCTTCATGCTCTTTCTCTTCAAGATTCCTTTCCTCTTTTTCCTGGGCTCTCTCCTCCTTACCAGAATTCACCTCCACATTTTCTTCCTTGACACTTCCCTTACCCTGAGAAAGAGGGCTATTTTTATTAGCGTCATCTTCACTGACCATTTATTTCTCCTTATCACTTTTATTGCCATCTTCATCACTACTGTCGGAGATTTTTTTCTTGTTTTTCTTCCTCTTTTTGCTAGATTCAGCCTTTGTGTCAATTTCTTTGGTTTCCTTTCTTTTGCCAGTGACCATTTTAGGAGTTGGGTCCAGAATATTATCCCTTGCATAGTCAGCGATGAGGAGGATCAAACCCTCATGCAAAATAGGATTGCTCACTTTCTTCCTATGCTCTGTTATACTACTATTCAGAGAACTCAATAGAAAGTATGAAAAAGAAATCCTCTTATTGTGCCTGAAGTGATTTGCTAGAAAAAAATGCAGGTTGTAGATTTTGGAGTAGCGCCCATCAAGCTTGGATGTACTTGTTATTCATATGAGATAATTGTAATTATTCTTAATCTAAAATATTTAACTTGTAATACATAATTCTATTTTGTGGGACCCTCGAGGATTGTTAACTGTATTTGGGTTGTACTTACGCACTTGTTTAGATCTTATGGTTGTGTTTCTTCTACATTGTTATCATCATTGTTTGTAAACACTTAAGAAAAAAAAACTATTCTATAAACTTAGTGACATGTTTTAGGTTAAATTCTCTTGGGTTCCTTGGCACGACATTACACTTGGTATCAGAGCTTGAGTTTCTACACTGGGAAATCTGGGAAGTTGTGTGCTCACTAGATGTCTAAACTATAAAAAATTGAAACAAAACCTAGACATATAACTCTTTTTTATTTCAGACTATTATTTATGAACCTAGAGGTATGATATTAGACTTGTATGTTCGGATTTAATTTTATTTGAGTGTTACATTAACTAGGTTTGCATGAACCCCTTAAGTTATTAGTTGATGTAGATACAAATGTGTGTTTTATACAATTGATTCCTAAATATTTTCTATAATGATGAATGAATAAAGATCGAGATCTATTTAAATTATTAAATAATAAATGATTTATCAATGTGATTTTTCAGTTTATTCTTAAATCAGAATTATATTGCTCGACTTGTTTTTAGATGTTGTTTTATCTTTTATTTTAGTAAATGCTTCATGCTTGAGGGATGCATATTCTTATATGTTTGTAGGCTTCCAGGAGTAAGCCTAATTTTAGGGGAGGTGGATGTAATGCCCCTCCCACAATCTGATTTCCTATATGTTATGCTTATTTTAGGATGATGAATTATATGTTAGGATATCATTGATGCTTATGGTTTTATTGACCCCATACTTGCATGTGTATGGTTGATGTGTATGTTTTTGTGTTTCTATTTGACGTACCTGATGTGGTTGAGGGACAAATTCTTAGTTACTTGCTTGTGAGATCCATACGATCGGTCGATCCTTGCCATTGTTTGTTTATATTTATACATGTATGTACATGCTCATCTTTTATGTAGGGTTGCAAGTATCGGGCATCGATTTCCTTGAATTGCAAGGATGAACATGCCTTATCACAAAATCTCAATGGTAAGAGAGGAAAGATAACATACAAATCCAAATCCTAACCCAAGCCATTGATTGTCCTAAATATTGGGCAAGTATTTGTTTCTACCCATCTGAATTCATCAAGGTGATGTGAATTCGTGAGCCCTTCCTTGGTGTTTGTTTGATATAGAGTTAGTTGATTTTTAGATTTGAGGAGTCAAGTGGATTTGCTTGTGTGAATTATTTGATTTAAATAATTAAATTTAGATTAATCGTGAGATTAAAATGATTATATTTTATAAATATGTAAATATTAGATATAGAGAATATTTAATTATTACGGTTAATTAAATACCTTTGTTAATTAAAAGATTAAATTAAAAGTTTAAATTTAGAATAAAAGGGTTTAATTAATTATTAAATCCAAACATAAAATTAAAGGGCATAGTTGATTTATTTAATATTTAATTTATCAATTTGCATAGTTAATTATGTGTTAAAGTATTTATTGATTAATTAAATATTTATATGTAATTTAAGTTGCACATTCAGTTTAAGTGAAAATTGAATTAGAATTTAAAGTTAAAAGTTGAGTTAGAAATTATAGAATTAGAATTTAAAGTTAAATGTTGAGTTAGGAATTATAATTAAAAAGTGCATTATTTTATTATTGAGTTATTTTATCATGCAAAGTGAATTGATAGAAACTAGGTAGAGATAGTTGAGTTCTGCTTTAGGGTTTGCATGTTTTATAAATCCTAGGAGGAATATGTCTTTTTTATGAGGGGTTTTTGGGTATTATTTTCAATTACGTTTTTCAAGTTTTGGAGGAGCTCTCTTGGATGAATTTGGAAAAGCTTGAATTTTGTAGGCATTGTTAGAAATTGTTAGAAAGCTTGGATTTTGAAGGGTGAATTAGATCTTTCTTGGTTTCAAATTTTCAGGCGTTGTTTGAGGTAGGGTTTGAAACATTCTTTTTGTAAAATTATTTCCTTTGAAAAGAATTTTTTTTTCGTGTCTGGAATTGTATATGTGAATGAAATTGGAATTGGGTTTATGTTTTAAATTAATTTTGTTTTTATGAAATTTTGGATTAGTTGATGTTAAATTAGATTTGGTATTCAGTTTGGTGGTTTGAAAACCTAGGATGAACTTCTAAGAAATTGTGTGAATTTTCTCAATTAGGGTATTTACCCAAAAAAGATTGATATTTTGTTCTCAATATGTTTTGCATAGAAAATTAAATTTGAAATTGCATGTGAAATCATATTCAAAAGAAATTAATTTTGCTTGAAACCCTAGTTTTCCATTAAAGAAATCAATTGAGAAAATATATGTGTTTAAAAAAAGGGGGGAGGGGGGGTTGTTATTTGAATTTATTATTATTATTTATTAATTATTGGATTGAAAATTTATTTTAAAAAAATATTATTATTATTTTTATTTATTAATTTTCAGATTTTAAAAATAATAATAATGTTTTTTTAATTATTTATTAATTTTTGGATTTAAAATTATCATAAAAAAAAGAAAAAAAGTTAATTAATAAATAAATATTAGTTATTTATTTTTACATGCGGGTTTTAATATTAACGTGTTTCATTTATATTTATAGTTAGAAAATTAATAACATTATTTTACTATTAAATATATGGTGTTTTGATATGCATGGAGATTTTAGATAAATATTTAATTAAAAAGTATATATGCATGAGATTTTATTTTAAATATATAGTTATGTATAAGAAATTTATATGAATGCTTTTGTAGTCAAATAGACTTTAGTGAACAAGATGATTGTCTTAGTCAACTGGAATTTTTAATTATATATGTTTATTTGCATGGTTATACAGACATGCAAATATAGTTGAACTAGTTATGTTTTAAAATTAATTGGATTTCTCTAAGGAAATCGTGTTTTCTTGTAAGTGTTTGAAGTTTTGATTTTGAAGATTTTTTTGTTGGACATTGGTATATCCTTATTGATTATTGGGAGTTTAAGTTGACTTGGGAGTTAGTTCACCAAAGGCTTGGGGATTGTTTTCTTTAGTTGTATATGTATTCTTATGTTATGAATCATGATGTTATATAATTTCGATCATTTTTATCCAAACTTGTTGAGACCTAAGCTCATGTTATGTGGAATTTTTGAGAGAGTGGTTATGACGTTTTAGTTTGAGGACCATTGTGTCTCCCTGATACCTTTTGTGGACTGGAATTTGATCAGTATACTTTTATGAGACTTATTTGATTATTAGTGACTTGTGAGCATAGGATAGGTTAAATATGTGCATCTTAGGGGAGTGGCTTACAATAGGGGTCCGAGACCCAAAGTGGTTAGTACTAGGGTAACCTATCGTAAGTTTGTTAATAAGTGATAACATAGTAATTAAAATTTATAGAATTCATATAAAAGATAATTTAGAGATTATGCCTCCCCTATGCCTTGAGCGCTTCTTTAGGCTAAGGATGAGAATGAGATGATACCTAGAGAGTAGGTATGATTAGAATTACTCATGTTCTTGAGAGGGTACTCTAGTTCTGCGTGGGTCGTATTGAGGGTCCAAGGCCTAGAGTGGCCAGTCCAGGGTAATTCAATGCTTGAGGGTTTGGGGTCCAGTGTGACCAGTCCAGGGTAACTTAAGTAGATGGCCATGTGATGACACTCCCATAGTATGCAACTTAAGTCTCCTCCGTGGTTTTTTGCATTTGCCTACGGTGGTTGTCTTGGTATTTTAGTATTACCTGGTGGCATGTCTTTGATACTTCAGTATTACCTGGTGGTTTGTTTTGGTATGTTGGTATGTTTTTTGGTGATTTATTACTTGCTGGTATTTTTTTAATGTTTATTGTGTTTCTTTGTCTTTAGTTGGTGCCACCCTTTGAGTTAGAAAGTCTTTAGGACCTTTTTTTAATTGTCTTTGATTGAGTTTGTTATCCGAGAGTGGTTTGTTGTTATCTCCTCAGTACGGTGAGAGTGGACCTTTGGTTTCACGAGGTCGGGTGGTAGTGTTTTCTTTTACCATTTGAGATTACGACGTTCCTGTAGCAGTGTTGGAGGATGGTTGTTGCTGCTATCTTCTTCTTATTTTTCATTGGAGGCTTGTTTGTACCTATCTTTTGATGTTCATAATTATATCTCGTATCAATGCTTCAAAGTTGAAGATATTGTACTATATTTTGTATTTGATTACTATGACATACCCTATGAGTTATGTAGAGTATGTTGTATCATTATTTATACCTTATGGTATTAGATGTACTTGTTATTCATATGAGAAAATTATAATTATTCTTAATCTAAACTATTTAACTTTTAATACATAATTCTATATCTTGGGACCCTCAAGGATTGTTAACTGTATTTGGGTTGTACTTATGCACTTGTTTATATTTTATGGTTGTGTTGTTTCTACATTGTTATTATCATTGTTTGTAAACACTTAAGAAAAAAATTTATTCTATAAACTTAGTGACATATTTTAGGTTAAATTCTCTTGGGTTCCTTGGCGAGGCATTACACTTGGTATCAAAGCCCGAGTTTCTACATTGGGAACTCTGGGAAGTTGTGTGCCCACTAGAGATGTCTAAACTGTCAAAATTTGAAACAAAAACCTTGACATATAACTCTTTTGTATTTCAGACCATTGTTTATGAACCTATAGGTATGATATTAGACTTGTATCTTCGGATTGAATTTTATTTGAGTGTTGCATTAACTAGGTTCGCATGAACCCCTTAAGTTATTATTTGATGTAGATACGACTGTGTGTTTTATACAATTGATTCCTAAATATTTTCAATAATGATGAATGAATATAGATTTATATCTATTTAAATTATTAAATAAGAAATGATTTAGCAATGTGATTTTCAGTTTATTCTTAAACCAAAATTATATTGCTCAACTTATTTTCAAATGTTGTTTTGTCTTTTATTTTTGTCTTATATCCTTTCTGTTTGTAGGCATCCAGGAGTAAGCCTAATTTTAGGGGAGGTGGATGTAATGCCCCTCCCATAGTCTGATTTTCTATATGCTATGGTTATTTTAGGATGACAGATTATATGTTAGGATATCATTAATGCTTATGGTTTTAATGACCCCATAATTGCATGTGTATGGTTGATGTGTATGTTTTTGTGTTTCTGTTTGACGTGCTTGATGTGGTTGAGGGACAAAGTCGTAGTTACTTTCTTGCGATATCCACACGATTGATCGATCCCCTCCATTGTTTGTTTATATTTTTACATGTATGTATGTGCTCATCTTTTATGCAGGGTTGTAGATATTGGGCATCGACTTCCCTGAATTGCTAGGATGAGCATGTCCTATCACAAAATCTCAATGGTAAGAGAGGGGAGATAACATACAAATCCAAATCCTAATCCAAGCCATTGATTGTCCTAAATATTGGGAAAGTATATGTTTCTACCCATCAGAATTCATTAAGGTGACGTGAATTCATTAGCCCTTTCTTAGTGTTTGTTTGATATAGAGTTAGTCAATTTTTGGGTTTTGGGAGTCAAGTGGATTTTCTTGTGTGAATTATTTGATTTAAATAATTAAATTTAGATTAATCGTGAGATTAAAATGATTATATTTTATAATATAGAAATATTAGATATAGAGAATATTTAATTATTATGGTTAATTAAATACCTTTGTTAATTAAAAGATTGAATTAAAAGTTTAAATTTAGAATAAAAGGATTTAATTAATTATTAAATCTAAATATAAAATTAAAGGGCACGGTTGATTTATTTAATATTTAATTTATCAATTTACATAGTTAATTATGTGTTAAAGTATTTATTAATTAATTAAATATTTATATGCAATTTATGTTGTACATTTAGTTTAAGAGAAAAATGAATTAGAATTTAAAGTTAAAAGTTGAGTTAGAAATTATAGAATTAGAATTTAAATTTAAATGTTGAGTTAGGAATTATAATTAAAAAGTGCATTATTTTATTATTGAGTTATTTTATCATGCAAGGTGAATTGATAGAAACTAGGTAGAGAGAGTTGAGTTCTGCTTTGGGGTTTGCATGTTTTAGAAACCCTAGGAGGAATATGTCTTCTTTATGAGGGGTTTTGGGTATTATTTTCAATTACGTTTATTAGGTTTTGGAGGACCTCTTTTGGATGAATTTGGAAGATTTTTGGAAAGCTTGGATTTTTTAGGCATTGTTAGGGATTGTTAGAAAGCTTGGATTTTGAATGGTGAATTAGATATTTTTTAGTTTTGAATTTTCAAGCGTTGTTTGTGGTAGGGTTTGAAACCTTCTTTTTGTAAAATTCTTTCCTTTGAAAAGATTATTTGCTTCGTGTCTGGAACTGTATATGTGAATGAAATTGGAATTGGGTTTCTGTTTTAAATTAATTTTGTTTTTATGAAATTTTGGATTAGTTGATGTTAAATTAGATTTGGTATTCAGTTTGGTGGTTTGAAAACCTAAGATGAAATTTTAAGAAATCGTGTGAATTTTCTCACTTAGGGTATTTACCCAGAAAAGATTGATATTTTGTTCTAAATATATTTTGCATAGAAAATTAAATTTTAAATTGTATGTGAAATCATACTCAAAAGAAATTAATTTTGCTTGAAACCTTAGTTTTCCATTAAAGAAAATAATTGAGAAAATATACTTGTTTAAAAAAAATGGGGTGGGGGGGGGGGGGTTGTTATTTGAAATTATTATTATTATTTATTAATTTTAAGATTTAAAATTTATTAAAAAAATATTATTATTTTTATTTATTTCCGCTCTCGATTCCTGATTGTTCTAGAACTAGACTTCCCGACTCGCCCTATATATCTATAATAGTACCCATTAACTGCCCAACCCGAGACCCGTCTATATCTAGAGAGATTAGATTTAAAATAATAATAATAATAATAATTTTTAATTTAAAATTATTATAAAAAAGTTAATTAATAAATAATTTTTTATTTTTATTTTTTACATGCAGGTTTTAATATTAACGAGTTTCATTTATATTTATATTTAGAAAATTAATAACACTATTTTATTATTAAATACATGGTGTTTTGATATGCATGGAGATTTTAGATAAATACTTATTTAAAAAGTATATATGCATGATATTTTATTTTAAATATATAGTTATGTCTGAGATATTTATATGAATATTTTTGTAGTCAAATAGAATTTAGTCAACAAGATTATTATCTTAGTCAACTGAAATTTATAATTATATATGTTTATTTGCTTGGTTATACAGACAAGCAAATATAGTTGAACTAGTTATGTTTTAAAAGTAATTGGATTTCTTTAAGGGAATCATGTTTTCTTGTAAGTGTTTGAAGTTTTGATTTTGAAGATTTTTTGTTGGACCTTGTTATATCCTTATTGATTATTGGGGGTTTAAGTTGACTTGGGAGTTAGTTGACTAGAGGCTTGGGGGTTGTTTTCTTTAGTTGTATATGTATTCTTATGTTATGAATTATGATGTTATATTATTTCGATCATTTTTATCCAAATTTATTGAGACCTGAGCTCATGTTATGTGGACTCTTTGAGAGACTGGTTATGACATTTTAGTTTGAGGACCATTGTGTGTCCCTGATATCTTTTTTCAACTGGAATTTGATCAGTATACTTTTATGAGACTTATTTGATTATTGGTGACTTGTGAGCCTAGGGGAGGTTAAATATGTGCATCTTAGGGGAGTGGCTTACAATAGGGGTCTGAGACCCAAAGTGGTCAATACCAGGATAACCTATTGTAAGTTTGTTAATAAGTGATAACATAGTAATTAAAATTTATAGAATTCATTAAAAAGATAATTTAGAAATTATGCCTCACCTATGCCTTGAATGCTTGTTTAGGCTAAGGATGGAAATGAGATGATACCTAGAGAGTAGGTATGATTGGAATTCCTCATGTTCTTGAGACGGTATTCTAGTTCCACTTGGGTTGTATTGAGGGTCTGGGGCCTAGAGTGGCCAGTCCAAGGTAACTCAATGCTTGAGGGTCCGAGGTCCAGTGTGACCAGTCCAGGGTAACTCAAGTAGATGACCATGTGATGACACTCCCATATTATGTAGCCTAAGTCTCCTCTGTAATTTTCTACATTTTCCTCTGATGGTTGTCTTGGTATTTTAGTATTACCTAGTGGTGTGTCTTTGCTACTTCAGTATTACCTGGTGGTTTATTTTGGTATGTTGGTTTTTTTGTGATTTGTTAATTGTTGCTATTTTTTTATGTTTATTATGTTTCTTTGTCTTTAGTTGGTGGTACCCTTTGAGTTAGAAAGCCTTCATGACCTTTTCTTAATTGTCTTTGATTGAGTTTGTTATCCGAGTGGGGTTTTTTGTTATCTCCTCAGCATGGTGGGAGTGGACCTTTGGCTCCACGAGGTTAGGTGGTAGTGTTTTCTTTTACCATTTGAGATTTTGACATTTCTATAACAGTGTTGGAGGATGCTTGTTGCTACTATCTTCTTCTTGTTCTTCATTGGAGGCTTGTTCACACCTATCTTTTGATGTTCATAATTATATCTTGTATCAATGCTTCAGAGTTGCAGATATTGTACTATATTTTGTATTTGATTATTATGACATACCCTATGACTTGTGTATAGGATGTTGTATCATTATGTATACCTTATGGTATTGGATGCACTTTTTATTCATATGAGATAATTATAATTATTCTTAATCTAAAATATTTAACTTGTAATAGGTAATTCTACTTCATGAGACCCTTGAGGATTGTTAACTGTATTTTAGTCATACTTATGCACTTGTTTATATCTTATGGTCATGTTCCTTCAACATTGTTATCATCATTGTTTGTAAACACTTAAGAAAAAAAATTATTCTGTAAACTTAGTGACATGTTTTAGGTTAAATTCTCTTGGGTTCCCTAGCAGGGCATTACAGAAATGCCATATCTTTCCTTTTGACTGGTAACTCTCTCAATTTTTCTTTGGCTTCCTCAAAATTTTCAATGTAGATCTGCATCTACAATTTCTAATTCTTAATAGTCTTGCCAAGCTTATACCTTTCCATGCTTAAGATATTTTCTCTTCAATGATTAAACTTCCTTAACAAGAGAACTAGCTCTGATATCAAATGTTGGAATTATGGAAAGATGTGTACTAAGAGGGGAGGGGTGAATCAGTACCCTTAAAACTTTTCAAACTGAATCTTTATAAACATAAATATCACTAACTGACTGTATCAATTTTATTTAACATACATCCAAAACATAACTAAAATGTAAATGCATGTAATCTAATTAATAAACCATTCATAAAACTTCATACACATAACTCAAGTATTTTGGTATCATAGAAACCCTTGTTAGAAGGTAAAAATTGTGACGAGGATGACACCCACAAAGCTTCACTACTTTAGTAACAAAGTTGTTAGTTAAGGCTACAAATATTTTGATCACTTCTGATGATCTTAACCTGTTAGGAGTAACAATGAGATCAAATAGATCTACTTGGTTAGAGGATTTTAGCAACATAATCGAGTGTGCATTCAATTAAGAGATTTATAAAATAACTGTTAAGTTCACTTTGTTAAGAGATTTAAAATCTACTACAATGGATAAAGAGTAACAATAGGATTTAACCTATAAATTGTAACTTAACATGCCTGATTCAGATCTGTAATGTACTTATCTATTATCACCTTAATGCACGATTGATCTTTTCTCTAAATTATGTTTGATAGCCCTCTGTTTATCATAAACTAAATGCTCTATCAATGCTTGTCAATCATAACCCTGTCTAATCTTTAGATGTCTTCCAATGTGGCAGCTACTACATGTGTGATGATACATGTCAAAATGACATCTTTACAAATTTTATATCAAACTTATCTTGACCTAATTAGGGTTTAGACTCTATCTTAGAAAACCTAAGATCAACAGTAGAAATGAATAACCTAGATCATCATTACATAGGAATCATCAACAATTTAATAATTACATCCATATTAAATTTTATCTCGATCTTGGTAAACCATTTTCTAATCGGTGTAAATCATTTGCCTTGTAGTTTGTGCCATTCCAAACTACCATGTCATTTCTTGTTTCACTCAGTGTATACTGCATTCATCAATCAGTAATTAGCTAGTGCTCGGTTCATATGAATGCTCGGTGACTACTATGCTCGGTACTTGGTGATCATATAGATCGGTATGAGTGCTCAATCAAAATAATGTTCGGTTAACTTAGTGATCTGCCTTGTGTTCTACTCAGTGTCTAGGCTCTGCGTATTGATCGACTATCCTATCTTGTCTCCTTTACCAATTATATGAATGGATGATACTAATGATAACCATTAATGATATTTAGGAGTAACATAGGGATGCAAAGGCCACTAATGGTCATTTTATAGTAGCATTTCCTAGATATTCTTGTATTGCTAGTACAGGAACATTACTGGTCACATTAGTGGTGACCGATGATTTTGTTCCCCTAAAGATAGAGAAGGTTCCATGTACTTTAAAATTATTATTTGATATAGTCCAATTATAATTTAATTATAATTGATCACTTTGTTTGGACTAATGATCCCATGATGATTTTTGCAGGCCCAATGATGTTTTTTTATAAACATCTAAATGACCATATATTGGAGATCTTCAGGCCCACCATACATACACAGTGGAATGCCCAAAATGAAAAATTAAAAGATGAACTCATAATCCATTTAGTTATGTTGTTCAGAAATACATTCAACAAAACCAAGTTCCTTTAGAAAGTTGGCATATCTCTAAAGTATGAGAGGGATTAATATATGACACATTTAGAGAAGAACAAAAAGTATGAGCATCCCCCATGATTATAGAGAGGGAGTAGAAGAACTTGATTTCTGATGGAAAGGAGAAAGCCAAAAAGAAAAAAAGACACACACCACTAGGCGAAAGAAGGTATGTGATACTATCAACAATGTAATTATGTACTGATTATTTTTATTTTTACATAACCTAACATATTTCAAACTTTTCATAGGCTACCCGACACATCAAAGGCAACAAAGGCAAGACTAGAAAAATACGGGCATCACAAACTTAGCTCTAGTGGTTATATGAAAGTAGTTGCATGAATTGTAAGTATCAATAAATGAAACATCTCACTGAAATAATAGATTGCAAATAATTATTTAAATTAACCACATAATAGAAGAAAAATTCATGATATTATGCAAAAATGTAGGGCTCTTAATTCAACAGATCTCCCACAAAAGAATAAATGAAGCTTGCCTTCCACCAAGGCTATGGAGTCGTGGTTGAACGTCTAAGAGAATCAAGTGGGAAAACACAATCTTCAAGTGTAACTATCATGTAGGTAAATAACCTAAAAGAAGATTATTTAAAATTGAATACTTGAGCAATAATCTATTCGATATTAATTTCCACCATAAAGTGACTATGTTTGTTGTAAATAAACAAGCAATGACAAAAATGCACATGGCATTGGAATGCAGCCTGCTGAGGTTGGAGTAGAACCTGCACATGATGAAGGTCATGTTGTGCATCCTGGCATTCATGTGCTATACAATTTTTTAATGTAATTATTAATACATTTAAACATCTTTAATTGCAATTGGTGTAGTAATTAATGTAACCTTTTATATTTTTATTTTAGAGCATGTAGAGCATGGCGAACAAGTGGAGCATGATCATGCTACACAACATCAAGAACATGATGTTCCCCCATTAGGTAAAGAGGATAAGGCTAGATGACATGATCAAAAGGATTATGTGGCCCCATTAGGTAAATAGCACCCTTGTAGTGTTATTTTAATTAATGACATACTTGTAATAATAATAAAAAAATCTTATGAATTTAACCCATTTCTTTGTTATTGCAGCAGACCCCCCTTTGCATAGGCCTCCACGTCGTGATTACTTGACTAGGCATAGGACACAACCAAAGGGCACAACACCTAAAGAGGGAGAAAATGATGAAGAAGTTGATGCTCCACTTAGTCTTTTATTAGCTATAAAAAATCAAAAAAGAAATGAGTTTAATCATATTATGTGTTAATGAATGAATTTTATGTTTTAATGGATGTAATTATGTATTAATGAATGTTACTAAATGATATGTGTTAATGAATGTTATTGAATATTATGTGATAATGAATGTAATGTGATAATTAATGAATGTTATATTTTATTAATGAATGAAAGAATGAATGCATGTTATATGTTAACAAGGAATTTAGAATGATGTTAGGGGGGTGGGGGGGGGGGGGCGCAGTGGGGCCAAATTAACTTCCACCTTGATGTGGTTGGCCCTGTTAAGTAAAGAATATTAAACTATTCTTGAAACTAAGAGAAGCTTAATAAGGTAACATATTTTTCAATATTTCATTATTCTCCATTGTTAATGTTATTGAATAATATGTATTGAATCTTAATTACAGGGTCCAAAAGAGCCAACACAAACAACGTCACAAGAAGTTACTTAGTGGAGACCATCATAGGTAAGGTCCTTGATGATTTTATTATTTATATTCATTTTTCTGATTACATAGGCAAATATTCATTTAAATTTTTAAAAGGGCAGTCACATCATCCCAAATTCCATTCCATGCTCACATTCCATAATACAAGTTGAACCCCTATGGATGCTCCTATAAGGACCACTCCACTAAGACATTTTGGACCAACATCTTAGGTTGGTGTTCCCATTGGTTATCATGAAGAAATATTGGTTGTTGAATTTTGGACCAAACCCAAATAAGTTGATTAGAAACATGTCATTCTTGACCTCAATGCATAAGGATCAACTTTATTCCTTCAATATTTTAAATTTTTTTTCTAACAACACATGTCTAAGACCCATGTTTTAACTTTAATCATCTCTAAGGATAATAAGCATACATTTGATCACAAGCCTCCAATCACTCACCTTTACATTTAAACAATCAGGTAAATAATACAACACCTAATTCCCTTTAATATTTTTCAAAACACTAAACACCTTACTGCATCTAATGAGCCTCCAACACCTTCATTCTATTTATAACTAAATGCATAACCTCCAATGCTTGAAACCAACTTTATCTCTATGCCTAAGTCCTTTGTTTGGATATATGGAGACACAATATACAATATTTGGATCCTACTAAAGGAAGAGGTAAGTTTTCCATTGGAAGGTAAAGAGTGTAAAGAGCATCATGGCCCCTTCCAAAATCACACTAAAACTTTATTGTTTCCTTCATTTGCATTCAACAAAACAATGTCTTCCAAGACAAATCCCCACTTCTTTCAAATCCCTACTTCTTTGTGGTAGATAAAATTTCTCACATCATCAATCACAACTCATTTGTTTCTTCTAATGATCCACATTAGTTAGGCCTCAAGCATTATGCATTCATAACACACTAACCCTTACAACACTCTTCTCCAACCCAGCCAATACCTACCCCATGGTTCACCAAACTTTGATCATATCATTACTGATTTCACTGTTCTTCATAAATGCCCACCAATCATTTATTCATCTACTAAAATACTTATGGTTTCCATCAACTTATTGATTATGAAAATTCCATTATCCACTCACAAATTAGGCTTCCATAATGCCCACCAATCATGTCAACATATAGACATCTAGTGTAACTGTCCCCTTTCACAAACTCTCAACAAAACCCTTACACTACATCTTCCCATAGATCCTTATCCTAGACCATCTCTTGAACTTGGTCTTCTAACTATTTCCCCCTTCTAAATGATCTCATCTCAATGCACATGACACCCTAAGTAACCCTTTGATACCTCTATCCCTATGCATAGATATTTATCATTGTTATATATATATTATATGCAATAGATTGTACTATTGTTGCTTGATTTTGGGACTGGAGAATGCTTCACAAGGATGGTCTACGGTATCTCTATTTATAAATATCTACTTACAAGGAATGCATGTTATAAGAGTAAGAAGATGACAATTATGATTTTGGGATGCATATCGGAATTATAAGATATTGTTTACAAACTTGAAGCCCTTCTGATATCTTTGCATTTTCATAGAAATGAATTATTGATTTCCCTATTAGATGGTTTGGACTTTGAACAAATGGGTAATGAAATGTACTTAAATTATTCCTTGAGTGGTACATTGGTGTTATATGCAATTTAACATATCTATGATTATTCAGGCACATACACCTAGTTCATATTGTCTTTTGAAGTCATCAATTATATAGAGGGCTTTGTTGGATGTTAAAGAGGTAAGGCTGGTTATGAACAATCAATATTTGAATTTTTTTATGAAGTAGATTCCTATTTATAACCTCCTAAGGAAACCCCATTATGTTTTAAGGAAATCTTCTAATTCAAATTATTGGAATGCCTCTCAAGAAGGGCTTGAAATTGAAGAGTTTTTAAAGATTTACTATAGTTACATAATTGTTAAATTGGAAATTTTGATATAATTACATCTAGAAATATTTTTATTTGTTACAATGTAGTTGTAGAAATGAACAATAGTTTAATCTTAATTTTATCTAGTTTCATGTACTGAGTGCAAACATCATTTCCTATTTATCAACTCTTTGTGATTGAAAAAGGACTTCTTACTACTATGGTTCCTAGTTAATACCAACATATTGTAGATTCTAAAAGATATTTCTTAACTTATATTTTCTTGTATGCTACAAATTTGATATATTTTGATATGAGAAGATGATTATACAAAAGAAAAGTTTCTCCTTATGAAGAAACAATATACTTTGTGCAAAGGTTCTCAACCAAAAAATTAGTGATCTTCAACCAACAAAGAGACTGCCATTTGTTTGTATACTCATTACATATTTAACAACCTATAACTGAATGGTCTGGAATAATTACCTTGATTCAAGTGATGGTCCAAATTAGAGATCAAGTTTTTTAGTCAATGGAAATATGATCAGACATAATGATCAGTAAGATACAAGTGATTGAAGTTGAGGTTCTATGGCATACAGAAAGATCCAAAGTTAGGTCTATTGAAGGGG
Source organism: Chamaecyparis obtusa (assembly GCA_027943335.1). Classification (NCBI taxonomy): domain Eukaryota; kingdom Viridiplantae; phylum Streptophyta; class Pinopsida; order Cupressales; family Cupressaceae; genus Chamaecyparis; species Chamaecyparis obtusa. The sequence continues at coordinate 110,845 of BSBK01004856.1, forward strand.
TTGTTTAAAGGGACACACATAGTCCATTAAGTGATTAATTATGTTGGAGGAGTTTGAAGTTGATAGCGAGGGTTATTGATGTGTCAAAAAGGATTATTGCTATCATAGTGAATAGTATGATAGTCATGAAGGGTATGTGATCAATCAAGAAGATGGGTTTTTGTATTTGGATTAGAGGTTGATATATTCAATGGGAATGCTATTTGTGTAACCAAGGTTGGTGATAAGTGTGTGAGGGTTTTAAAGAGAGTTGAGGCCTAATGCATAGAGGCCTGACCATTGGGGTCATTGTAAAGATCAAGAGTTTATGTGATAGAGATTGTGATCAAAGATGAAGTTTTGATGGTCTGTAAGGGGAGTATTGTCTTTTAGGACATTGGAAGACATGAATTTTATTACAAAATAACAAGGAGATACCATACCAAATATTCATTCTCCTTCTTTGTTTTGTAACAAGACTCACCTATTCATTGTCCTTCAAGACAAAACTCCTCTTCTTTGCATCTCATGAAAAACACTCTACTCCATTTCAACCAAAAAATAATGACCCACTAATTCATACCATACCTTGAACTCATGCAGTAATCCCTCCGATTTCTTTTTTTCTCGACTAATCACATACTCTTCATCTTCTCCCTATGACAACCCTCTGCATCTCAACACCTTACAATGTCAACTTGGACTTCTATCCCTCTTAAGGCTATACAATGCCTACTAAAAATATCAAATCCTTTAGCATGTGACATTTAGTGAATTGTGACTATCCCCTCTAACAAATAAACAAGTTCTTTCCCGAGGTGGGGTTGTCATGGATAGTCCCACTACATTTATGAAATCAGCACTACAGACCATTAAAAAAGCATGTTGTAGAGTTATTGGTTGGACCACAAGTATAAATTTTAGATGGAATCTCTAAGGCTTGCTACAAGTATAAATTCGCAATAGATATATTTATTTGAGAGGTAATTAGAAAAAACTTCACCATTACAAATTTCACCTCTAATCCTTTCAATCTATTTATAAGGCCCTTTGGCATTCAAATGTATGGTTAACCTTCCACAAACAAGACTAGTCCTAAACATGAAGAGATGCAATCAGTAGTATGATATATATATATATATATATATATATATATATATATATATATATTATATGCAGTGGATTGTGTTATTGTTGCTTGATGTTGGGACTAAAGAATATTTCACAAGGATTTTTCATGGTATCTCAATTTATAAATATCTACTTACAAGGAATGCATGTTATAATAGTAAGAAGATGACAATTATGATTTTGGGATACATATCAGAATTATAAGATATTGCTTGCAGGATTGAAGCCCTTCTAATATCTTTGCATTTTCATAGAAATGAATTATTGATTCCCCTATTAGATGGTTTGGACTTTGTACAATAATATTATGAATAATTAGATTGATCTTCTATTTTAAGAAGTGGGAAATGCAATTCAGATTTTAGAACTTACTTATGCAATCTTTGGTCTTGGAAATAGACAATATGAGAATTTTAACAAGGTAAACTCATAGGAATTTGTATGAGTACTATAAATGATACATAATCTACTCTAGTAGGCTCATAATAATCTTATGTTTACAATCCTCATTTACTTTTTCCACTTCAATTTCTATGATTTGTAGCTGGGCTTGGTAGTTGATGTGTCACTCGTCAATCGAGGTATGCATCATTATAATGCCATTCCATGTTCTCTAAGATGGTATTGTGTTGATTTTACTTCATTATAGGTTGATGTATCTTCTAATTTGTGTTCTACACATTATTTTTTAGGGGCCAAACACCTACTCCCTTGTGGCCTTGGAGATAACAACAACATGATTAAGGATGATTTCACTACCTGGTATTTTCTGAATATGTTGAATCATTTTCCTTAAAGGAAAAGTTCTTTCATATAAATTTAAGTGGTAGTTTGTCAAACCGATTAACAAAAAAATTAATGCTAAAATTTGATGCAAAGAATCATACAAAACAACAAAATCATCAAGGATCCTTTTGATCCAAACTCCTTAACCTCTTCAATGAGGAATCTAACAAGATTAAATCCCCAATATAATGACTTCAACCATTGTATTCCCAAATAAAAGAGAGAGAGAGAGAGATATAGATGAACCCCCCCCTCTCTCTCTCTCTCGTGTATCCAAAGCTTCAATTCATACTTGACATCATCAGATTGGTTGACAAAAAAGCTAGTAGGTAACAAGCAAGCCTGCCAGGACATACATTTTTTTTAAATGTTCAAATTTCATTAGAATTGTGATGAAGTATCCCTTTTTACTTTGACGATATTTCTATACCTCCAATGAAAGTTTGTGTCAGAGGTAAAAAATTATTATCAAAGTAAAAAGGGGGCATTCATTGTCATTTTGATAAAATGTCCCAATAATGACAGACAATAATGGTGAACATATGACAACCTTTTGTGTCAAGGGCATGACGTCCTCGTCGATGCATAGTTTGACAATGTCATCAACATTCCAACAAAAACCCCCAAAATAATTTGTCAGAAATGTTGATCGTTCGATGACCTTTTTGCGTCTGAGGTACAACATCCTTGTCGACGCATAGTTTGGGATCGTCGTCAATATTTTGATGACAAGTCTCATGAGAGGCACATCTTACTAGTTAGAGTATTACAATTTCAAACCAAACTAGCTATTGATGTATCTTCTTCGATAGTGTGATGAAAAATTCAATGTTAGAGCGTCTGACAAAAAAATACCGATGAGTTGCTCGGTGCCTTTTCATCAAACTTTAGACAAATTATTGTTGGGACTATGACAACCGGTCGTCAAAAAATGTGCCCAAATGTCTTAGTGCCCTAGAAGTTCCTAAATGGCCCAAAAATCTATGTAATCAATATAGTGAGTTATACCTTGATAAAGCATGTCATAAGATTTTCATCTTTAAAAAATTCATCAATTAAATGTCCAGTTCAAAAGTTATGGCCTCTATAAGTTGGGTCTCCTAAAATAGGGAATATAAAAAATATATTAGAAATTTAAAAGAGTTGTAAAGGGAGTTATACATGTTGGCGTGCATTTTGACACACCGTTGGGAAACTTTAGTTGGAGATAAAATGAGCATAAGAATTTTCCAATAGGAACAACCCAAGATCTAGAGGCCAATGAATAGCACAAAAGCAAGGGAGACAAAATGAACAAGAACAAAATGTATTCTCATCAAGATGTAATAATTGAATTGTGTACAATGTAGATGTATCTACTTATATAGGCAAGGCAATAAGAGAACATGATAACCACAAGATAACTTATCACCCGCACAAGGTGGAATCACATGTCCACCAAAGATGAATCATCATCCATTATGCATTGAAGTATGTGCAAACATGTGGATCAATGTGGAGGATGATAAAGTGATAAGTGCACTAAAGGTGGAGAAAACACATAAAGTGGAATGTGATAACTACTATAACCACCAAAAGTGTAATTTATCCTACACCGTGTGCAAAAAAATGTGCATCTTCCTAAGTGCCACATTTGGAAACTAATATGTTATGCATTACCCTAAGTATTTAGTAAAGTGTAACTAGGTGAATAATTAATTACACAAACAATGGGTGTAGGTGGATTTTGGCAAGGAATTAAGGTAGTGATACAACTTCCTCCACTAAGTTTGAGAGGAGGGTCATGTACAAACTTTCTCAGATATCTAAAACAATTACAAAAACTTAGCAAACATAGCATAAATAACATGCATACCACAACACAGTGATTTACATTGGGGAATCTTTTTTGGGAGAAAAACTCCACAATCAAAATGTAATATATTATTCAAAAATCAATAAAATATTAAATATACTTGCAGAGAAAGTTTCTCACAAGAGTATCACACCAACTATATATTTGAAGGTATCTAAATAACTATAAGACTCTTACACACACCCTCCATCTCAAGAACCTAATATATAGGAGATGCAATACATAAAACTACCGAGTAATGCTTCAAAACCATGGGCTAAAACCCACTTATAAAGTAACACCCATCTTATTTCCAATTAAATATTCCCTATGAAATTTCAAATCAAACACAGACATGTGTAACTCCCCTTTTCAACTCATTTACGTGTTCAACACATTTTTATATTTCCTATTTCAAGAGACTCAACTTTTGGAGGCCATAATTTTTGAGCCAAGTGTTTGATTGATGAACCATTTGAAGCACTTGAAAGCTCATTATGTGCTCTATCAAGATATAACCTACTGTGCTAGTTATGTACACTTTTGAGCTATTTATCCTCTAAGGTATTCAAAATTGAATTCATAAAATTTATTTGACAACTTCATGGAATGGATTATGAATTGTGAGGTTCAACAACTTTCTTTTAATTGGAGAAGTACTTCCTATAATACCCTTATTAGAAAACTATGGAGATATATTCCTCTTCATCTTGGCTGGAGTATATGGAAGGAAAGGAATAATAGAATTTTCTATGGTGTTGAGAATTCAATTGATCGATTATTTCGGGTCTTTTCAATACTACTCATGGAAAACTTACTTGTTACCACTTGGCCTTTCCCATCCTTTCCCTCATCATAACTTAAAAATAGGATTGTCAAGAATTGGGGCCTTGCTGAATCCTATGAAATTTTTGATAGGGTCAAAGTGGAGGAGGAGAAGGAATACCAAATGGTCTCCCCCTAGACCAAGGTGGTTTAAACATAGTTTTGACGGGGTCACAAGACAAGCTCAAGGATGTGTTGTTGTAGAGGGATACTAAAGACAACTTCTGGAGAGATGGTGACAACCTATAGTTGTTATACATTGAATAACACCAACAATCAAGCTAAATGAATGGGCCTCTTCTAGGGTCTTAAGATTGCACTCTCTATAGTATCAAAGTTTTATCTATAGAGGGGGATTCTAATCTTATTATTGATGTTGTTAAAGGATTTTTGTGGGTTAATTTGTCAATTGATATAATTATGGGGGGCACCCATAAAATCCTCTTGGGTTTAGACCTCTTTAATAGATCAAACATGCATTCAGGGAGGCAATTTTAGTGCAACCAATGCCATTACTACTCTGGGTTATAATGTGGAGGAGTTGAGATGCTTGAGAAATATGAATTCCCTTACTGTTAATATTCAAAATATCCTAAGAAAACTTATCTCACCTAACTATAGTAATGATGGATCACACATTTGTTTGGGCTACATAGATCCTAGTATGCACAACTATGTGTTGGACATTGATTTATTGGGGCTCCAACTTGGATTGTACGAAGTAGGAAAATTTAGCTGAAAGTTTAAATTTGTATTGGAATACAGATTGGATGATGTGACAAGGCTACTTTAGGATATGGATTAGCACAAATAAGAAGGATAATAAAATTAGTAATAATAAAGGCTTATGTTGCATTGGACAATATATGAAAAATATGTAAACCTGGGAGTGGGCCCTATTTTGAGGAGGTGGCACCATTTGTTGATTGCACAGATGTACTTATGCGATAACTATTATTTTTTCTTGTAAAGTTGTGCACTTATTATTCACTAGGATGACAAGACATTTGTATGTGGGAAATTGTAGTTTACATGAGCTAGGTTTTTTTTTTATATTATTATTATTTATCTATTTATTTTTTTTATTTTTTTTTGGGGGGGGGGGTGGTTGGATTAATAATTTTACCCAAGCTTGCAAGTAAGAGCCTTGTTTCCCTACAAATTGTTGTTTTTTATGACATTTTCTTTAACCATGTTATTCTTTGTAGTTTTACTTTTAGGACAGGATTGTCTGGTTTTCCTTCTCCTCTTCCATAGTGATGGGTGTGGTTTTTGCCTGCATTGAGCTGAGTAAGTTGGATGGTTTCAATAATGATGCCATTGTATAACGTATTTATAGAGAGGGAGGGGTTGCTAAGTTTATTGAATCTATCAATGACTTTGACAAGAGTTTATCCCTGCAATTTCCATCTCCTAGGAGGATATGAAAGTCACTTTGGGAAAATTTTCCTTTAAAATTAATGAAGAAGTTAATGTAAAGGCTATTGGGTTACCCTTTGAGGGTAGGAAATAGAAGAAAACCAGCAAGGTGGTGGATAATGATAGCCTTAACAAGTTCTTCCATGAAAGTGAAGCTCAAGTGAAGATGCAAGGAGGATATGAAATATTTCACTTTAGAAGGGTGTTTCAAAGTTTATTGTTATTACCATATGACACTCCTAAACCATTACAGGAATCATGATCTTATCGTGTTCCTATTTTTCCTACTTAATTCTCTTGAAAGCTCTATCATGGAAGCAATGGATAATGCTAGAACCTAGGAAAAAAACACATACCTTTATACCATGGGTTGATTTATAGGATATATACATTCCATTTGGATCTTTTCCCTCCCAAACCCATTATGGTTTTTGAGTTCACTAATTCTTACTTCTCCATCCGCCAACATTATTAACACCCCAAGCCCAAGTAAGAAAAAATGTATCTGCCACACTGGAGCCCTCAAGATTATTTTTAGGCTAGGGACCCCTCAAACTCCCAACCCATTTGTTATTATCATTGAGCCAAGATGGTTAAAAAGTAAAGCGTCCAAGCTACGTCTAACTATCAGTGAGAAGAGAATAAAAACCCCTCTCCCTATTAAAAATTCCAAAGTATCTATTCAAGAGGTCTTTAAAGATGAAGACAAATATAAAGAGGAGAATATCAATACATGTAGGTCTAATAGACTAGTGACCCAATCATTTGATAAAGGGAAAAAATCCCTACTTGTTGACTATGACTACAAGGAGGAAAAAGCTCAACAAGGGAGTGGGAAAATAGCTAGGAAAGGAGGAAAGGAGAAGACAATTGATGGTGATGGTGGTGATACTAAGATCATTGAAAACTTTAAGAAGCCAACAACTAATAGCTCCACCCATATCTCAAACAACACTAAAGTTGAGTCGCTTGATCTCACTGGGGATATGATGCCTGGGGAGGAGAATGTTACCTTTACTTTTGGTAAATTTGTTTGCACTGATTGTCAAAATACAATGACTTAGTTGGTCAAACTAAAAATTTGAGGTTGGTGAGCTACAAACTAAAATAGTGGATATGGAAAGGAAAATGGGTTGTATTTCTAGGTTCAACCTTCATGTTATGCATAGCTTTGCAACTTCCTTATGTCTCAAGTAAGGTGCTTGGAAAACATGGAGAAGAAAAAGGAAATTATAAGGAAATCTTCAAGTTCCTCATGGATGACTAGAGCCATGTGCTCTACTAGTCAGACTATGACATTAAAATCTATTGGGCATGACTAATTTTTTATTTTTTTGGTTCTTAGTACTTTTTTCCCTAGTGGGGCTTTTAGTAAAACTATTTTGATGATCTAAGTTAATGTGGATTTAGGTCCATAATTAATTTTTCTCTAGTTTTTAGTTGTATGCACCTGAAAATGGTCAATAGAAAACATTAATTTGTTAGAAATTTAAGTTGTCATTAGTGAAGTTAGAAGCAAACACCATTCCCATCGGTATAGGTACAACAGAAGATCACTCATATTACTTTATAGGCATCGGTAGACTATAATAGAGTGTATACACTTGTAGACAAAACATAGGAGATGCACCGGTAGACCGAATAGAGTGCATTGTACTGATCTTATATTGCATACAGGGATGGACCGGGTACAAGATTGACACCGGTCAAACAACATGTCTATCCGCATTGGTGAATGCAGAGCTATTTAAGTTAAAACCAGAATATGCAGAGCATCCACCATTTATAACTGCAGTTAGCTTTTATACATGAGTTAGTTTAATTTCTACGCAGATGTTTCAAGGTAAACTCAAGATCAAAACACAAAGCTTTTTGTTTTGTTGCATGATTTAAGGAAGAGTTTACAACCTAATGGTTCTATGAGTTAAGGGTTTCATTGAGATGAAATTTTGTATAAATATAGGTCATAGGATGCAAGAAAATTTGTTGTTGATAGTTGTTGAATATATAGAGTAGAAGAGAGATATCTTCTGAGAGATGTGCTATAGTCACAGAGGTGAAAGGCAAAAATATCAATACCTAGGCAGAACCGATAAAGATCAACATGTATGATCTAATCAGACAGAGAGTGTCAAGATGAGATCATTGCTTTTGTATTGTGAAAGCATATTGAAATCCCTCTATCAGGGTGAACCCTAATAGGTTCTTTATAAAAATCCTTTAATCGGGTAACATCTTTGTTGATATTGAAAGTCATCTAACAAGGCAGCTCCTAACAGAGTTAAGGTCTTAACTAATCTTTTACCAAATCCCTTACCTCTTGCAAGTGCTTTGTAAGATCCTAACATGGCATCTTTATTATTGCATTGGTGAAGGTGTGAGATCTATCTCACCGTGGTTTTTTCCTTCTAACTGAGGGTTTCCACGTATACATGATGTGTTGATCTGAGTATTTCTATTTATGCTTGTGGATGATTATTTACATTCTATTTATCTTGCAATAATCTTTATCCAAGTTTTAAATTGCAATAGAAATAGTGTTTACTAATTCACCCCCCTCTCAATAACCGGTTAGGAATAACAATTGGTATCAGATCTTAGTTCTCTTAGATATAAAGCTTAACCGCTTGAGAAAAAGATCATGGAGGGTTATAGGTATTAGAAAAAACTTGAGGAAGCCAACGACATCATTGCCTCTCTGGAGAATAGGTTGAGAAGATCACTTGCTAATAGAAAGGAGTTGGCTCTGTAGTTGAGTGAGAGAAACAAAATAATTGATGAACTCTCTAGGTAGAGTGGATTAGATGAAGCTTAGGAGGTAGTCTCTGAGCTCATGGAGAGGAACCAGATCCTAATCGATAAGATCTCCAACCTGAAGAGGGAGTAGGAAGATAATGCCATAAGGATGACTAAACTGATTGAGAAAAAGAGGAAAGAAATACAATAGTCAAGTCCTTAACAACCTTTGAGAGAGTGAGAAATATGGTAGAGGAAGTGATAAGGGAAAATGATCTTGTCATTCTGCAACTTCAAGAAGACATGCAAATTGTTACTCAAGAAAATGCCAAGATGCAAAAGGTTTGGCATGATAGAGATGATGCATGCAAAAGGCTGGAAATAGAGTTGTATCAACTGAAGGAATAGATGAAAGAACTTGAAGAAAGGAATGAAACCCTAAGAAGATACAATGAGAGATTGGTCAAGCTTGATGAGAAACTCAAAGCTGAAAGAAAGCACAAAGATCCCACTAGACTTGGGTTTAGTGGTAAAGACACCAAAGAGATTGGTGAGTCATTAGGAGCCAACAAAAGCAAGGAGGAAAAGAAGAAACCAAAAGAAAAAAAGGGTAAAAATACCTTTAACATTTCTTGCAAACATTGTGGGAAACTAAGCCATAAAATAAGTAAATGCAGAAATGCACCAGTCAAGCCAACTAATAGTTACTGCAAAAACTATTGCAAGTATGGCCATAAGACCAATGAATGCTGGTCGAGCCCCACAAGTGTGTCTAGTGGAAGCAGGGGATGCTTCAAGGGTTATTGCTATGCATGCAACAAGTTTGGACACAAAGCTAATGAATGTAGGTCCAAGACAATGACATTCAGATCCCCACCGAGACCAGTATTCCCCAAAAGAAACAAGAACTGTAGCACAACCAACTGTGCTAATTGTGGCATGAACAATCACAAAGACTCCTGGTGCAAATCACCTAACAACAGAAGGGTGAATCCATGTAAGGCAACCTGGATAGTCTGTTACACCTATAACAAAGTTGGATACCTAGCTAAAGACTACAGGAACTAGTCAATGCAAAAAAGGGAAGGATTAGTCAAACCGGTGGAGAAGACCTCATCTTCAAATGAAAAGAACAACAAAGGAAAGAAGATCAAGAAAAAATTCAAGAAGATTTGGTTCAAGAAGGAATCAAAGAGGTCCACTGAGGAGAAGATAGAGGAAAGATCATCATCAACCGATGGTGATATCTCTTCAACAAAATGAGCCTACAGGGCTTAGGGGGAACCAGTAGCATGACTAGTGTTCCTGGTAGGATTGGTGAGCAACCCACTCACTCAGTCAAGAAGTATAAATGGAAAGGTAAGTGTTGATCAACTAGAGTTTTCTCAACCAAAAAAGCCTAAATACCGGTTGGTGAAAAAGGAAAGAAAGGTTAGGCAAGGCAATTAATGCTGTAGCCATTTAACAATAGTTACCCTTTGGTAATTACCATTATACCCTAACTCTATATAAAGAAAGGAGGATTACTCATTTACTTTTACTTTGTGATTTTGTGATTAAAAAATTCTTATGCTTGAGTAATATTTTCATGCTTTGATCATCGTAAGATATTGTCTGTAAGACCGATCAAGCTACTTTTTGTATTAACCGGTTGATAGCAATGACATCTTCATCATCTGTCACCAAGCTAATTCAAGGAAATCAAATTGATCAACTTGTCTACGATATCATGGTGATTCAGAACATGGGGAATGACATGAATGATGCACTATCTTGTGTGCTTGATGGTGTTCTCATTATGAAAGATGTGATCACTTTCATTCACGCTAAGCAAGAAGAAATGGGAGAGACATTCATCCAGAGCGAGTATCTCTCGCTATGTGAGGACATAAAGCTTCCTGATAGATATGCGAAGCTGGTGTCATCCGGTCTCATCAAAAGAGTTAGCTATCCAACTATCTTCCAACTAGATTGGATTCAAATGGTTCTGAGTCATGTGCACAATCTGGGGTTTTGGCTCCAAAAGGGTGCAACTACACAAATTACAAAGGAGGATTTGCATCGAGTGACTAGGTACAGTCAAGAAGGGGAAGCATTAGCCCTAAGAACTATCTCAAATGTTGTCATCACCAAACTGACAAAGTCAAAATTAGATGGTTGACTTATGACTATAAATGACATCGAAGATCAAGGAGTTCAGTTTGCATCCGCTGTGATACAATATAAGATTTATCAATCCAACAACCTGAACAACATACCGGGAGGAGCCATTCATGTCATTCACCGGATAATGTATGAAAATGCCAAGTACAACCTCTATGAAATGCTTCAAGGTCAGATATTTGAAAATATGAAGAAGCTCAGCGTTGTAAAGAAGAAATCCATGAACTACGAGACTCTACTGGTATGCCATTACTTCTACTATTAAAATTTCTTCTTGGGAATTGGAAAGGTGACATGGGGAACTGATTGACCTATTATGCACCAAATAAGTGAAATGGCCAACCAACTGGGAAAAAAATTTAGTAAAGTAATGACCGAGTACTTTGAAGCATTCCAACTAAGAATGCATGCAAGGAAGAGGGTTCCATAAACCTTTGTTGAATCATACAAAGATGATGTATGCTTTCTGGTCTTCACCGATCACTGCATCATTCAAGCAGTGGAACCAAGAACTGGATATACTCTAGGATTGGGCTATGAGATCACCTCCAAGATAGATAAGGAATATGTAGATGCCTTAATCAAAGCTAACCTACATCTCTCTGCTTACTAGTTTGGCACCTATGAAGAGATCCAATATAATCTAAAGAAAAGAGCACCAATTAAGAACGTCTATACAAAAAGGACCCCCACACCGAAGAAGAAGCCAGTGAAAGAACAACCCAAGGATCAAAAGAGAAGAGCTCAACCAGTACCCAATACCCAAGGGGAAGAACAAGCAAAAACAAAAACTGAAGAAACCGCTCCTCTAGTCAGAAAGAGGACATCTGGAAAATCGGTGAAGGAGGATCCACCAAGAAGGAGAAAGCCCACAATTGATGAATTTGTGGAAGGATTGAAATAATCTAGTGGAATGGGTGCTATCAACAGAAGATATCAATTGGCCAATGAAGAAGATAGGATAAAAATAGAGGAAGCAGTAGTTCATTGTATCTATAAATTCAACTTCTCTCCTACTGAACTTCATAAGGCTATACCTAATGACCTCCAAGAGATTCTTGAAGCTAGGTGGAAAGCTTCAATGGATAGAGAAAATGAGCTGAGGATTCGAGCTCTGCTTGAGATCCAAAACCATCTTACTCTAGAAGAGGCCACTTACCAAGCCAAACTACATCAACAAAATTTCTTGACAGAGAAGAGGATCGGTCTAATGCTTATTGGAGAAGCTAAGAAGGTTCATGAGGAAGGAGTAGCAATATGGTCCAAACTTCTTCAGACCCAGAAACAAGCAGAAGAAGCACACCAAAGGACAACTAAGCCATCGATCATCGATATTGGAAAAGGAAAAGGAGTACTTGGAGAAGAAGTATCAGTCAAAGAAAAGATTCCTACTAGACCAGTCATCGTTGACATCACTAATGATAAAGGCAATGATCCAACTCATCCAACCATTCTTGTCTCTCTGGAGAAAGGTAAGACTCGCACCATGACTGTCAATGATATAGTTGATAAGGTGATGGATTTTTGAGAGATAGACAATGCCCCTAGATGGTATAGTGTTCTAGAAGAAGAAGATAAATTTTATGGATTACCATAGAACTCAAAGGGACTATAGGTCCAAGTTTCCCCCTGAACTCAATTCTAGGCTAATGAAAAAATGGAGAACTGGTCTAGGCACCAACACTAGAATCAACAAGGAGACATTGACAAAGGTTAGACCTGGTCTTAGTGAAGAGAGAATCAAGCTTCTACTAGAAGAAGAATCAATGAACTTGGATACCAAGTTTAGAGTTGCTAAGATAATCAATGGGTATGAAAATGAATTCTATAAAGAGACTCTAGATTTTTGGTAGTAGTATGACTTCAATGCTCTTGAGAGAATAGGTCCACAGTATCCAACTCAAACAACACAAGTACCACTAGTTTAGTTCACTTCTCGTGAATAACCTACAACTGGTGAGGAGAATATTCATACAGAACAGTTCACATTTGGTGAACAGGTGAATCTAGGAGAGTCATCAGTCAAGATGACCATTGACAACACTTTAGGTGTTGAAGAAGAAATTGCTATGGGTGATCTGCATACAACTGGAGAGCAGCACAAGGTAGAAGTCCCATCGGGAGAGAAATTTCCACAAGAAGAGGATGCTCAACCAGAAGTTGAAGTGCAACCAGAAGTAGAAGCATAGAATGAGGAAGAAGTACCAGCAACATAAGTCCTACCAGAAGAGGAGGCACAACCAGAAAATGTGGCATTACCAAAAGAGTTAGCCCAACTGGGAAATGATGAAAATAAACAAGAACATAATGAACAGGAGCAAGAGTTGCCTGTACACATTGAGAAAGCACTACCGATATAGGAACCTACACACAAGGAACAGGTAGATGTTACAAGCTCATCCTCATCCAAGAGGAAGCTATCTTTTGCAGTAGATATTGAAGCAAAAAGGAGCAAGGCTACCAAGACTATGGTTGACATCAAAAAAATGTCAACAAGGTAGCTAAAGGAGCTAACAAAAAGGAAACATGACATGGTTCTAACAAGTGTCAAAAATATCCTGAGAAACTTTGTACTTGATGCTGACATCGATGAAGATGAACCTGTAATAGATCAATTGGAAATATTAGCACAAGAAATCAAAGAAGATCTAACCGATCTAGAGACAGTGACAATTGATCATTACAAGAAGAAGAGAATAGAAATTCTCCACAAACGGGTTGAGGAAATAAAGGTCACACTATCTACCAATCTAAGGGTACTTCAACAATAGATTCAAGTTGTAGGAAGTTTGATGTCCAAAACTTCAAATTTTGATACTTTTATTCAAGATCTCACTGAGAAGTCAACAAAGACTTTAGGAGACATAAGAGCACTGTCTTCCCAGTTTGACATAAAGAACATGTCTGCAATAGCTTTCAGCATGGAAATGACAAGCCTAGCTCTTATTCTGAGAAAGGCATCTGAAGAGAAGACCAAAAGAATCCAAGACATAATTGGATTCCAATTATTTCTGGCATCCACATTTGACTCAATGCAAAAGACTACAATAGATGCTGAGAATCTGATAGTTGAACCAGACTACAAGAATACAGAGGACATAGAGAACATTATTGTCTCTCTAAAAGCAACACATAAAAATATTGAATATGTTACTGGTTAATGGAACCCATTTCTTCATTCAACAAAGAACATATACAAGGATATCTTCACAAAGCTACAAATGTAAAATCTTAAGTGAAGCATAACCATTTGTCTTATGGAGGCAAAAAGGGGAAGAAGAAGATATTGACAGGGAAGAGAAGGGTTAGGAGGTTAGAAGAAGAGGAGAGAAAAGAAGACTTTAGAGAAGAAGGGTCAGGAGGTCAGAATAGAAGAGCTAAAGCACTTAAACAGGGGAAGTATGCAACCAAAGGAGCAGAAGTATACAGGACAAGGTATTAATGAGTAATGGTTAGTGAGAAATGGTTGTGCCACCAATGACAAAGGGTAAGATTGTTAGGAATTTAAGTTGTCATTAGTGAAGTTAGATGCAAACACCATTCCCACTGGTATAGGTACACCGAAATATCACTCATATTACTTTGTAGGCACCGGTAGACTATAACAGAGTGTATGCACTGGTAGATAAAACAAAGGAGATGCACTAGTAGACCAAATAGAGTGCATTGTAGCGGTCTTATATTGCATATAGGGATGGACCAGGTACAAGATTGACACTGACCAAACAACATGTCTATCCACATTGGTGAATGTAGAGCTATTTAAGTTAAAACTAGAATATGCGGAGCATCCATTGTTTATAACTGAAGTTAGCTTTCTAACAAGAGTTAGTTTTATTTCTACGCAGATGTTTGATGCAGTGCAAGGTAGGAGAATCCCCGATGGAGATATCCTAGCCCCCAGCAAATAACCACACAATAGAATATAATAACAATACAGAGATATAGATCCACACAATGCCAATACTCATAATAGAATCATCATATTTTCATCCAACATGCCCGGCTGTAAGGCCTTCCGGGTTACGGCCAAATACAATGCAATTACAATAGAAAATCCACAAGATCTCGCAAGATCCAAACCAAACCCTAGCTAGCCCAGATCCACACACTGGTAGGAACCCCTAAGGAAGATCTAAACTTGTGCTCGCAAGCCCACCAAGTAATCTCCTTGTTTCCCAAGCCGCAGCTACTAGCTCTCCTCAAAACTCACTCCACATCCACCTCCTCTTCTCCCAAGTGGATGAATGAATGCCTAAAGACTTCCCCCACAACCTCTACTTATACCAATCTAAGCCACAGGTCGGCCCTGAATATAAATTAAATACAAATACCGAAATTAAATGCCACAAGTCGTCCAACAACAATAATTAAATTCCCAAAATAGATGTCTTATTAAAATCATGATATCTCCTAGCTCCAGATGAATTAGAACTCATGCTTTGAACCGTAGGAAGAAATATAGGCCCTCTTCAATCCTTGAAATTTTCAGCCTCTAACTCTTTGTGGAAAATTACTTATACAGCCTGAAATAGGCACCAAAATCCCAAGCAAGGCCGAGCTCCCCTAGGCCATTTTGAGCAACCAAGATCATGCCAAGTTCCATTAAATACATCAAATCCAATTATCGAAGACCCAAGTAGGCTTATCCAACTCTACCAAAATCCTCACATATGAAAATAAGTCCACACAACTCCATCAAATCTCCCAAACATGCAGGATAGCCAACTACCCTGGGATGCTCCTGCATCAGACTCCCTAGGTGCGAAAAGAAGTATGCCTCATACTTTGACGCTAGATGAAATATCTGCAACCATCTTCATCTTCACCAAAGGCTTCCACTCCAATAGGGACAATATAACCAACATGCAAATCACCCAAATCCACATCCATCTGTCAACCACTAGAATCTCAACCATCCAATCAACATGCTCACTCCCAGGAACAAACTGAACATAGTGCCTCACCAACATTCTCTGTAGTTGATCACTACCAACAACAACAATATCCTTGAACATGAAATTCATGTCATCAACATGTAAGCTCAAATCCACAATAGGAGCAACATGTAAATCCTCAACCATGTCAACCACCAACAGGTCCACATCAGGAACATACAGATCTGTAGTATCATGTAGATCCTCAACCACATCAACAACTATTGAATCCACACCAACAATAGCCATATCAACAACATCCATATCACCAACATATGGAGCATCACCCTTAGCAACTTGATTATCCACGACCAAGTGCTCCACAATTTCCATGTCAGACTCAACCAACTAATCATGAAAACCAACCTCAATTACAACATCAACAAGGTTAGGAAGCTCCATAGAAACATCCACAAGTTTCTCCATAGGTTCCACATCAGCCTCCACACACTGATCAACAAAACCAACTTCCATATCAACCTTGCTATGCCCTCTTCTCTCTCGAACAAGTCTTCTAACCGGCCAGACAACTCGCTTCCTGATCGGTAGACTCCAGCTCCACGGTTTCAAGATCTCTCGAACTCTCTTATGAAATTTATCTAGAGATGGATCACTCTCAACCATCCTTTCCTTAACATGATTAGTCAATCTAGCTTCCAACCGAGCAAAAGTCTTTGAAATATTCTTCTCCACTACATCATGGAGTTTTGCAATCATCTCAGGGTCCAATCTTCTTAGAGCCATCTTCCAAGATCTTCGCAAACCCTCTGCAACAAATCACCAAATAGATCCAACCTTCATCCAGGTCCTAGTGCAAATTGCCTCACATTCGGTGCTCTGTCCACACACTCAGGAACAACCTTCACTCTAAAAAACTCCACCCAAGGTCCTGGTGTAAACTACCTCACATTCGGCGCTCTGTCCACACACTCAGGAACAACTGTGCTCTGATACCACTTGATGCAGTGCAAGGTAGGAGAATCCCCGATGGAGATGTCCTAGCCCCCAGCAAATAACCACACAATAGAATATAATAACAATACAGAGATATAGATCCACACAATGCCAATACTCATAATAGAATCATCATATTTTCATCTAACATGCCCGGCTATAAGGCCTTCCGGGTTATGGCCAAATATAATGCAATTACAATAGAAACTCCACAAGATCTTGCAAGATCCAAACCAAACCCTAGCTAGCCCAGATCCACACACTGGTAGGAACCCCCAAGGAAGATCTAAACTTGTGCTCGCAAGCCCACCAAGTAATCTCCTTGTTTCCCAAGCCGCAGCTACTAGCTCTCCTCAAAACTCACTCCACATCCACCTCCTCTTCTCCCAAGTGGATGAATGAATGCCTAAAGACTTCCCCCACAACCTCTACTTATACCAATCTAAGCCACAGGTCGGCCCTGAATATAAATTAAATACAAATACCGAAATTAAATGCCACAAGTCGGCCAACAACAACAATTAAATTCCCAAAATAGATGTCTTATTAAAATCATGATATCTCCTAGCTCCAGATGAATTAGAACTTGTGCTTCGAACCGTAGGAAGAAATATAGGCCCTCTTCAATCCCTGAAATTTTCAGCCTCTAACTCTTTGTGGAAAATTACTTATACAGCCTGAAATAGGCACCAAAATCCCAAGCAAGGCCGAGCTCCCCTAGGCCATGCTGAGCAACCAAGATCATGCCAAGTTCCATTAAATACATCAAATCCAATTATCAAAGACCCAAGTAGGTTTATCCAACTCTACCAAACTCCTCACATATGAAAATAAGTCCACACAACTCCATCAAATCTCCCAAACATGCAGGATAGCCAACTACCCTGGGATGCTCCTGCATCAATGTTTCAAGGTAAACTCAAGATTAGAACACAAAGATTTTTGTTTTGTTGCATGATTTAAGGACGAGTTTACAACTTGGCGGTTCTACGAGTTAAGGGTTTCATTGAGATGAACTTTTGTATAAATACAGGTCATAGGACGTAAGAAAAGTTGTTGTTGATAGTTGTTGAATATACAAAGAAAAAGAGAGATATATTATGAGAGAAGTGCTACAGTCACAGAGGTGAAAGGCATAAAGATCAATAGCCAGGCATAACTGGGAAAGATCAACAGGTATAATCTAATCAGATAGAGAGTGTCAAGTTAAGATCATTGCTTTTGTATTGTGAAAGCATATTGAAATCCCTCTATCGGGGTGAACCCTAATAGGTTCTTTGTAAAAATCCTTTAATTGGGTAACATCTTTGTTGATGTTGAAAGTCATCTAACAAGGCGGCTCCTAACAGAGTTAAGGTCTTAACCGATCTTTTACCAAATCCCTTAATCGGGTAGCACTCTTGCAAGTGCTTTGTAAGCTCCTAATAGGGTGTCTTTATTACTGCAATAGTGAAGTTGTGAGCTCTGTCTCACCGTGATTTTTTCCTTCTAACCGAGGGTTTCCACGTATACATGATGTGTTGATTTGAGTATTTCTATTTATGCTTGTGGATGATTATTTACATTCTATTTATCTTGCAAGAATATTTATCCAAGTTTTAAATTGCAATAGAAATAATGTTTACTGATTCACCCCCCCTCTCAGTAACCGGTTAGGAATAACATAATTAAATTCAATTCATTTGGATTAATTAAAATTAAAATTGATCAACTATGTAATTAGATTAACCATTTGATTATATAGTTCTTTAATCAATTAAATCCAACCCATTCAAATATCATACATGGATAATTTAATTAATTCCTTTTAAATTGTGTCACCTGCCACTGCATGAAAAAATTGAATTGACCAATGGGAGATGAGGAATGATCATACATTGATCACTAATAGGCTTTTCTATCTTGACCCTTCATTTGTGAAAATCAATCTTGACCATCCACATGGGACACATCATCAAAATTAACCCAAACTCTACCTTGATCATGGTTACATAAACTCACCCCCTACACCTTGAGAAATCCTATAAATAGGATGCATTTCTTAGTGCAAATCATCCACTTTCATTTATATTATCATCATAATGCTATTTTGAACATTCATGATCATTTGAGCATTGTTATTATAGGCAAATTAGTTTAGCTTCATCATTTAGAGTAAGATCATAATGGGGAAATGTAATTGCATCTTAGTTTTATTGATCATTTAGCTTAGAATTTGCATCTCATATCATATCATAATGTCATTTTCCAAGTTTGTCACTTAAGGATCAAATTTTGAGCTGAGAGCATAATTCAAGTCCCTGGAACTTAAGAGACATAGAATGCTCATGATCTTTCATTTCATTGTTTTAGCTAGTTTTATCAAGTTGATTTGAAAGCTCATAATAATGTTCTATGTAGGTTTTTAGTATTTAAATTAAACACACACACACACAAATGACACCCACTTTGGGGCTCACACTTCATTAATCCTAACAAATTTTTGAAATTTTGTTTACAAATTTGTACTTGCAAGTTATGGGAAATTTGTAGAAGATCATTTTTACCAGAATATGATTGCTTTTGCAACAAACAATATTGCTTTTTACTTGAATATCATCACCTATTAATAGAATAATATCAATTCTCATGCAAATAACATCACTTCTAAATATTCTATCATCGCTTTTAAGTAAAATAGTGTCAAATTGAGATTTGTTGTTCTCTTCATGTTGCTTATTTCTGCTTGCAAGTTTTCTAACGAGAATTGAGTGTGTCGCTTTTGAGCTAAAGATCATCGCTTTTACAATAAAGACTATCACTTCAACAAAACATTATATCGCTTCTGAAACAAAGATCATCACTTTTGGACAAAAGGGAACTTCACTTCTGAATTATATAATGTCATCTCTAATTAATAAATTTACTTTTAATTTTTGTAATGTTGCTTTTAAATCTAATTAAAATAATATAAAATAGACAGCTAATTCTTATTTATGACAAATCATAGATGGAAAAGGTTTAAAAATGAGGAATGTTATTTTTAGACTTCCAAATCATTGCACTCAAAAGGCTATAAAGAAGGAGAACGCTTATGCTAAATAGGTACATTGGGCTAATGAAATGGTTAAGATTAGTGAAGAAGGAAAATATTTTGATAGATATGCTAGAATTCTTAACCTATATTAAGGTAAATATGGTGTAGAAATCAATTTGAATGCTTATCCTTTGTGAATTTGGAGTATTTGCTAATATCATTGATTTCTTTAACCTTGCATTTTATGTGTTGAGATTAACATTTGTGGAAGTCTTTGAGGATGCTAAGGAGCTAGAGCTATTGCTAAAAAGGTAAATGGTTAAAAAAAAGTGCAATAATTGTCAAAGGTATACAATCCTAAACTCTTGATCCTTGGTGCTACCTTTATTTCATTTGGAATTGATATTGCGTTTATTTTCTTCCAAAACATAGAGTAATTAAAAAGACCTTGCGTGTTTGTGGATGGATATAGTAGGCCTATGCTCTCCCCTATCTTGGATGATCAAAATGTCAAACTTGTCAAAGTCCCACTTAGTTAGATAAGGCTAAAAAAAGAGCCCGATTCTCTATGTGTTTGGAGGATAAAGATGGTAGGGATATGCTCTCACCTTTCAAGGTGATCAAAATACTGGACCCATCTTTGTTAGCATAATCGATGCTATGATGCTAAGTGTTGCATTGATGAAGATTGGTATAAATTTAATGACAAGTGAATCAATTGTGATTTTGTCATTAATGTCAACTGATTGACTTATTGTTTTTAGTATGTTACCATACATTGTGTGGGTACATCATGAGTTGCAATATGTTTTTGAAGTTTCTATTCTAATGGAATCTTATCTTATGTATTGTGATGTTAAGTTTGCAATCTCAAATTTTGATATGAAGAATTGAGTTGGTTATGTTTGAATGGAATCAAACCGGGTAACTGCTAAAATAGTTAGTGATTTGAATGTTGTCTCAAGTTGGTAAAGTATTTTATGGAGCATTCATAGGGTATGATTGTTAACAATGCCTAGATACTATGTTCAGGATCATGACTTATAATGTTGACAGGTGAAGATGGCTTAATTGATTAGAAGCGATATTGATAGAATGAATAGATAAACAAAACTAAGTTCTTGAACATGTAATGAAGATTTTTGAACCGGTGGAGAAATCTAAAGTGACAATAGGATCGGTGATGTTTGTAGTGAAGTAGTAAGGCAATTACATAATTTATGGAAAGTGTTCAACATCACATTGTCCAAGGTATGAGTTTGAGGAGGATTCTTCAGAGAAAAATGTTTTATGAGTTGTTAGATACATTATATCTTACCTAACATGATCTAGATTATTCATATCTCAGATCTAGGGTTTATTTCAAGTCGGTGGAAGAAACTCTATATATTGGAAAGATGAAAAAGGAGTTAGTTTCTGATCGAGAATCATAGAAGGGTGCAATGACAAAGACAGTGAAGAAATCAAGTGTGACCAAGCCAAAAAAGATTATAGTGTGTGGTGAAGAGTTTCAGATCTTAATAGGACTTGATCATGCATAGGTAGTGCAATTTCACATATCATCTTATCTATTGCTTTCTAACCATTGTAACAGTGAAATCCCTTAACCAGGTAGATCCTAACGAATCTTTATTGTAAATCCTCTAACAAGGTGGCATTCATATTGAATGTTTAAAGTCCTATAACAAGGCAGCTCCTAATAGGGCAAAGATCCTAAGAAGTCTAAGGAAAATCCCTTAATCGGGTAGCACCTAATAGTGCTTTTGTAAACCTTTAACTAGGTAAGCTCCTTACAAGGTGTATTCCAGAAGAGTCTAGATTTAGTGGGTACCAATCCCCACACGTGGTTTTTCCATTTGAGTTTCCATGAGAAAACATGGTGTCTTCATTGTGTGATTGATTATTTATGAACACATGTTTTGAAGGTTTCTATTCATGTTAGTTGACGTTGAATGTTTTGGTGCATAAATTTTAAAGAGTTTAGATCAAAGAATTTTTTGATTACTGACTCGCCCCTCCCCTCTTAGTAATTAGTCCTACATTATTAATTGGTATTAGAGCCTTGGTCCTCTTGGTGATAATCTTAACAACTTGAGGGAAAATATCTATAGATGTATAGGAAGGAAGCACCTAAGCTCTCTAAGGATAATTTCTCTACATGGGTAAGTAGGATGAAGATGCATCTATCAAGCATTGGAGATCAAGCATTGGTTCATCTCACAACCTAGTATGTTCAACCTCCTGGAACCCTAACTGATGAACAAACAAAGAGAACACTTGAACATAAATATTTAATGATAGAAATAACAAGTGCTCTATCTGATGTTGAGTTTGTAGATATCAAGGATATGGATAATGCTAAATATGTGTGGAACAAGTTGATAAAATTTAATGTCAGTGATGTTCATGTTTAGAAAGTAAAGGTGGATAGCCTCAGAGGTAAATATGATGAAATGAGAATGCATGAAGGTGACAATATTGCACAATATAGCTATAGGATAAAAGAGGTTGTTGCTACAATCAAAGGAGCTGGTGGACCACTTGATGAAGATGATGTGGTAAGAAAAATATTGAGAACCCTACTACCATAATATGCTATTAGAGTCTCTTCTATACAATACTTGAGATCTATTAATCCCACAAATGTGACTCTAGATTCTTTGGTTGGCAAGCTTACTACTTTTGAGCTAAGTAATTTTGATAACAATATGCTTAGAATATAATCTACATATGAAGCTTCCCTAACCATTGGTTAATCAAGGAAAGGAAAATAAATCTCTAACAATTGTGAAGGAAATCATGACTATGATTCTATCTTGTTTGAGGAAAGAGATCAAGATGAGTTGGAGGAACTACTAGCAAGGAGATCACCTAGAGGAAAAGGAAAGTACAAAGGTAAACTTACCTTAAAATTATTTGCATGTAACAAAATTGGTCATATTGTATTGTCCTGAAAATGATAGGAAGGATAAGCACAAGAGATTTAGGAACTTCAAAGACAAAAAAAATAAGGCATGTTAGTAGAAGGAGTGATTGATGAAGAATCAGACAAAAGAGATAATAAGGAAGAGTTTGAGATAGTTTTTTTATATTAAAAGAAGATCTCTCAACTAGTGCAGATGGAGTTAATGAGGAAAAATCATTGATTTCAAGTATGAATTACAACAATGACTAGATAATAGATAGTGGGTGTACACATCACATGACCGATGACAAAAGAAAATTCATTTCAATGGAGGAATGTAATAGAGAAGAAGTTAGATCTGGTAATGGTTCTCCATGTGTGATAAGAGGTAAAGGTTCAATAACACTTAATGAAAACACTAATTATGATGATGTTTATTGGGCTGATTGATTAAAGTATAACTTGTTAAGTGTTTCTCAATTTAATAAAAAAGGTGTCAGATTGGAATTCAGTAATGATGTTTGCAAGATCTTAGGAAACTCTAGAGAGTCAACTATTGTTGGTGAACAAACAAGAGGTAATCTATTCCGATTGAACTCTACTAATGAACACTCCTTATTTGCTAAAGTTGAAGATTTTTGGTTGTGGCATAAAAGGTTTTGTCATGTTAACTTTTATAATCTGGTAAAGGTTAGTAAGCAAAGATGTGTGAGAGGTATTCCTACTTTATCTAAGACATACAATGCTATGTGTAAGGAGTGTTAGTTGGGAAAGTTAACTAGGTTTATCTTTACTAGTAAAGTCTATTCATCATAGAACATTCTTGGCATTGTATAAACTGATTTGTGTCGACTGATGAAAACTCAGAGCTACTATGGAGATAAGTACTTTATCTTGTTTGTTAATGATTACTCAAGAATGATGTATTTATGTTTTTGAAGGACAAATTTGTTGCATTTTACATGTTTAAGGTGTATAAAGTAAGAGTTGAAAAAGAAACAGGTAAAGAACTTAAGTGTCTCAGATCTGACAGAGGAGGTGAGTTTACCTCATAAGAGTTCACAACATTTTGTGAAGAACATGGAATCAAGAGACAAATGCTAGCACCAAGAACACCCCAAAAAAATGGAATTGTTGAGAGAAGGAACAAATCCATAATTGACTGTGCAAGAACACTTTTAATACCAAAAGGAGTGGCTCAAATATTTTGGAGAGAAGTGGTATGTATTGCTATCTATACCTTGAACTGGGTACAACTTAAGAAAGGTACAAATAAAACACCCTATGAGCATGGTATGGTCATACTCCTAGTGTCAATTATTTTAATTTTTTTGGAAGTGTTACATAAATAATGATGAGAAAAATGGTAAATTTGACTCTAAGAGTGATCAAGGGATATATATAGGATATTCTACTAGAAGTGAAGTCTATAAATGTTTGAAAAAAAGTACTAACAAGATGATTGAAAGTTGAAATGTTAGAGTTGATGAATTTTATGAGATAAATGAGGAAGATAGAAAGAAGGAACTAGAAGATTATAATAGGTTTGTTTATGTTCAACCAGTGGAACTAGATACAAAACCCTAAACAAATGAAGTGGTGAATGATCCACAACCTATGAATGATGATGAAGGTAACCAAAGAGAAGAACTTATACTACCAAGGTATGTGAAACTAAATCACTCTCAAGATCAAATTATTGGACATAAAAATATTGGAGTGATGACAAGGAGTAAGGCGAGGGAAAGTACTTGTTTACTATATGAATTAGAACCCCAAAATGTTAAAGATGCTTTGGAAGATAATGATTGGGTTAAGGATATGAAAGAGGAATTAGAGAAAATAGAGAAAAATAATACATGGACTTTAGTACCCAAACCTACTAACAAGAATGTTATAAGTACTAAATGGATCTTTAGGAATAAGCTGAATGAGAATGGAAATGTGATCAGAAACAAGATGAGGCTAGTTTGCAAAGGATATGTACAAGAAGAAGGACTAGGCTATGGTGAGACCTTTGCACCTATTGCTAGACTTGAAGGTGTAAGGATAATTTTATCTTATGCTTCTTATAAAGGTTTTAAAGTCTATCAAATGGATGTAAAATATGCTTTTCTAAATGGTGTGTTAGAAGAAGTATCATTGAACATCCTAAAGATTTTTCTACTAAAAAAGCTAAAGACATGGTATGTAAATTGCATAAAGAATTGTATGGACCAAAAAAAGCTCCAAGAGAATGGTATGAAAGGCTACATTCTTATTTTATTCAGATTGGTTTCACAAGAACTAGTGACAATAGCCATGTATATCTCAAATCTGAAAGTGAAGATAGGATATTTATTGCTGAAATTTTTGTTGATGACATAATATTTGGTGGAAATAAGGCATTGAGAAGGTCATTTGTAGAAGCAATGAGGAAGGAATTTGAAATTTAAATGATAGGAGAAATCAAATTCTTTATTGGTCTTCCAGTACAACAGATGAAGAAAGGGATATACATCTATCAATTGAAGTATGTGAAGGAGATTATGAAAACTTTTGGCATGGAAGACTCAAAACCAATGGGAACACCTATGGTCATAGGATGAAAACTATCATGAGTTGCAGTATGTTTCTAAATTTAGTATTCTAATGGAATCTTATCTTATGTATTGTGATGTTAAGTTTGCAACTGTGACTTTTGATATGAAGAATTGATCTGGTTACTTTTGAATGGAATAAAACTGGGTAACTGCCAAAACAGTCAGTGATAGGCAATAAGTGATTTGAATGTTGTCTCAAGTTGGTAAAGTATTTGATGGAGAAGTCATAGGATATGATTGCTAACAATGTATAGATACTATGTTGAGGATCACAACTTATAATGTTGACATGTGAATATGGGCTAATTGATTGGAGGCGGTATTGACAGAATGAACAGATAAATAAGACAAAGTTCATGAACATGTAATAAAGATTTGTGATCTAGTGGAGAAATCCAAAGTGACAATAGGATCGGTGATGTTTTTAGTGAATTAGTAAGGTAGTTCCATGATTTATAGAAAGTGTTTGACATCACATTGTTTGAGGTATGAGTTTGAGGAGGATTCTTCAAGAAGTTTCTTTTGGTCTAAAGAGTTTTTGAAGATGGTTTAATTTCCAAGGTGAAATATATATGGAAGCCAACGCGATCAGATAAAAATGTTTTATGATTTGTTAGATACATTATATCTTACCTAACATGATCTAGATCATACATATCTTAGATCTAGGGTTTATTTCAAGTCAGTGGAAGAAACTCTATATATTGGAAAGTTGAAAAAGGAGTTAGTTATTGATCAAGAATTGTAGAAGGGTGCGGTGATAAAGCAAGTGAAGAAATCAAGTATGATCTAGCCAGAGAAGAGTATAGTGTGTGGTGAAGAGTTTCAGAGCTTAATGGAATTTGATCATGAAAAGGTAGTGCAATTTCATAGATCATCTTATCTATATCTTTCTAACCATTGTAACAATAAAATCCCTTAACCGAGTAGGTCCTAACAGATCTTTATTGTAAATCCTCTAACAAGGTGGAATTCATATTGAATGTTTAAAGTCCTCTAACAAGGTGGATCCTAATAGGACAAAGATCCTAATAGGTCTAAGGCAAATCCCTTAACTTGGTAGCACCTAATAGTGCTTTTGTAAACCTTTAATTGGGTAAGATCCTCACATGGCGTATTCTAGAAGAGTATAGATTTAGTGGGTACCAATCCCCACACGTGGTTTTTCCCATTTGGGTTTCCATGAGAAAAATATGATGTCTTCATTGTGTGATTGATTATTTATGAATGCATGTTTTGAAGTTTTCTATTCATGTTAGTTGATGTTGAATATTTTAGTGCATAAAGTTTAAAGAGTTTAGATCACATAATTTTTTGATTTTTGGTTCACCCCTCCCATCTCAATAATCAAACTTGTATTATCAATCTCAACCTTGTTTCAATTTCATTTAGTTGGTCGGTGAGAGGGAATGACCCAAGTGGGACACAACCATTTAAACCATGCTAGTCCAAGCCACTCAAAAGTAAAATGCATTCATCCTTAATGGGGTGAGTGACAAAAGATTTTGATAATAGTCCTCCTCTATTAGTCCTTTGAGATTATGCAAAACCTTGTTTTTATGATGGTGGGAGACTCCTGTAATGGGAGGTAAAAGTCAATTTTTTTTTAACATAATACTAAATACAACTTGATTAAGTAGTAAGCCTACCTCATTATCCATTGAAGCCAAAATTGACCATAGGTAGCTTGACTTAATTGTTTCCTATGGGCAAGACCCAAGGAAATGATCAAGAAAATGTGTAGTTTTTAGGGCCAAAACAACTATTTGAAGTGTGTTTGTTATATTTAATTATCTTAATAATCAGAAGAAATTATTCATTTAAAACCAAAAAACATAAAAAAAGATATAAAAATTCACAAATTTTGGAAAATCAAGCAGAGTGTCATTTTTTATCCTTATTTCATCACTTATGCAAGAAGTTTCATCGCTTTTGGAGAGACATACATCACTTTTGAACAATAAAACACTACTTTTAACCTATAAAATGTCATTTCTGACTATTTTTGTGTCGCTTTTAAAGCATCACTTCTAAACAAAGAGCACTTATAGACATCTAGAGTCAAAATTGAAAACACTTTTGGATACCCTTTTCAATATAAGGTTCTTTTCAATTAAAATAGGTTTAAAAATCCACCATTTTAAGACATTAAAATTTTTTTGGTAATCCTTCATTGTTTCAATTAAACTACATCAATTTGCAAGTATTGTCAATCATCTCGATTTTGGTTTTGGAAGTTCACCATCGAGGATTATAAGTCCTTTTGTTAAAACTAAAGAAATCAAGGTCAAAATATCAAGTCTTCATCATAGAGATATATCCTTCTCTATTAGACTTCATCTTAGGACACACTTCATTTTGGTTAAACCACCATTGGAACTACTTCATATCAATTATTTGGATAGACTCAACAAGGATTTTGAGCCTAGGCAACTCATTCAGGAAGATCTTCATTCAAGAGGTGTTACAAATTAATTTCATGCCTACAAGGATAATGTATCACCATTTCAAAACTTCTCAAGATCATAATGGTAAGGTCATATTAGAAAAAATACCACTTCCAAAGAAGACTCAATCTCAACCACGTGTGGATCAAAGTCAACAAGTTGATCAAATCCAACACAAAGATCAAACATAAGAAAATAAACCAAGTATGGAGCAACAAGAAAATGACTCGGTGAGGGCTAACAACAACAAAAACAACCATAATGATGATGAAAATAAGGAAATAATAGATTAAAAAGTAAGAAAAGCTAAAAAAAATCCTTTATTTCAAAAACTAATGGAAAAGGTACTTGAAGTAGACAAGGAAAGATAATTTGTAACCTTAGCACAACTAGGAGTCAAGTTACCCCATGACTATGATTTATCCAAACTAAAACAAGATGAAAATAAAGGTAACCCTATTGGTACTTTAAACAAACATATTCAATATCTTCAACAACAATTCAATGACATCAAAAGGGGAACTTCTACCAAGAAATATACTCTAGAAGGAATTTTTCCCTTCCCATTTGACAAGAGCTTGGTTATGGTACCTTTCCCACCCAATGTGGATTTTGCAAAATGTGACAAATACATGGGCATGACAAATACCCAAGAGAAAATTAGGGAGTTTTGCACTTTAATCATGGAATTCATTCATGAGAAAACATACCTAATGAGACTCTTCCCAAGAAGTCTAGGTGGACAAGCTATGGAATAGTTCTCGGAATTGTCACCCAGTATAAAGACCTTTGAAGAACTAGTAACCAAGTTTGTATCACAATACTCATATAACATAGAACATGAAGTAAATATGCTAGACTTATGCAACACCAAGAAAATAAATAGAGATTCATTTCTAAACTTCCTACAAAGATGGAGAAGAATATTCACTAATTATCCACGAAGTGTGCCAGAGAAAGAGAAAATGAACATTTTTATCAATAACTTGAACAACAAGATGAAAATTCACTTACAACTTCAATGTCCCCCATCATTTGAAAAAATGATTGAGAATGGTGTTAAGAGAGAGGATGCTCTGATAAGGAAGGGTGAGCTAAAATTGTACAAGGGCAACATTAAAGGATTTTCAATCAGCAACAACAACTAAAATAATAACACCTCAACCAATAACAATAACCATAACGAAAAACCAAAATTTTTGTTGAATAACAACAACAAACACCTAGTAAACAATGGAGTTTTAGAAGCTAATAACATCAAACTGAAGGCATTATATATTTCTATAAAATCTAACAATCAAGTGAACGATGTCAACTAGCCAAACAATGTCTCATTTATTCATAACAACAACCAAGGAAATGAAAGACCGAGAAATTCATAATTCACCTCACCAAGAAGGAATTTCATTCCATTGAGGGAACCCTTTAGGAAATCCTTAAAAACACTTCTTGGAAACAAGATCATCACCTTACCTGAATCAAGAGGTTATGAACCTCAAGTAAAACCATCATGGTTTATTGACTCCCACCATTGCGAGTATCATAGAAACAAGGGTAATAAGACAAATGACCGAATGAGGTTGGAACACATTGTCCAAAACTTAATTGATAATGACACTATTGAGATAGATGAACCCAAAAATAATGAGGATCACACACTATTTAAAACTCCTTTCCTAAACCATGAAAAGGGAGAATCCTCAAATGCATCCAAAAACAACAAGAATGGAGAAGATAAGGTTAACTTTTCTCATGCCTATGACAACACCATTAACTCATTATTAGGTTTTGACAACTCCATTAATGTCATAGTTATAAAATTCAAGCAAGATAAAGAACTCACTAATGTAATCACCAGGGGGAAAGAAACCAAAGTAACCTTGAAAGGAACATATATATAACAAGACAATCATGCATGACCTCCCATCCTGATCAAAACAATAAAACTTGGTTGATAAACTCCTTAAAACACCAGCATAAATCTTGATATTGGAGTTGTTAAAAATATCACCATCTCACAAAGAAACTTGGAAAAATCCTTGGTTGATACGAAGGTTCCATATAACTTGGATGTAGACCAATTTTAAACCATGGTAGGTCATCTCATTTTACCACATTGTTTATCCTTCTCTGAGAAAGATGACATGTCCTTGAATCACCCCCAAAATATGTCATTACCTATTGAAGTTCTTATCCACAAGCATAGAGTTAAAAGAGTCTTGATAGACGGAGGGATTGGCTTAAACATATGTACTCTAAACTTGGTCAAATCCTTAGGATATTCTAAAAATATTGTTGATCCTAAGAGGAAAATCACCATAAAATCTTATGATGATGAAGAAAAGTCATCTAAAGGTATTGTCATTTTACCAGTTAGATTGGGTCCAATCCAAAAGGAGACAGTGTGTGAAGTACTAGATCTGAATTTATTATACAAGATATTGTTGGGTAGACCATGGATACATGAGATGCAAGCATTACCTTCAATGTACCACCAATATTTGAAGTTCCCTTATCTTGGGTAGGAGATAACTATCAGTGGTGATTTGACTCCCATTTAATATTGTCACAACGCCAAACCGGTCACTGACTCTTTGATCCCACACAATAGAGAAGTCTCTACATCAGATGGTCCAAATATAGAAATAAAAGAAAATATTTGTAGTTTAGAGACATCACCAAAAGAAAAAGAAAAAGAAGAAGCTAATTCATCTAATATAACTTCATCATTTTCCAAAGAAAAAGAAGAAGCTAATTCATCTAATATAACTTCATCATCCAAAGAGAAGGAAAAAGAAGAAGCTAATTCATCTAATATAACTTCATCATCCAAAGAGAAGGAAAAAGAATCAAGCTCAACAACATTAGACAAAGGAAAGACAAAGGAGGATAATAGATCACATTGATTAAACATGAACACACTTATAAAGAATTTTGAAAGAAATTTACAGCTAAATGATAAGGGATTGGGAGAATATTCATTTTCAATGAAAAATTTACCACCTTCTCCTAGGTCTTATGGGAGAGCTTTAACGTCACAAGTAAAACAATCTTTGCTTCCTCAAAATACAATGAAATTTTTGTAAGAGATAACAAATAATTGGTAGGGGAAGAATATGAAAATGAAATCCTCAAGTGGTTGTACAAAGATGAAGAAAATTAATCCAATGAAAGAGTGCAACACATAAGCATTCCCACACACCAATATGGGAAGGGCTTTGAAATTATGTAGAAGATGGGATGTCAAGGATTGGGTCCTCTTGGAAAGATAAAAGAGGGAATAACATAATCCCTACAAGCCCCCTTCAAGTCTAACAAGGAGAAAAATGGACTAGGATACCTTGAGAGAAGATATACCGAAAATAAATTCCCTCATATCCATGAGAAAATTATCAAGCTACAATCATATAGTGATGAAGACTCCACAAAGTGGGAATGTGATTCCTTGTCCAAAGAGTCCTTCCATGATAAGGAAGTTGATTTCATTCATTCCTATGTGCCTACATCTATGAAATAATAAATCTCATCTCAAGGAGTGGTATAAAATCAAAGAGAACCATACATACCCTCATTTATAGAAGGACAATGTTCAGGGTATACACTACTAGATAATGGATCACAATACATAAAAGAATACTTGAGTGAGGACAAATAAAATCCAATATCTTTGGACCATCTCAAGGAATATCACATTATTGATCTTGATGAAACAATATATGATGTAGACCATAATACTGTTAGGACCTTAACCCCACTAGACCTAAACCCAACCAATAATCCTTTACCCTTAGTACATGATCATGGAATAATTTATTAGGAACTAATTGAACCATATTAAATGGACACCTTTCAAAATTACTATTCCATTGCTTTGTACCTTAACATGGTTGAACCATCTTCCACCAACAAACTTTATCAAGAGGCATCAACAAGGGGAGATGCCAAGTCTCTTAGTCAAAAAAGTAAAAAGAAAAATCAAAGATCTAGTGGTGAAAACCACCATGTGACAATACTAGATCACAAATTAGTAAAAATAAAAGATGAATTCGAAGGTGAAAACCTCATTGAGGCATCTAAGGATGAGAGACTTGACATGCTTCCGAAGCATTATGTAGAAAGATCTTCCATCTTGATAGAACCAATAGAGAAAGTGGATATTGTATCAAATAAAGAACCTAAGATCATAAATTTGGTTGCATCCTTATCAATGTAAGAGAGATGCAAATTTATAGATTTATTCAAAGAAGGAAAAATTAATTTTGCATGGTCATATTTCGATATGCTCGGGTTAGATCCTAATTTGATAATGCACCATTTGAAAATTGATCTAGGAGTCAAACCAGTGAAACAAAAGTTGAAGAAAATGCACCCACATGTGACATTGCTAGTAAAATCATAATTGAAGAAACTCTAAGATACTGAATTCATTCGATCCATTTACTATGCAAAATGGATTTCAAACATTGTAATGGTTTCTAAACTAGAAAAGAGCATAAGGGTTTGCACAGACTTCATAGATTTATATAGGGCATATCCAAAAGATGATTTTCCACTTCTGAGTATTGATAATATCATTGATCTTACAGTTGGACACTCCATGTTGTCACTAATGGATGGTTTTTATGGGTATAACCAAATAAAAATTTTACCCAAAGATCAATATAAGATAGCCTTTACATGGGCACGAGGTACATTTTGCTGGAATGTTATGCCCTTTGGTCTCAAAATGCCAAAGCAACTTATCATAGAGAAATGACCACAATCTTCCATGATATGATGCATACATTTATGGAAGATTATGTAGATGATATTTTAGCCAAGTTTTATATAAGAGAATAACATCTACCAATCTTGGATAAAATCTTTACAAGACTTGAAAAGTTCGTGGTTAGGCTAAACCCCCAAAAATGTGCATTTGGGGTAAAATTAGGAAATATTCTTGGATATATTGTCTTATAAAAGGGAATTGAAGTTGACCCCGCTAAGGTGAAGGCCATTATGGAAATGAGACCTCCAAGGAACATAAGCCAATTGAGATCATTGTAAAAGAGATTATAATCAATAAGAAGGTTTATAGTCCAACTAGCTAAACAGTGTTACTCTTTCACTCAATTTCTCTATAAAGACACTTCTTTTAAGTGCGACACCAAGTGTGATGAAGCCTTTGATCTACTCAAAAAATATTTTATGAATGCTCCAATATTGATGGCTCCAATACTACGAAATCCTTTATTACTCTACATTTCAGCAACAAAGAACTCATTAGGAGCCTTATTATCCCAACAAGACAAGCAAGGAAAAGAAAAGACTATCTACTACATTAGTAGAACTTTGGTAAAGTATGAAATCAACTACTTCTTTATCAAAAGAGCATGTTTAGTAGTGGTATTTTCTTCCCAAAATTTAAGGAATTACATGCTAGTACATCAAGTCAAACTAATTGCTAAGATAGATTCTTTGAAATATCTTCTTAGTAAATCATCTCTCATAGGAAGGCTAGCTAAAAGGGTAATGATCCTAAGTGAATTTGATATATATTATGTGGATCAAAGAGCATTAACAGGACACATGATAGAAAAACAAGTTGCTAAAGAACCCATATTAAGTGAAGAACCAATGAGGGTAGAATTTCTCGATACAAACATTCTTATAGTTGTATGTCAAACATGGAAGTTATAGTTTGACATGTCATATACTCAACCTGGCTTGGGGGCATGAATTCATTTTATCAGACCTCAGGGTTACACTATACCAAAATCTTACAAAATTTTGATTCCATGTACCAAAAACATAGCTGAATATGAGGCACTAGTGATTGGGATCAAAATGGGCTTAGAATGGAGGGTCAAAAAATTAGAAATATTTGGGGATTCACAGCTAGTAATCAACCAAAAAAATGATTAATATCAAACTAAGGATGATAAAATAATGCCTTATAAGAGAATGGTTGATGATCTAAAGAAGTACTTTATTCTAATCACATTTTAACAAATCCTAAGAGAATAAAATAGAGACACTGATGCTATGGCTACCTTGGCTTCACTACTTCAGTTACCAGACCAAAATGCAAGATATGAGTTCTTGGTGGAATATTTGGTAAAACCTGCCTATGATGATCTCAAATCCTAGATTGTAGAGTTACTCATAATTCCTTACTCCACTTGGTATGACCCTATTTATACTTGCCTAAAAGAAAATATCCTACCCTTAACCCAATCCTGAAATCAAACGAGAAATTTCATGCGCTAAACATCCCAATATACATTGATATCTGATACATTATATCAAAGAGGTCTTGACGGGACCCTACTTAGATGTCTAGAGAGTACGAAATCTAAAAATGCCTTACGAGAGGTTCACAAGGGTATTTTTGGTTCGTATTCTAGTGGTTTAACCTTGGCAAAAAAACTTATTAGAATGGGGTATAATTGGTCATCTATGGAGAAGAATTCCTTTTAGTTTGTAAAGACTTGTCAAAAGTGTCAATTTCATGGAAATCTGATATATGTGCCAGCTCAAGAGTTGCATCCTTTAACTACACCATGGCCCTTTTATCAATGGGGGTTTGATCTGATAGGAACAATATACCCTCCTTCATCAAATGCTCACAAGTACATAATCACAACAATATAGTACTTTACCAAGTGGGTTAAAGGTGTACCTCTCTCAACTACCACATGCAAACAAATATCAATGTTTATCTTGAATTACATAATTTGCAGATGTGGTATACCCTATGCCATCATAACAGATAATGGAAATAAATTCAAGAACAAGGATGTAACATAGCTGTGTGAGAAATTCCACATCATTCAACATTTCTCTTCAATCTATTATCCTCGAGGAAATGGATAAGCTGATGATTCCAATAAAAACATCCACAAAATCCTTAAAAAAATAGTTGATGACTCAAGAAGAGATTGGCACATTCAGTTGAATCCAAAATTATTGGCTTAGAGAACTAGCATCATAACACCTACTAGCCACACCTTTTTCTTTACTTTACGGAGCAGAAGCAATTTTACCTTTGGAGGTAGAGATACCATCACTGGAGTTTCACTACATGGCATATTGATAGATGAACACTATAGAGTCTCTCAATTGGAAGAACTAGAGTTTTTCGAGGAATGTCAACACCAAGCATATGAACACTTGAAGGTTTATCAAAATCATATATCAAGAAACTACAATAAAAAGATCAAACCTAGAGAATTTGAATTTGGTGACCTATTTCTAAGAGAAATCTAAGGAATCAATAGGATAGGGAAAAGAAAGGTGAATTTGAAGAAAATAGGCTAGGACCTTTTGTCCTTACATCATCCTATGGACTAGGGACTTACAAGTTAGCCATATGTTATGGAGAGGAAATATAAGAACCTATCAATAATATTCACCTTAAGAGGTTCTATACTTGATCAGTTGAAAGAGTATTAGTTGTACGACAAAAAGTGAACTTGAAAAAAAATCTAAAAATAATGGAAAATGATACCGAAGAAAGCTAAAAACTAGAAAGAGTCCTGAAAAAATCATTATCTTGTTGAAACCTGGCAAATAAGCACCTTGATAATAAGAAAAAAAAAGAGAGAAAGAATTTTTTTTATAAAAATGATAAAGACCCAAGCAATGAAAACCTGACAAATATGTGCTACTTGTCATAAGATAAGCTTCTCTATCTATTAAGCATATATTCATTTGCATTTCCACCATCCTTGTATACACCCACTTGTATTCATCTATCCATGTATATAGTCATAATAAGCTCTCTACTATATATCTCAGTTTCCCAATACAAATTTTATCATGGTTTGGAAATTTGTCTTGGTCCATCATCATTGTCAAATCAAACTAGGGGAAAAATACAAACTTAGTGAGCTCATCAAGTCAGACACAAGCATGACCCAATAATGTCCCAACCAAGATCAAGATTCGTGACCTTTTGAACAATTTAAACATCCAAACATCCAAAATTTAAACATCAAATAACATTGCTGACAAGTAGATATTGAATAATTTAATGTGCTATAAAACTTCCAACAAAAAGTTTAGATTTTACTTGATATTTAGAATTGAGTGGAGACCAAAATTACATGCAGTACAACTTATTCCCCAATTTATACATCAAACAAAGTAATCAATAAATCACCTACAAAATGTGTTGTCCCAGATCTAGTTTCAAGTCTGATATGCCCCTTTTATGACATAATCAACACCTTAAATGCAACTACAAGTTTGCACGACACTCCCTCTACCTTCCTTAAGTCTGTACAACCCTGTCTTAGTGATTGCACGCTGATAAAATTGAATTTGTTGAGTGTTGTAGACAGATACGTCCCCTCTATGATTGTTCCAGACTTGTATGAGTTTTTGTGTGTGGGCTATGGACTGGTACAACCAATTTTCATCTTGTACTACCCTCCCAAACAGACAAAATTTACTTCTCAACAAACTATTCTCAAAACCAACCCTTATTTCTTCAATTCAAATCTCCAGGCAATAAAAAATGTTCACAACTGAAATTAACAACTATCTCGTCCAACTACTCTTACCTTTAAGCTCAACCAAATCCTATTGATTGTGTCTTTCAACTATGAAGATAATGATATTAAAGAGGGTTTTCATCCTCCAAGCCTAAGAATATAAGTTATCAAGACAATTTCACAAATGTCATATATTTCCAAGCATGTTGAAGAGAGCCCTTGAATCTCTTTTATAATGCTCTCATAAGAGCTCATTCACTCATCTTGCCCATGTGGGAAACATAATCACTTTTTGTCTTTTCCTATTTTTTAGGATTTTGATTTTTCCCCTATTTTATTACATTCCTATTTTTTTGTGATTGTTGTTCCCCCTATTTTATCACAATCCATATTTTTCCATGATGATTTTTCCTTTAATCTTAAGTCCCCAAACATTTTATATCTCCAATGCGTTATTCAATAAAGGGACTTAAAAAAATTCTTACTCAACTATAGTCCCTACATTAAGAAAGTTAAATATTTATATTTTTTATAAACTAACTTTATTAATGTGTAAATAAATCATATCAATGATATTAAAATTATT
Source organism: Chamaecyparis obtusa (assembly GCA_027943335.1). Classification (NCBI taxonomy): domain Eukaryota; kingdom Viridiplantae; phylum Streptophyta; class Pinopsida; order Cupressales; family Cupressaceae; genus Chamaecyparis; species Chamaecyparis obtusa. The sequence continues at coordinate 147,622 of BSBK01004856.1, forward strand.
CTATTGATATTAAATATTTATCATCGACTTATCATCATCATTGAAGGTCCTCACCATGCCCAAATGAATTACTATAAATAGTATGTATGTCCAAAATTGTCTCCAAATACCTCAAAATTGCTTGAAATTAAAATTGTCTACGCCAAAAATCATTAGGATCCCTTAAAAGTCTTGATTAACCTATAGGACCATGGAGAAATAAATCCTTGACAACATCATTCAACATGTGCAAGAAAATGGAACTTTACAAATTGATATGAACTTGGAGAGAAAGTAAATAAGTTGGAAACAAATGCTAGACCATAGCAAAAGAAGAAGGAAAATAGAATAAAATTCATTATGTGAGCACAAATTGCTACTAAGTTTGTGCTTGTGCTTGCAATTGTAACTCTTAGAATGACATTATGGCAACAATGTTTGAAATTTGTATGATATAAAGAACAATGGGCAAAAGAAAAAGAGACACTTAAGATTGCTCATGACACACAACTGGAAGAAAATGATGCAGAGATAAATAAATTGAAGGTTGTCTTAGAAAACATGGTAGACCTAACCAATCAGTTACACAACTACAAGCTGCTAGCAAGAGTTTGTTCACTATATTTATAGTTTAAAAAATTATTCTCCAAAATCAGTCAATTGTTAAGTGACCTTCCTACCTCATCAATCACACCAGGGTCATTCCTTATTTATTTTTCGTAAGTGCCACATTAGATGCGAGATCAACTTTGTGAGTGTTATTTGCACAACTTGGTTTTATCCTATAACTCTAGCCATAATCCCCTCTTATATGTGGGAGATCTGTAGATAATGACATTGATTTCTTATGTGAGGAATGAAAAGGAAAGAGGTAACTTGGCACATACCTATAAAGAGTGAGAGAAGAGTCATCCATTATATATCAAAGTAAAGCCTAAGAACCTTGAGCAACTTATTAATGAGTGGGTAGATATGCTATGTAGGAACATAGTTGCGAAAAAAATTCATCAATGTAGGTTATAGGATTACAACAAGATCAAGGAATTGTTCATTACATAGGGCAAGGAAATTAAAGATTCTTATCAAAAAAGGTGGTCTCAACTAACCCAAAAACTCGTAAAGGAGTCTCACTCAATTTATAATTGCACAAGACTATAATTATGTGTAGCTAGATACACTAAGGCAACAATGGATACTAAGAGTAACTGACTTCCATTGAAGTTTAAGTTTCCACTTCTCTATCTAGTTCCACACTAGTTAGGAGGATGTCTTGTGTACTTCAATAAGGAATGTGAAATATGAGAGAAAATAAAGGGTTGTAAAACATTTTATATGATAGAAGGAATGGGAGTTACCTAGTCTATGGATTATAGAGTTGATGTGTTATACTACAATAGTAGGCCTCCTTGAGGACAAGAAGGTATCTAAGTTGGGGGATGTGATGAGCCTATAAATATGTCTTTTTTGGTATTTTGGGCTAGTTTTTTGATGCATTATTAGACTTTGTTAAGACCTTTTATACATAAAAACATGTGCTAAACCCGTAATTATACTTTTATATGCATAATACAATGGTATTTATTGTATCTATAATTTTGTTTGATGTTGTAATTAATTTTAATTTTATGATGTTTTGGGATAATTTAGTATGTTTGTGTATATTTCTCGTTCTTAACTAACTTGCAGCCTCAAAACATGAATGATGAGCTCTAGTTGCAAGTTATTATCACTATTATAATGGAGATGATGAGGTTAAAGGCACCAATCAATAAGTCTTTCTTCAGTATGATGATCTGATTCTGCTACTTCCATGTGCATTGCAAATAGAGACTTTATGACTGACAGTCATCATCTAACTAGATGATAGTCTTGTTTGTATACGTCAACATGATTCATGATGGGGTGTTAAATTTCATTCAAAGCTTCATTTTTTAGTTCTATTTAGGTAGTTTTTCTATTTTATAATAACTCAATTCTTCTTAAAAGATGACATTTATGAATAAAGCTTAAATAACAGTTATTACTAATGCTCCTAAGATTTCCTATAAATTCAGGATGGTCTAATAAGTGATAGTTAGAATTTTTGTAGATTTGTGCTAGATCACAAACAACATTATAGTCTATTGTTATTATGTAATTTTTAGTGATTCTTAATATAAGTGGATGGCTACTTTTAGTTGAGTAAAGCTTTGATTTGATTTGAGGTTACAACCCCTCAAGAAAGGGCCACTTGAAGTGATGTAACTTTTGTTAGAATAGATTAGTTAGTTACTTCTTTTATTGAATTTTTGCACAAGTCAACCTAGTGTAATGTGTCTCTGATGGTTCTAGTTATTTTGTGGTACTTAGTTAAATCATTCAATGCTAGTTTCTATTAAGATCTCTTAGGTTGAGTTTTTATTAAGTTACTTTTAGTTAGGTTTTTTCTACATGATATTATGTTCACACGCGGCCACACGGTTTCATCCGCAACCATTGGTCTATGATTGGAATTGGTATTAGATTTCTTTTATTGTTTGTCTTTAGTTTTAGTTTTATACTTTCAATAGATACTAGATTTACTTTGATGCATGTATAGTGTGAGTACCATCCAAGTAGATGTGTCTCTGGTCATTAATTAAATGAGCCAACATGAATAATCCATGTGAGGTGTGAAAGAAACACTCTTCTACAACACATCTTGAAATTCCACATATGGGGTGCTACGGGTGGATTAAGGGTAGAAAGAAACCTCTTTGGTGCCTCTGAGTTGAGATATTAGAGTTGTTGGAAAACATTTTCCATACTAGTTTTACCGTTAGTGCCTTGTTCCGACATTCCAAGTTGTGGGTCCTTGTACCTCACATGCTTTAGCGAAGAAAACTTTATCCCAAGAGAGAAGATGTATATTTTGTTGGGATCTTTGTTTCCTCTACAAAGAAATATTTTCAATTTTGACTCTATGCCAAACAATATCCCTTTTGGAATGGGCAAAACAAACATGATATAGTTTGGGATGTTGGCCAAAATAGTTTAGTGTAAGGAGCCTTCTTGCTAGGGACAACCAAGAATTTTCCCATGAAGATATTTTTTTTTTATGGATAGAGTTTATAATGGGATCACAGAATGAACTCTTATTTCTATCTATAAATAGGGGGATCTATCAATATATTTGTTGGGTAAAGGCTCCTTGAATCGAAGATACTCGGTTATTTGACAAGAAGATTTTTTATTTGACAACATTGATTTTTTTGGCCTATCACCCTACAATATTTATAAATTTTTTTTAATGGTGTGAGCTTCTCTCATAGAAGTTTCTCCAAGCAAGATTGTGTCATTTGCAAATAAGATATGGGTAACTTTATTTGTGAGTGTGGAATGTTATACCTCCACAAGTTATGATTTTGATTGGTTACAATAGGATGACTCAACGACTTGACTAAGATGATGAACAAGTATGGAAACAAGGAATCTCCCTATTTAACTGCCTATGGAGAGAAGAAACCACAATACTACTCACTTATGAGAACTAAAGATTCACTCTTGACACACATGCCAATATCCATTTACACAATTTGGATGAGAATCCAAATTTGATGAGAACCCATTGCAAAAATTTCTAATTGAGTCTTTCATATGCTTTGAGCATGTCAAGTTTGACAATCGTTGATTATAATTTGTGATGTTTGATGGAATGAAGAGCTTCATGTGCAATTAGTGCACCATTTGAGGTCTCTTTTTCTAGCACAAACCCTTCTTGTTCCTCTGATTATATTTTAGGTATCAATTTTGCCAATCTGCACGAGATAGATTTATAAAATATCTTATATATCAAGTTACAAAGCGACAAGAGATGATAATCAACAAATCAAATCATTTTGTTTTTCTTTGGGATAAGTGCAATGAAGGTAGTGTTGAATTGCTTGAGGATATTACCATGATTTTTGGCTTCTTCTAATGTTGTCCAAATGTTTGATCCTATGGAGTCCAACATTTTTGGAAGAGGGTTGTAAGGCCATTTGGTCCTGGAGCCTTTTTAGGGGCCATAGAGGAAACTAAAACCCTAAACACTTCAAGTCAAAATGGTTTTAGTAGATCTGCATTGTCTTGGAAATCTATCAACTATCAACTAGGGGATGTTGTTTAGAAGGTCTTGAAGATTCTGTTCAACTGAATTTTCATCTTTTTGGGGGGCTAAGAAGAGTGAAGAGAAATATTGGATTGCCCCCTCTTCAATATTTTCATATTTTGTCAAGATATCCCCTCTTGAATTTGAGATTCAAAGAATTGACTTGTGGATAAATATTTCTTTGGCTAATGAGTGAAATAACCTTGTATTTCCATCTCCATCCTTAAGCCATAGTTCTCTATATTTTTGCCTCTAGAATATTTCTTCTCTTGCAAGGATTTCTTCATACTCTTTTTGAATTCTTTTTAGTTCATTATAAGAGGTTGGTTTTATGCCATATTTGATAATCTCATCATTTAGTTGGGATAAGCTAGCTTTCAAGATCAACCTTGGAGGCAAAAACATTTTTGAAGGTTTTTTTGTTCCACTCTTTGATTTGGATTTTAATAAGTTGAAGTCTCTTACATAATTGGTACATCCTGAAACCCAAAATGAAAGGAAAACCTTGCCACCATGACTTCAAAAGAGGAAGAAATGAGGGGTCTCTACACCACATTTTATCGAACACAAATGAAGACTTAGTTTTTAGTGTGGAACAACAAGGGATTAAGTGACTTGTAGAGGGAAGTAGTCTGATCTTGTATATGGAAAACTCCTTGAGGACCAATAGCCATATTTTGAGATCCAACTTGGGTTTGTAAAAATTCTATCAAGACTCTCAAAAACATGCATAAAGTTGGATCTTTTGTTTGTCCATGTATATTTTCTTTTAGTTTGTGTGTAGTACATGATCCCATCATTGAATACAAAGTCATTAAAATCTTGTATTGCCTTGATAGGAGGTACTATACTGCCCTTCTCATCTTGGAGAGATAAATGACATTAAAATCTCCCCTAAAATGATTAGGATGTTTGGGATATTTTCACATGCCACTAATAATGAGTCTCGAAGCATCTTTTACCTAATGGTGGATTTGGGCCAAATATACATTGAAAAAATGAAAATAATTGTTGGCATGATTAACTTGCATTTTTTACTAGTTAGTCTCTGCAGAGATCTTTTGGACCTTGATAAACTTGGAGAATATGGGATATAGATCAAGATGGAGGATGTCTTAACCCAAACCATAAATTGATAAGAAAGTGGTTCAGTTCTTGGTTGTCAACCTTCAATATAATACACTGAGTTATCTTCCCTAATCTCAATAGCCCCAATGAAAGAGTTACTCTGAGGGTCGGGTGAAACCAATCCAGTTGATGGCTCCCAACATGGATTTTTTAATTTAAAAATGGATATTTATCAGTAGGGATCTCTACGAGAATGAGAGAATTATGTTGTCTTGCAACTGAGTAGAGGATAGCCTTGGAGACCAAGTCCTTACATACTATCACTTATGCATTGTTTGTTTGATGACATTTTGATGTAAAGTGGCCCATATAGTTAATGTTCTTTTGAACTAATATTGAGTCTTCAATCACAACACTTTGAGACCAAACCACATAGTGAGTAGAGATTTTTACCTCATCAGGGAAGATTTTGTTAAGATCTAACAAAACATAGAATCACACTACGAGCTTTGTTTGTTCAAAGGGCCTCAAGTCATGTTTCAAGAATATTCCCAATTGGTTTGCCAATGTTTTAATCACATTTAGGTCTGTAAATTCCAAAGGGATGGAGGATAGAGATATCTATGTTATTCCTAACCGGTTATCGAGAGGAGGGGGGGGTGAATAAGTAAATTCAATTTCTATTCTTCCTTTATGCAATTAGATATTTTTGTCAATACTGAAATCAAAAGAATATTTTAACAATCATAAACATAAATTAAATGCACAGGTCAACACAAAATTTATACGTGGAAACCCTCGGTTAGAAGGAAAAAACCACGGTGGGATAGAACCCACGAAACTCCACTACTGCACTAATAAAGTTTCCTCGTTAGAGGCTTACAAAGCACTGGTGAGAGTGCTACCCGGTTAAGGGATTTAATAGAAGACCTATTAGGATATTGACCCTGTGAGGAGTCACCTTATCAGAGGACTTTAAACACCAACAAAGATGTTACCTGGTAAAGGGATTTATACAATATAACCTATTAGGGCTCACCCTGATTGAGTGATTCAAATATGCTTCACAACAAAAGCAATGATCTTATGATGACACTATATCTGTTGATTCAGATCATACCTATTCACTCTTTCCTCTGCTTGGCTTTTGAATCTTTCTCTCTCCCTTTCACCTTCTGTGACTGTGTTTCCTCTCAAAAGATTTTGCTCTTCTTCTCTTTCTCGCTCTATGCTCGTGATTTTCAACAACAACATTCTCATGTCTTATGACATGTATTTATAAGAAATTATCTTATTAAAAATACATCTAACAGTTCTGCCAAGCTGAAAACTCTCCCAAAAATCATGCATGCAAAACTCTTGATCAAAAAGCTTGCAAACTGATCTTTAGTTTACCTCGAAACACTCACAAAAAAAACAAAGCTAACTCTAGTTAAACTGAAAAAACTAACTCCAGTTTCACTAAAAAATGCTCCGCATAATCTGGTTCGGATTATCATGCACTTAACCGGTGTGTGATATGTATCCGGTTAGTCATTTGCACCATGTGTGTTTGCCAAGATCGGTTGGACCAAACTTGGACCGGTATAAGTGTGACCGGTTAAGGTACACTGTTCACTTGCTCATTCTACCGGTTCACAATCATTACCTATCATGAGTACAAGTGTGATGTACCAGTGTTCTAGTGTGATTGATGTTTTCCAATGACTTTGCCAATGACAACTAACTTTATGTCAACAATCTTCCCCTTTGGCATTGGTGGTAAAACACATCAATACAACACCTGTAGACTTTCCCTATAGATATGCTCCTCTACATGTATCCTATTCTAAATGAATTCACCCTGTTATCTATTCATTTTCCCTGTAGCTTCTCTTCTCCTTTCTCTGTAATTATATCTTCCCCTTTTTGCCTCCAAGGGACAAAGGGTGTTTACTCTTCATATTTGTAACTCGTTGAAGATATCTTTATAGATCTTCTTTGTAGAGTCTAGGAATGGTTTCCAGATACCTGTTACATGATCTAAAGTGTTCTCTGTAGCTTGTAGTGAGACAGTGAGATTTTCCATATCTTCTATTGTCTTGTAATCAGGTTCATTGAGAAGTCTTTCAACATTAGTGCTTGTTTTTTGCATCAGATCAAATGTAGGCACAATGAATAACTGAAATCCAATAAGATCTTGGATTCTTTTAGTGTTTTCTTTTGACGCCTTCCTCAAAGTGATAGCTAAACTTGTTAGCTCATGACTGTACTCGATTGCAGAAGAGGTCTTTGCATCAAATTTTGATGTTATTTCCTTTATCTCTTATGTTGTCCTTTTTGTTCTCTTGGTTATGTCCTTCACAAAATCTTCAAAGTTAGAAGTTCTTGTGATTAACCTTCCAACTTCTTGTACTTGTTGTTGTAGCTCACCGGTGCTGGTAGCCACAATGGCTTTAAGTTCTTCGACCTTTCCATGAAGAATATTTATCCTTTTCTTCTCATAATAATCAATAGCAACTATTTATGGGTTAGAGATATCTTCCCCAATCGCTTGTGCCAGTACCTCTAATTGATCAATCACAGGTTCTTCTTCATCTATATCAACATCTGGTACAAAATTGTACAAGATATTCTTCACACTTGTGAGAACCATATCTTGTTTCCTCTTAGTGATCTTCTTCAACTGTCTTGTTGACATTTTGCTTATGTCAACTATAGTTTCACTTGTTGGAGATACGCTAACTTTGTCTCTTTTGGATTCAGGATCTATTGCAAAGGATAACTTTCTCTTTGATGATGAAGCACTTGGAACATCTACCGATTCCTTCTTCCTAATTTTCTTTGCAGATTCATCTTCAACAGGATTCTCATGTTCCTCTGTAACAAACAACTCTTCTTGTTGAGGCATTTTTTATTGTAATACCTCCTCTAGATGCTCCTCTTCTTCTGGATGCACTTCTTCTTCTGGTGGTTGCTCTTTTTCTTGTTGTTCTTCAACAACATGTTGATCACTTAAAACAATTTCAACTTTCACTGTATCTTTGTCTTCAGTCATCTTAGTTGATGACTCCCCCAGTTCTTGTTCTGTTGGTTTCATTGATGTATCTTGTAGACTTGTTTCAACTTCTTCACCTAGGTTAACTTGTTCACTGCCTGTGAACTCTTCACCGATAACTTCCTTTTTACTGGTTGTTCCTTGATCACCTGTTGAGACTTGTTCACTAGTTGTGAACTATTCAGGTGGTACCATCTCCTTTTCTGGTTCATCTTGTGAGATGTCTTGAGGACCTATAGGCTTATGTGTTTCCTTAGAAAATTTTTTTGCTATGATTTCCTCTAGTCCCTTCTTAAGAGTGTTGAAGTTATAATTCTTCCAAACTTCTAGTGAGTCTTCATATACTTCTTTATCATGACCATTTATGATTTTGGCCACCCTGTCCCTTATATCCATGTTGAGTGACTCAATCTCTAACATAATCTTGACTGTCTCATCATCAAGATCTGGTTTTACTTTCACCAAAGTTTCCCTTAAGATTTTACTATTTTGTGCTAGAATGACTCTCCATTTGGTCATTGGCCTCTTATTCAATTCTGCAGGGAAGTGGGCCATGTAGTCTCTAGGACTTTTGTTGAAATCTAGAAAGCTCTCTAATAGAGAAATTTTAATTTTCTCTTTATCATCAATGCCCAAAGCACTGAACCACTTTGCAGCATTTGACACTTTACCAAAATCTACAATTTCATCAACTATGTCATCTATAGTTAAGGTTTGAGTTTACCTTTTTCTAGAGATGCAAGAATGGTTAGAGGAGTTAAATCACCACCTGTGCCACCGATGATGTCTACAATGAATAGTTCTATTGCAAGATTTTCTCAGATCGATGTCTCGACTCCCATAATGCCCTTTCCTTTTCTAGTGTCCTTTTCTAGTGGCACTGAGGTCTTTTGGCTTTTAGCTTCGGCTTCATGTTGCTGCTTCAGAACAATTGACCGGATGGAAACCCTTTCATCATGAGCTTTGTCCACTTCTCCAATCAGGACTTGACCAATCATTTTCTTGATATTGAAACTTTGTTTGTATAGGTCAGCTTGATTTGTTGCCTCCAGCAGACTAAGATGATTCTATACTTCTAGTAGTGCCCTTATCCTTAGCTCTCTTTCCTTTTCTATGGAAGATTTCCATCTACCTTCAATTATCTCGAGTATATCTTCAGGTATGTTATTATGAAGTTCAATGGGTGTTAATTTGAACTTGTAAAGATAGTAAACTACAGCCTCTTCCAGCTTTCTCATATCTTCATCATTAGCAAACTCATATATTCTTCCTACTACACCCATTCTACCCGATTCCTTTTGATGAAGGGTGCTCCCCTTAATACCACAAGCACATAACAGAAATAGAGAAATAACAACAATAATACGCAAGAACAGAAGATTGGCTTCTTATTATCTCCACAAATGTGGAATTAAAAACTTTCAGAATTACAATATGCAAAGCCACATGGGCATTCCCTTACAATATTCTGTAGGACAAAGCCTCGAATCAATACCCAGATCTACTACCCAGAACTGCCCTAGACAACACTACGGGCCTTCTTTATATAGGCAATTTCCACCGCACGAGAAGGTTCTAGAAATTTAGCCCTTAGGGCCAACCAAACTTAGAATTATTTTATTTTACAATTTATTACATCAAAGTCGGCTCAAAATGAGTTTTGAAACCCAAACAGAAATTTTGAAGAAAAATTATTTTCCACCATTTCAAGTGACCCAACTTCCGAAGACCATAAGTCATCGCCCGTTGACCCGATTGGCTATTATAACCCCATTCTGGAAACGCCACGAAGCGCTCTATAGGCATAACTCATGCAAAGCACCCATCACCCAAATTTTCAACCTCATCTGGGGCCTCTAAAGCCTTCAAAACTGAGTTTGAAGTTTCTGTACCCTGCTGCCAATACCAAAAATCTTCAATATCTTCAAAACTACACCTGATCTAGCCATGAAACTTTGCTGGCAGGCTGATATGACTGAGATGAACCTCCATATGTAAAATCAGACATTTCAAGATCGTAAGACCAACTTACTAAAAATAGAAAGTTTTCATAAATAGCAACTCTGCACAAGATAGCCCTTATTGAATACAAAAACAGAAATATTTTTGGGTGATGCAAGATTGCTCTTACACCCAGGATGCTCCTGCATCACCTTTACTCCAACAATTTCATCTATGGTTGGCTTTCTTCCTTTAGGTGCAACCTCTTTTACCGGTTTCCCGATCTTCCTTTTTCTGAGATAAGTGGTGGCTTCTTCTGTTTCTGTTTCTTCCAAATCATCTCATTGTAAAGGTTCGATCGATGCTAGTTGTGCCTTCTTCCTTTGAACCTTTTGTTCTTCCACAACTGGCTTCCTTTTCCTAGGAGTGGGAGACCATTTCACATAAACATTCTTAGGTTCCTTAGAAGGTGCATTCTTTTTCAAAATTTCTTTAATCTCCTCATAATTGCCAAACCGGTTGGTAGAGAGATCTAAGTTGCTTTCTTGTAGTGCATCTGCATAAGCTTTGGCAATTTTTGTTGTGATCTCGTAGCCAAGCTCCGATGCATACTTGGTCCTAGGCTCAATAGGCTGGATGATGCAGTGATCAGTGCTCATGAGAAAAACACATTTCTTCCTTGTATTACTCTACAATGGTTGAGGGAATTCTTTCCCTGTTATGCATTCTTAACTGATAAATCTCAAAATAATCAGTCATTACCTTATTGAGCCGGTTCCCCAAGTTATTAACTATCTCTCCTATTTGAACCATTACCAGTTTATCTACCAACCAGGTAACCTTGTCTATCCTTGGAAATAAATTTTGATAATAGAAAAACATACATACCATTAAAGTCCCATATTTTAGAAACTTATTTTTGACCAAACCGAGCTTCTTCATATTTTCAAATATCTGGTTCCTCAACATAGCACAAATGACATATTGGGCATTATCCTGTGCGCAACATGAATCACACCACCGGATATGCTATTAAGGTTGCTTGACTGATACACTTTGTAGTCGATGACTACAGAGGCAAATCGAACACTGTTGTCTGCAATTTCATTCATAGTCATCATTCGAATGTCATATTTGGACTTGGTGAGCCGTGTGACTTCGGCGTTAGCTATCATCCTCAGGGTTAGAGCTTCCCCTGTGGCATTGTACCCCGTTACTCTGTGCAAATCTTCTTTTGTAATAGGACTAACCGTGCCTTTTGCTAGACACATCCTTGGTTCATGAACCCTGCTGAGCACCAGCCTAATCCAATCAGATCAAAACATGGTTGGATATTTGATTCCGTTAATTAATCCAGATGCTTCCAACTTTGAGTATTTCACCTGAAGCTTTCCATCTTCTTAGAGTGCGAAGTATTCACTTTGAATAAACGCTTCACCCAAATCCTCTTGTTTGTTGTGGATGAAAGTAGTTACATCCTCAGTTAGCAAAACACCGTCAGGAATGGATGATAGGGCACCAACCATATCATTCGCTTCATTTTGTACCACCATAATATTGCATACAAATTTATCGAGTTGATTGGCATCAATGAGGCTCACTATGGAAGATGAAGATGTCATTTCACTTGATAGGTAAACACAAAAAAATATTGACAAGATTTATGGAATTCGCAAAGCAAAGATTACAAATCACAACAAGAAAGATTACTCAGTCTATTCAATATAATAATCACAAAATACAATGTAAAGTGAAATGAGTAATCAGATTCTCCTTTTATACACTTAGATCATAATGATAATTAGCAAATGATAACATTTGTTAACGGTTATTGTATTAATTACCCTTACCTAATCTTTCATTAACAATCGGTTCACCGATTCTTTACCTATTTACAAATCCTCAGTTGAGACATCCACCTTGCAATGTCATCAACTTTATCAAATTGGTTATGATGTTAGACCGATGACTTCTTCCCGGTTCCAGTTCTTGACTGTGTGAGAACATAACTCACTAGTTCCTCCAAGAACAATAACCTTGCTACTTGTTCTCCTTAAGCCCTCATGCTTAATTTGTTGAAGAGATATCACCATCGGCAAATGATGACCTTACCTCTAATTTCTCCCCAATGGAACTCTTTGTCCCCTTTTTGGACCAAGTCTTCTTGACTTCCCTGGTGGTCTGGTCTCTTTAATCATGTTATCCTTCTGATTGGGGGACATTTGCTTCTTGACTTATTTAGTTGGCCCTCTTCCTTTGTTCATTGACCGGTTTTGTAGTCCTTGGCCAGATGCCCAATCTTGTTACAATTGTAACAAGCCATTCCAGCTCCTCTCCATGGATTGAACCTTCTTTTCTTTTCCATGGGTGAGTGACAATCAATGTTCTCATAGCCTGATGGTCTACAGGTAGCACAGTTAGATGTGCTCTAGTTTACATTCCTATTATGGAATACCGGTCTCGGTGGAAATTTGAATGCCATAGTTTTGGACCTGCACTCTTCTGCCTCGTGTCCAAATTTATTGCATGCATAGCAATAACCTTTGAAGCTTTCCCTGCATCCATTGGACACACTATTGGAATGAGACCTGCATTCAAAGGCCATGTGACCATACTTATAACAGTTGGTGCAGTAATTGTTAGTGGTGAACGATCTCACCGGTGCATTCCTGCAGTCATTGGATTTATGACCCAGTTTGCCACAATATTTGCAAGAGGGTTTGAACATATTTTTACCTTTGTCTTCAATTGGTTTCCTCTTTTCCTTCTTGCCTTGCTTGACTCCAAAGGACTCACCAGTTTCATTGTTGCATTGACTAATGTACCCAAGTCCAGTGGGATCCTTGTGCTTCCTTTGAGCTCTCAATTGCTCATCAAGATTCTCAGAACTTTCATTATACCTTCCGAGTTTCTCATTCCTCTCCTCAAGAGTTTTCAGTTGTTCCTTTAGTTGTTCCATTTCAGCAGCCATCTTTCTGCATGCTTCATCTTTATCATCCAAGTGCTCATGTATGATTGCATTTTCTTGACTTACGCCATGCATGTCTGCATGCAATTACAATATGAGAACATCGCTCTCTCTTAATGCATCTTTAGCCAAATTTATTTCTCTCTCAACAATCAACTGTGCTTCTAAGGCACTATTTTTCTCATCTCCAACTTTTCTTGTAGCTTCTATGAGTTCAGTCATCCTCACGGCATGACCTTCCTGTTCTCTTTTCAAATTGGAGATTTGATTGGTTGGGTTCAAATTCTTCTCCATGAGATCAGTGATTGCTTCCTCAGCTTCATCAAAGCCACTTTGTCCAGAGAGTTCCTCAATGGTTTCCTGACTTTCACTCAGTTATTGAGCCAACTCTTTCCTCTTGACAGGAGACCTTCTCAGTCTATTCTCCAGAGAGGCAATCATTTCATTGGCTTCCTCCAGCTGGTTCTGATACCTGTAACCCTCCATGATATTTTCTCAAGCGGTTAAGCTTACAATTTCTAAGATCCTAAGCTCTGATACCAATTGTTATTCTTAACCGGTTACTGAGAGAGGGAGGGGGGGTGAATCAATAAATTCAATTTCTATTCTTCCTTTATGCAATTAGATATTCTTGTCAATACTAAAATCAAAAGAATATTTTAATAGTCATAAACATAAATTAAATGCACAGGTCAACACATAATTTATCTGTGGAAACCCTTGGTTAGAAGGAAAAAATCACGGTGGGACAGAACCCACGAAACTCCACTACTGTAGTAATAAAGTTGCCCTGTTAGAGGCTAACAAAGCACTGGTGAGAGTGCTACCTGATTAAGAAATTTAATAGAAGACCTATTAGGATGTTGACCCTGTAAAGAGTTGCCTTATCAGAGGACTTAAAACACCAACAAAGATGTTACACGGTAAATGAATTTATACAATAGAACCTATTAGGGTTCACCCTAATTGAGGGATTTAAATATGCTTCACAACAAAAGCAATGATCTTATGATGACACTATATGTATCAATTCAGAGCATACCTATTCACTATTTCCTCTGCTTGGTTGTTGAATCTTTCTCTCTCCCTTTCACCTTTTGTGACTGTGTTTCCTCTTAGAAGATTATGCTCTTCTTCTCTTTCTCGCTCTATGCTTGTGATTTTCAACAACAACATTCTCATTTCTTATGACCTATATTTATAAGAAATTATCTTATTAAAAATACATCTAACAGTTCTGCTAAGCTGTAAACTCTCCCAAAAATCATGCATGCAAAACTCTTGATCAAAAAGTTTGCAAACTGATCTTTAGTTTACCTTGAAACGCTCGCAGAAAAAATAAAGCTAACTCTAGTTCAACTAAAAAATGCTCTGCATAATCTGGTTTGGATTATCATGCACTTAACTGATGTGTGATATGTATCCAATTAGTCAATTGCACCTTGTGTTTGCCAAGACTGGTTGTACAAAACCTGGACTAGTATAAGCGTGACCGGTTAAGGTACACTGCTCACATGCTCATTCTACCGGTTCACAATTATTGCCTATCATGAGTACCAATGTTCCAGTGTGATTGATGTTTGCCAATGACAACTAACTTTATGTCAACAATCTAGAATGGTGCAAAATGGATTGAAGATACATGGAGATTAAAATGGGGAATCGACAGTTGGGTATGGAGGCCAAAATCAGCCATGAACTAAGTTTTGGTTTTGTGGACAAAACCCCTATCATGTTTGTTTGAAGAAACCATAGATAAAAGCCCCCTGACGAAGTTCTAAAATTTGTGAGCTAAGAAGATCCTCTGAGAAGGTGACCTTAACTAGTCCTTTTTCTGAGATTATGCAAATGTTGTGTTGGTGAGGGCCTTTTTCCTTTTCTTGACTATGCTTAGGAGGAGTTGAAAATGGTTTTGGCATTCATCTTTGCACTATGACCCTTTTTTTAGAGTTCTTACAGGAGTGTTTCTTTTGGGACATGATACGTCCTCTACGCCCTTTATTCTTCCTTCTGATATTACCTAAGAAAGGGGCATCTTTTTTGGGGGTTTGACTTGGCATTTTATCGTGAGGAGGATTATTTGGAAAGGATGGGAAGGGAAAATTAGGGATGATAAAAAAATAGGGGAGATTTAGAAGCAAATCCCAGGTGGATATCAGTGGGAAAAGTTGTAGGGATTGCTTGAGAACGGGGATGTTATTGGGATACAAAGCAGGGGAGGGGTCTGAAAAAACTAGTGAGGATTACCTTCAATCCTTCCATGCTTGGGTTACCAGAGATATTGAAGGGTCTGAGTCTCATGATACCAAGGATGCCTGGTATTATCTAGTCTTGATCTAGATGCTTGCAAACTAAAAATCCTAGCTTTACCATCATTTCCATTGTGACTTGTTCCTGCTTGAACTCCAACATGTTTCCATGACATGGCTCCAACCATACCATTTGAATGACATGTTGAGGGCTTCGAACCTTGCTCCAAACAAGCGTTGAATGCTTGGTTCGATTTGCCTTTCTTTGGGCCTTGAAACCCTAACCTTCTTCCACTTGACTTCTCTGGCATATTTTTTTCCAGTTAAAACTAGGCTATAGTTAGGAGATTGCCTAGCATTGAAACCATTAGTATTGCTAATGGTTTCTATTCCTATCCTTAGTGAAGGTGTCGAAAAGGAAGAGAAATTCGTTTAAGTGTTTGCACTAGAGCTTTCACAGTTTCTGGAACAACTAAAAATTATGACTCAATTTTTGGCCCCCTTTCAAGTGTCAATTGTGTTCCTAATGAGCCCCAAACCACAAACAAGGCAAAATGAACCATAACACATGCAATTCTTGATGGCCATCTTGAAGAAAGGCTCAATGAGTGCTCCCAAATTTTTTTTGGTGAGATTTTGTGTGAAAATGATTTAGTAATGTGAAGTCGAAGCTTTTGGTGGATTCTAGAATTGTCAATTGATTCTTGGTTCTTAGTGAATTGTTGTTCGTCAACCATCAACTTCCAACTTTGGGCACTATAAACAAAATATGCATGTTTAGAGAACTTCATCTTTAAGATCTATATATTGGGCACTTCCATTTTCAATTGGTGAATTTTTGAGAATATTTATGCAAGCATGAGAAAGTTAAAGCTTTCAATGATTACATGAATTGCCAAAACCATTGATCAATTCTTGATTTTTGAGCTTCTTGTGGTTCTTCAATGACTTTTTGATTTCTTAATTCCTATTTGGGTGTGGATTGAAAGAAAGCAATGATAAGGGCAAGAAAAGGTGAAGTAAATGCATATATGATGGCATGGAACTAAAAGAAAAGGCAAAGTGATCAAAGAAAGAAAAGGGTTTATGATACCTTAGGGGGTTCTTGGAACCACTAAAACCTTCAACATGGTTCCTAGCTCTCATCCCAACTTCAATCCCTGACAGAAAATGAAGATGCATAGTGGGGAAGGCAATGATGAGTGAAAGAAGTTCAAGTGGCAAGATTGATGCCAAAGGGCAAGGTGAATGACATTTGACTAAATGTTATGTTTATCACACTTTTGATGTCTCTTTTCTCTGCTTCTTTGTTGGGAGATGTTTTAGTGTCAAGCCAATGTCTGAATCCTGATGGCTCATTTGTCTTGTTGAAATATAGCATCAAATTGATTGATATAATTATATTAATCTAATAGTCGATAATATATATATATATATATATATATATATATATATATATATATATATATATATATATATATATATATATATATATATATATATATATATATATATATATATATATATATATATATATATATATATATATATATATATATATTAAGAGCATTTGATATTTGTATATGTTACCAATATAGTTAATATTACCAATCGGTTATGAAGGGTCATGACCCTACGTAGCATAAGCCACGTATGGTCATGGCTCTTCAAGACATGACTATTCAAAGGATATAAATGCATATTGATGGCTGGTGAAAAGATCAATCACAACGGTAATCTATTTCACTACAGCACTCATATATTCTCTATAGGACGATCTTGATTTAACATGTCTTACCTAGGCATCAAGAAATTTCTAGATCTTCTAATGTCCCTTTTCTTTTGGCATGTGTTTGGGGCCAAGCCTAAAGTACTAAGGCTGATGATGTACTACCTCGTTGCAATTTCATTTTTTATTGTCTTCTTTGAGACTTGATTTGCTGCTTGTCTTATAATATGTTGATGACCCAACCCTCGACGACGTGTTATTTTTTTGGGTGTCCACTAATTTTAAAGCTATTTTCCTTTGTGATTCGGTTTGACACAAAACATGTTTTCATTTTATCTTTTTAGGCTTGATGTTGTGTCTAATTGATCATGTACTCTATCAATGCACAATAATGGTGTTGACCTAGCCAACTACTAGAATTTATTGCAAATGATCTTCCTTCAATTTGGATTACCAAATTTAGACAAGATTTGTCTTCAATCATAGATTTGAATGGCTATAACATAGTAGCCTGGGGTTTTTGATGCCCAAAGGTATATATCCTGAAGATGATCTAATTTTTAGAGGGACGCCAGTTTCAATGTGGTTCAATAGATGTTTGTGTGTTTGCCAAAGCTTTCTAGGGCACAATCTTTGCTAATACAAACTATATTGAGCAAATATTGTATTATTCAAGGGCAAATACAAGTTGTCTTAACATGCATGGTGTATGTGAATGTCCCCATGTACACTTGTAGATCTTTACTAGACTCTTCTTAGCTAAAGTTTCTCTTGCTACATTTGTTGATATGATTGTAATATGAATTGGTGAATGTAACATCATTCCAAATATTACAAGCTTTGCAATGGCCATTTCCATGTTCCAAAAGAATTTATACAATGAGTTTATCAAAATATATATTTTGTACATTGTTGTCACTATTTTGGTTTATATGAATGCATAGCTATTGTCCTTGTGTTTCCAATTTGATGTTTATTTTGATACACGTGGCTCAATACCTAACAAATAGGCACCAATTCAAACATGAACCAATCTCACACCATTTAAATCAAAATGTAAACAAGTACTATAGGAGAATGTCATTGTGCATTTGTGAATTGATTCCATTTCTTGCAAGTTATATGTGCACAATCATATTAGCTATATAGAAATTATATGCAACCAATTGTTCTTATTTAGTGACAACCTTTAAGATGAAGACATAAAGTTGGGTTTGGTTGCAAATGTTTATCGATTTTATATTTTGACTTTAATATCTATTAAGGTATACCACTAGAAACAACCTCCTAAGTTTAAGTGAGCTTGAAACATAAGGGATATAACACACCACTCTCATAAAGTTGGCCTTCGACACTCCATGATCTGTCAATGAACTAATTTCACTTGCATGATAACAACCTTGACCTTGTAAGTGAGATTTTCTTCAAGGAAGTGGAGCAGTGGTTTTGGGACCCAACAGACTCTTTAATTCTCGCTCACATTGTCTTGATCCAATGCAATCATGCCTCTTCCAATCATGATGAATTAGAAGTGTTTCATTAATTACGGGGAAGATGAAAAAGAACAAAACTCGCATGCCACAAACAAAACTGCCATGACACATCTAATATAGTTGTCAAATGCAGAACTGCTATGAGAAGAATGCAAGCACTACCTCTTGTTTCTGGCAGTCTTGCCATTGTACAAAACATGTTTAATTTTAGATATATTTATGATGAATTCTCATATGTTTGATAGTCATTTTGTTCAAGATCTTTATGGATCAATGTGAGTGTGATATTGTGTTGTACTAAAATATAATGGAGGAAGAAAAGAATTAGATTGAAGCACAAGAAAATCAAACAAAACAAACCAGATATAATGCTTTAAACATCTAGTTCTTTTGACATCTCATAAGAGTTCTTAGTATTCTAGTGTTCGAACCACTCCACCAGAAGTGGAGGAAACATAATAAATCTTATTGACTTCCCTTTTTGAGGTTGAAAAAGCAAATTGACCATTTGTACAATTGTACAAACATCTAAGGGATACATTAGTCACTAAACAAAATGACTTGCATATTCAGTTTATCAATTATCTCATAACTAAATAAAAGACATGCATGCTACTCGATATTAATTTGCAAAATTTTGTCATTGTTTTGAAATTATATACTCAAATTAAATTGGAAAAAGTTCCATTAGATTCAATTGAATGAAAATAATAAAAATGAATTGAAGACATCCCATAAAGAACTTGTCTATTTGATTATAGTTTTAGGTTATATGTTCTATGGAAATTCCATGCGATGCTACAAATTTCAAAAGGTTAATGGTCTCCATTTTGAAAGATTCGAGGAAAATAAATATTGGATGTGATCAAGCGATATCTACAAAAATTGCATGATGAAGAAATCAAAACCATAAACACGACATTTTCTTACATCTAAAACAAACTTGATGCAATCTGAGCATACATTTTCTTTGATTCTCTCTGTTTCCACTACACTTGACAGAAAAAAGTTGAGTTCCAGTCATTTAGTGGAGACACTTCATATACATTAATAGATTTGGATAATCAATTAAATTATTGTTAAGAAAAATGGTCAATATCATATACGTGTGATCTAGTAAGAGTAGTATCATCGTCATTGTTTACAGAGCACCTGAGTAATATCTTGTCTATTTAGTGATTTCCCTAAACTATAAGCATGACAATGCGACCATGAAATTATTATTTGTTTGCAGAAACATCTCCATAAAAAGACTGTTCTACGAAGCAGTTCGAAATTCAGTTAATTTGTTTTTGCACAAGTAATTATTATTTGCTTGCAGAAACATCTCCATAAAAAGACTATTCTACGAAGCAGTTCGAAATTCAGTTAATTTGTTTTTGCATAAGTAACTTTATTATTATTTGGAAAAAAATCATTGAAATTTGGCTGCTTCGCAAATGAATGTGATCGAGTATTTGTCAATACAGAACGCAAGTGTTTTTCGATAACCCTGTTATTAACAGAGATGAAAACTAGCAATCCATATTTTGCAGCTAAATCAAAAGGTTTGTATAACATCCATTTGACCACAAGATTATGTTGTTCCAAGTTTCTAACCACCAAAGAATAATATGATGCAGACGAACACGGATCCACAAATAAAAGTACCTGCGATTCAACAACCAAAATCAAAAGTGAATCGCCACAATTCCTCCGAATTTTCATTTATCCTCGCTGCTTCCTGTTTGCATATGATAAGACATGTTAAAAAAACAAACCAAAATGAAAGCCCTAATACAAGACTTCAAGATGCTACCACGGAAATCACTACCTCATGATGTACAATCTCAACATGAACAAGGATCTTCCCAAGCACTCATAGTTCCTGAAAAAAAGATATAAGATGTATGGCAATGCTCCTATTAGCTATGATGATGGGTTTGCAGTGCATATTCTGAGCCCGATATAGAATACCTGCATCAGAAGGATAGAAATGATAAAAATACAGCATTATTCAAATTTCAATATCCATTTACTAAGGCTAATAAATTGTAAAATGATTTAATATTACTCTGGGTGTAATGATGTGATATATTTGAAATAGTATCGGAAACTCAGAACAATGGTATTACAATTTAAACACCTGTGGTGATGCTTACATAGGGCATATTTGCTGCACAGGGAGAAAAACTTAAGCAAAATAATCTCAAATTCATAAGGGCATTAAAGTAGAGACAGTTTTCTTGGAGATTAGAATGAGGTTCTTCTCAGAAAGTCATAACTCATAACAAACATTAGGTATTTTCAGTTTTTACTCCTTTGGCCCTTTGATATGATGTTTACAATAGAGAAATTGATTCCTAATTGCATGCTCCATGCTGCTACCTTGTTCGAAACAAAATCAGGATCGAATTTTATATAAATGCCCCAGGAATCCAAATAGATTTTTGTCAGAAATAAATATAAAGCAATGACAGTAATCAAGTTTCTGATGAAAAATCCAAGATTAAACATGAGCATAACTGAAAACTATAGGGACAAGAGAGTAGAAAATATAATGAGTGAATGCCAACAAAAGAGTTTTTTAGCAGGCGAAAGAGAGTTTTTCAGTAATATGACATACCAGCAAACATCTCGAGAAGACAAAACTTCAGCCTCAAAGAATAACCTCGTATAGAAAGGCAACTGCAGATGCCAAAACATTGAGCTTCTTGTGTAGTATAAATTGCTGATTAAAAAGCATCAAAGCCCAGCCATATTTATCGAAGGATAAGCATTACCATCCTTTTGAAGCATGGACATCAAAGCAACCTGACATAATAAGATGATTAACAGCAAGAGAATAAAGTACAATATTCTAAGTACATTGAAAACTAAAGAGCACACAAAGGGGATAGACATATGCATCATAACAGATCAGCTAATGTCAATACAGTGTTAGAGATAAAACACTATATTGAGGACAGTATCTTTTAAGTATTCACCTCTCCTTTACTACGGAAATACTGCTGCAGATCTTCATCAGAAATAACTTCATCTGATTTGAATACATGCAGATCTAACAGAGCACTATAGTGGCCATCTTCAATTTGTTTCTCATCCGCCTACATGTGCAACATAACTATGAGAAAATTTAACCTGAATTCTGCAGCCAAGTGTAGGGTACCAGAATAACAAAAAAAAATATGAAAAAATAAAACTGTCTCTTGGTAAATTAAGCATGCTCAGTGTCCCTAAACAGCCCAACAAGACGAAATTTCCATCTTGTATGAAAAAGGCAGGTTCCAACAGCAGATTGTATTCGGCTTTTATTTTTTAGTGCACATTCTATTAACATGTACAAATATGCAAACAATTAAGTATTAAAATGCTTTGGCTCTAGCAAAACATATAAATCACACACAAACTTAGCATAGCACAATGATACAAGACCCTAAAACTAAAAGCAATCAAAATTCCTCAAACTGTGAGCATATACTGAAATGTGATAACATATGAGAAATCAGAATAACTGTCACCAATCCAACTTGCGATATAAAGTAAGTTAAGAGCAATGGATCTTTAGATGAATGCAAATTACAATAAAATATAAGTTTCTACTAGTTCTCAAAGAATTCGAGAATAACAAATCCTGATGTTCCTTGGCCTGGGGTGATTACTCCTATGTTTAGAGCTTGCCAGCTTCAGTGTCTCCATGACAATCTCTCACAAAACATGTTAGAAACAACATATTGTACCTTGATTTTCCAGTATAACTTGTTCACATCTTGTTTTCAATTAGTTATTTGCACTCTACTTCAACATTGTAATATCCCCTTCCATGGAATAGCTGGAAATGTCACTTTTAGTATTACTTAATTTCCATAAGCTAATTTTGGGCTTTCATATGGAACAAAAAAATTAATTAAACTAAGTTTTCCAATAAAATAATATTCCAAATGACTTTATTTTAATTTATTTAATTAAATAAGTGATTTAAAAGGAATATACTATAAAGTCACTTCATAAAAGTGTTTTAAATGTTATATTTGGGCCAAAAATTAAAAGTATCTTCAAGAAAGTTCTATGGGAAAATATTAAAGGTGATTTGAGAGCTCATTTGCATATGCTGGATTTTCATTTCTATTTTGTGGAGACTTGAAGCTTCCAAGAAGAGAAAACCCTACAATGGTCACCCCAAGGGAATCAATTTCAGTCATGATATCTACCCAAGCTGATTGCAGGTGGAATTACACAGGTTTCATGCAAGATCATAAGCAATTGAAGTTGGGATAAATTTTCAAAGATTTGCAGGCAAGCAAAATTTATTATTCCTCTGGTTTTGAGTTAATATTTATCATACAGATTGAATCTTGGAAGCCATTTCCAGCAAATTCCAGGACAAGAAACTTGGACATCGTTGCATGTGAATATGTTAAATTGATATGCGAAAGTACTTTGTTTAGCATGACCACTGGGCAGATTCAAGGCTATTGGGCACGCTATTTTCAGGTTGACTTGACCTTATTAGGTTGATGTGAGGACTAGTTTGAGTTATAGTTGGACATGGGTCTGTATTTATTTTTCTGTTGGAAATACTTTTAGATGGATGGAGTAAGAATTGTAGCAGCAAGGAGAAGGGCGTGGAACTCATAATAGCTGATTAGAACATTGGGCAATAAGTTCAAGACACAAAAATTAGCCTAAGGCTTGGCATTGGGGTTTGGTTGAAGGATTGTGACCTCGAGCAAACATTGGCTGCATAATCAGGTCAAAAATTGTATCGCTGCTATTATTTTGTATGAACAAGAAGTTTGTAAACCTCTGAACAACTAATGGTAATCTTTGGAATAGATAGCAAATTTTGATGTATTATTTAAAATGTTTAATGAATGAGGAATGTATTGAAGATCTGTTCCAAATCATGAAAAACATGTACCAAACATATTGCAATCAGAAAATCCCTTAATCTGTGTGCACATGAATTGTTTGACAGAATGTCCATGCCATAAAATTGTGAAAAGTGGCAAAATTTTGGCATAGGAGATTGGCTCAAGCTGCCAGCCAGTGGGATTTGTGGTAAGTTTGTGATAGTAAAAATTTCTTATGTAACCAGAAGGTTCCCAGTGATAATATTTTAGATGAAGGCCAAACAATCCACTGGATCAGCCAGAGATTGAAGAGGAAACTTTTCTTGTAGATTTGTTTGCTGAAACAGCTACCGGTAACATGGATGATCAAGAAAGTCCTAGTAGTATATAAATTTTAAATTAGCTAGCTAGAGTACAACAACAGTTGGTTCAGTTGATTACTCAGACAATGCAAAACAATAATGGCAACAATGGTAACAATTGCAATAATAAAAACAATGTCAAGCAAAGAGAGGAAGTGACACTAATATTGCGGTTAACAACTCCAAAGCAGCTAGTAGAACAACTCCAAGACCTCTAATGCCCCATTTCTCAGAAGCTCCATCAAGGGGGCAAACAGGACATCAGGAAGAGGCTAAAGGTTTTGCAAATTATTTGAAGGTGTATCAATCATTGGGTTATGAATTTTGTGCAGCTATGTTCTTAGCATATTTTTGCCAAGAAAAGAACAAGAATAGACCCAGAGGGGAAAGAAGACAAGGGCCTAACAAGGAGTTGCAATGAGTGGGTACATTGACCATTTCTAGCTATATGGTTCTAGCAACTGTATTGCATGCTCATGGGTGCAGAAATCAGATAAATACTTCCAACTTAACCCTGTGATAGAGCCAGAAGCCATTAAGTATGCCAGACTTCATCACAATGAGGAAGCTCATGAGTGGCAGCACCATGGGTCGGTGACCTTGGGACGTGATGGTATCACCTCATATTCTGATTTACACAAGGGTCAATTGACAAGTTTGATTAAAAGGACCCTAAGATGCATTTTAGAGAGCCTGCACAATTGAGATGGGTGGGATCAGTTGACTCCTACATATCCAAGTTCCAAGAACTCTCAATCATGGTCATAGAGGTTTCTGAGCATAGGTTGATTGTTTTATTTACGGAAGGGTTGACAAAATCTCTTTGCGGAAAGCGTTTAATCCAAATATCTTGCAGAACACCATCAAGAGGGCTCAAAATATGGGAGTTCAGTGCCTACCATTCAGTAAAAAAATCTATTTGAAAGACCTATTCCATGTAGCGTATGAGACTTTTCCAAAGGGTATCACATATTTGTTAGAGATTGAAGGAGATAAGGACATAGTGCAAAAGGAAAAGACTTTGTGCAAGACATGAAATTCATGAGCAAGTCAAGAAACAAATGGAGGAAAACAATGTGGCATAAGTTTTGAGCAAATGAGCACTCAAGAGAGAAGACTTATGTAGAGAGTGAACTAGTCATGGCACATCTAAGGAAAAAATGGATCATGCAAGGAACATATAATAAATTGAATCCCAAAAAGATTGCTCCTTGTATGATTTTGTGCAAGCTTTCAAGAAAATGTTTGAGATCGGGTTGCCAAAAGCAATGGCTATCTCATCAATATTCAATGCTTTTTATATTTATTCCTATCACGCATAGATTTCAAAATTTAGCTAGCAAGAGCATGAAGAAGTGGATTGGATGATTGACATTCCAAAATGGTGTTGGAAATATTAATTACCCCTGAACCTCCCATTCACTCACCTCTCTGTCAGGAGCAGCTGACAGATTTCATTGGGATCTTGCCTCCCACTTGCCCCTCACGTGCAGCAACAGTTTGATAGTAAATTTAATGCTGATAGGTAAGTGTGAATCTTGAAATTGTGTGGGAAACTTTGTGGAGGTTGAGAATGAGATAAATAGTAGAAGGAATGTTAACAGCCCCCAGAGAAAGAAAGTGAACAACAGTTTTGTGAAAAATGTTTTGTGCAACAGCAACTGAGTGAGTGCAGTCAACAACAGATAACTCCAGGCAAGCAGGGGAAGGAGTTCTAGGCAGCTCCGGGTTTTGTTTAATGAGTAGGTGCAGCTCCAGATCGCTGCAGATAATTTGTAATCAGTTCGTAATTAGTTTAAGTTATTTGTAAAAGTTTGTATTATGATTTTAATAGAAAAAGATTACTTGCATGTCTCTAGCTGTACATTTTGACTGAATTTTAATTTCCTACAAATTGGTATCAGAGCTAGTAGGCCCTAAGTCCTTAGTGAGTTGAGCATTTCATTTTTCTGGGTATTGAAGATTTGTTGTTGGAGACATGGCTGGAGAAGAGAGTAAGAGCTGGCAGAAGCCACCATCCTTTACATGGACAGAATTATGATGCTGGGAAAAGAAAACGAAGACTATAAAGGTTATAAATGATTTGAGGGAACCTTTGGTCAGAAGGTTTGTAGATGAGACTGACCCAGCTCAGTTTGTAGCCCTCAAAAAGAACCAAAAGACTCAGTTAAAGGAAGCAAGGAGGACAAATGCCAAGGCATTAAGTTTGATAGCGGCAGCCTTGAGAGAGGTAGTATTTCTCAGAATAGTAGCAGCTAACTATGCCAAATAGGCTTGGGAAATCCTCCAAACATGTTTCAAAGGGACTAATAAAGTCAGATTGGTGAAGCTCCATATCCTTCATAGAGATTTTAATACTCTCCAAATGAAGGACAATAAGCCCATTTCAGATTTTCACACAAGGGTCTCTAATTTGATAAATCAGTTGAGGACAAATGAAAAAACCATGGAAGAGTAGAGGATTGTGGAGAAAATCCTCAGAAGTCCACCCTCTAAGTTTGATGCAATAGTGAATGCTACTGAAGAGGCAAAGGACCTCTCCACATTAACAGTTGATGAATTGATGGGTTCCTTACAAACCCATGAGCACAACCTAAATAGGTCTGCAGCTGCTTTCCAAGAATGAGCTTTTAAAGCCAATGCAAGAGGCAAAGGGAGAGGTAGAAACAACTCTAGACAAAGCTCAAGAAGCAAAGGTTGAGACAACTCTAGATGATGAAGTTCTGGAGGAGATAGCTCAGGATGGGCACACATCCATGAGGGAGAAAGCAATGCTTAATCCAGCTCTGGACAAGCCAAGAAGAACAATAGCTCAAGTCAAAGGTGTGATACGAGCAATGTTGAATGTTACTACTGTCATAATTTTGGTCATTATGGAAATGAAAGCCGGAAAAGAAGAATAATGAGTAAAAAAAATGTAAACATGGCTGATGAAAATAAATGTAGTTGAAGGTAATCAATCTATAGCCTTCGTCATGTACAACATTGGTGAAGAAGGAAGCCCTGAAGTTTGCTATTTGAAGAGTGGTAGAAACCATGAGTGGCAATGAAAATTTATTTTCTTTTATTGATAAGAACGTCAAGTCAGGGATAAAAATGGGGAACAATGGAATAGTTCTGACAATAGTTCTGACTGTTGGCAAAGGGTCTATCATGATACTGACCAAGCAAGGTGATAACAAGATAAAGAATGTTTATTTTGCACCTGGTATAAAGGACAATCTCTTGAGTGTTGGACAGATGATCCAAAGAAGTTACAAAGTGCTGATAGAGAAACATGAATGTGTCGATTTTGACAAGAATGGGAGCAAGAACATTGTTGCAGTAGTTCAAATGACAAAGAACTAGATGTTTTCGTTGAGGATAGAGACATGTTTCTCATCTCAGTCCGTAGATGCACCTCCCAGGCATGGAAATGTACAACAATACAGTAGCAATTAGTCTTTAAGACTCTCATTCAAGACCCCTCTAGACATAGGCATCTCAAGTATGGACATCTAGACAACTTTGGTTTGAGTCTTTTGTCTGCAAACGATATGGTTAGAGGTTTGCCAACCATTGTAGAGCCTAGTGGTAGATGTGAAGCTTGCATTTTAGGCAAGCAACATAAGCGGCCCTTTCAATCATGAAACTCTAAAAGGGCAAGAGCACCATTGGAGTTAGTGCACACTGATTTGTGTGGCCCTATGCAAATCATTTCTATTGGGGGAAGTCAATATTTTATGACTTTCATAGATGATTGCAGTTGTAAGACATGGACCTATTTTTTGAAATATAATTCTGAAGCATTTGAAAAGTTTTAAATGTTTAATGCCCAGGCTAAGAAGAAGAGTGGAAACTTCATCAAGGTCCTAAGGTCATATACAAGGGGCGAGTATACCTCTAATGAATTTTAAAATTTTTGCAAGCATCGTGGCATCAAGGAGTTAACAACCAATCATACTACGCAACAAAATGGAATGGCTGAGAGGAAGAGCAGGACCATCGTGGAGATGGCAAGAAGTATGTTGAAAGCCAGAGGACTCCCAAATCGATATTGGGGTGAAGCTATAGCAACAACAATGTAAGGTCCACCCCATTTCCACCTTTTCCTCGACACTCGATGATGGAGGATTAAGGGGTTTTGTAGTATCTGGATGAATGGTAAATCCCTAACAAAATTGTACCTGCATATCAGTACCTATCAACTAAGTGCCGCAATGACAGAGGTGATATCTTTGGGTTATTAATTATGTAAGTGAATCTTGGATGCAGTATGTTACCCTACGGATCATAGATCCAGCTAGACTATTAAGGTTCCTTTGAGTACTTTTGTCGAAATGATTAGTTTCAAGTAGTCGAGATGTAAATGCCAAATTAGTTATGTGTTAAGTCTTAAGTTTATCTTGGATTAAATTAATAGTTGAGGTGATGATTCTAGTAACTCCTACAAGGAGGATGAGTAATGCATCGATGATGTATTATATGATTATACCATAGTGATGTTTTGGTGATATTTTTTTTTAGAACTCTGAACAAGGATTTGTTAGATCCTAGACTAATAGGATTATTCTGCATTTTGTTTTCCTAGATTAGGAAATTTAATCATACTTGTGATAAGAATTTTATAGGACCCGACGGAAATGGTTACCCCTTACTGATGTTGAACCATCGACCTATCTTAAATATCATGCTAAGGAAAATTGAGAATCTTTTGGATTAGGAGTACTATGGAGTTATGCAATTGAATTATTGAATTGAATTGAAATAATGAATGTATTCCATATGTTTGCAAGACTGCATTTGGATTATGATCTATATGAGGGCACTGTACTTTATGTGACTTTGATTACGTAGTAGAAATAATAACTTGTGTATATAAAATTTTATGCATTTGAATTATGCACTATATGAAAGTGATTAGACGTATGCATTGAATTATGAAGAATGCAATTAAATTCTATGTTGCAAATGAATATCATGCTAGACATATTCACTGCATTGAGGTTATGAGTAATTGACGATTACCTTATGATGATGTTAAATTATGGATGGTCTTGATTTCATTTGAATTATGCAAATTAAATTATGAATTATATATGCAATTGAAGTATAAATTGGGTTATGCAAATTGAATTCAGTGATGTGAGTATTGAATCCTATATGATTACGTGCAGACAATTGAATTATGACATTTCATTCTATGTGATTTAATGTTCAATTGAATTGTGTTAGATCATTACTTTTTGTATGATTCCTTGTATGCAATTGAGTAAGATTAATGTGAGGATATTACATCTTGTATGCTTATATATGATGGTTTTCTTCCTTGAATTACTGATGCTGCATTTAGGTTTTGCAGGTGGAAGGACCATGGAAACATTCGGGCAAACCACATTGAATGCTTGTGCTATCAGTAAAGCCAAGGCCTCGTCTATTGAAGAGACCAGGGCCTCGTTGTGAAGTGTTTTATTTTGTAACCGTAATGTGAATGTATGTGTAGGATTGTTAAGTGTTGTAATATGTTGGACATACCTTAATTGTGATGTTAATTATGTGAGTGTCACTTGACACTAGAGTTAATTGTTAACTAAGGTATGTCGTGTGATTGGAGTGCAAGAGCAAGTCCTAGAAGCTTCCTCGAGGGGGTATTCTAAGTGCATCCTCTTGTCTTAGGACCCCTAAGTGAAGTCATACCTTACATTTTCGTGCATAAACTGAACCATGGTTTTTGGAGGGTTAAATGGGATCCTAGGGGGTAGTTTCATGCATTTTTAGGTAGCCCATTCCTTGTACCCATAGGTTAGGGGTAATTTTAGCATGTGAGAAACCATATTTTGACTTTATGTCCCCTCCAATAGTGCCCATTTAATCTTGAACGAAATTGCAACTTGCATCATGGACCCAGAAGTACTTCCTAGGACCATCTTAATGAGGGTTGTGGAGAGTTGGTTGGGGGGTCCCTTTTAGTAGGACTTTTAGAGGGGTTTGGGGTTGTTCACCCACTCTCTACCTTTAGAGACCACTAAACTTGGAGAAGGAGAAAGCTAGGGATAGAAGAAGGAGAAGGCTCAAGCACTTCATCATTTTGCATTGGATCATAGGTTGGAGGATCTTGCTCTTCATCTCTCTCATTTTGTTGTAGATGAATCTTGTAGTTGTAATTTTTTTGTTAAGTGTTTTAGCTCCCCATGGTTGGTCATGGTGAGAGCATGAAATGGCATTTGTATTTTCTTTTGTGATGGTGTTTTGGGTTGTTTACTCTTGGCTCAATCACCCTTGGGAGGGAAGAGCAACCAAGAGGGGGTGTGGAGATGGAGGCAACATTATGTGTAGAGTTTCCTCCATGTGTGGGGAAGGATAAGCTTGGGTGTGTTGTCCCCAAGTAGCCTTTGCATTTGAAGCCCAAGGGGCATTTTTGGGGTTATAAGGAGGGATTTGGCCTTGAGTGCCATTGATATGAGATACGTTGTTATGGAGGTCCATGTGTGGCCTTGACATTGTTTATTGTGGTCCATGTGTGGCCTTATTATGGCATTGGCTTCTCCATGTGTTGCCCATTCACACCCTATTAAAGGTCGGATTTGATCCTATGTTTTATCCTTGAGGGAATTTGGGATCTATTTGTTTGATTTCATGTGAGTGCTTGAGTTTGTGTATGTATCCTATTCTTTGTGGTTTCCCCAAGCTCGGGGGTGGTCTCATGAGAGGCCTAGGATGGGAGGTGAGCTCCCATGGTCGTTTCCCTTTTGCCTTGTATGTATTTGCAGATTTGTGGAAGCTCAAAGAGGAGCTGTCATGGAGGTTTTCATCTTTTGGATGGTTGAGAGAAGACATCCCTTTTATTCCATTGTGAATCACTCTTTGTATTTAGATTTCATTTGATGTAAAAGAGAATGTAATGCCTTTCATTTGGAGCTATTGTGAAGATGAAATGGATGAGAGACTGTTATTATCTTGATCTTTCATTGTGTGGAATTATTCATTGCAATGCTTTGTTGAAACTAGGATGTTGTAAACTTTATTGATGTATTTGTAAATGAGTTGAAATGGATTTCTTAATGTTTATGATGAATCCTTGCATACGTAATTAAAGATTTCTATCTCTTACTATAGTTGAAATTACTCTCCTTTTTGCAATGAGTTCTCAATATTGATAGAATAGATATTGTACCAATTTCAATAAGATTTCATATTTTGGTTGAAGTAGGAATATTGCAGATTCATATATGATGATTTAAATGTCATGATCATTGAAAATAATCTCCATTTGATTCATATCACTCTTTTAGTTCTATAAATTGTAATGGAACAACTATGAACAAATGATCATGTTAGTTTCTACGTGGAAATCTCATTCGGTTTTCAATCAAACTATATTAATCCTTGCTGATACACTATCAATTTTAAGTCCATAGACTTCCTAATGCATTAAGGAAACTAATAAAATTATGATGTTATATTACCCATCATTAGCAAGTTTACAAAAAAAATAGTGCACTATTAAAATAGCACTCTTCAGATTTTGGAGAGCAAAAACACTCTCTGGATTTTGTATGGGATAAAAATCCCATTCAAAATCCATGCCACAGTCATATTATATTATTAAATCTTGCCACCTCAATATGTAATAAACAAATAAAATATCATTGTATTATTTCCCCTTACCTTATTAATCACCTTTCCCCTTTACTTGGCGCATGTTTTGGATGTCATGTCTTGTTAATTTATTGAAGCCTTTTTATTGGTCAAGGAAAAGTACTTTTGCTGACTCCCCATCATGGGCGCACAGCATGGGGAACCCCCACTTGGCATTTAATATGTTTAAGACTACATTACTTTAAATGCATTTACCCCTTCCCTTGAAAACTGGCGCATGTATTTTCTTGGAGGATGGTCTTAGTTTCTTAGAAAGGAGTATGTGGGACCCAAGACATATTAAGGTTTGTCATAACTTAATGCACCCCCTTTTATCCTCCTTTATATGCGCTGCCTTTGGAGACTTTTACATCTCCCCTAAAATGGCGCAGGCTTTGGTTGTGTCCTTTCCCTTGGGCACGTGGATGGAGGGAGTAGGAAGGGAGACTTAGGTAGGGAGCTAGAAAGATAGGAAGTTAGAGTAGGATAGAGTAGGTTAGTAGGTTAGTTTAATTTAGTAGGATGTTTAGTTTAGTGGGTGAGTTAGTATTTTAGTTAAGTTAGATTAGGATGTTAGATTAATATGTCAATTGAAAATTAAGTCTTGTTAATGATTGTAGTTAGTATTTTTTTTTAGAAATGTTTTTAATTAATTTAATGTTAATATCTATAAAGGGTTATTATTTGACAATGTTTTAATAAGTTATTTTTGTTATGGTTTAAGGTACCATGTGCTAATGGTATAGCATGTTTATAATATTAATTGATATATTATAGTATATTAACTAATTAATAAATATATTAATTAATTAATATATTATAATTATTAATTAATTTCTTATATGTTATATTTAATTATAATTTTTGAATATATATCATTAATTAATGTTTTTCTTTAAATTTATTGAATAGTTAACAAGTTCATTAATCAATTGTTATGTTGTAATTATTAATTGAATTGGTATATATTCATTTTGCAACGAATATTGGTGTAAACGATTATTAAATTTAACATTCAATATTTTCATTAACTGACAATCTAATTATAATAATCAAAATTGGACTTGATTTATATATATGGGAAATTGGTTAATCTATATGTATAATAATGTTATTAAATAAATCTTCTTTTACCCTTGGATAATCTATAAGATTAATAGATTGACGATCGACAAAATTGATCGTTAAGATGATTTACGAATTCTTATATTGAAATTTCAACTAGCATCCTATGGAAAAACAACATTGTTGAGGTTGATCACCTGAATCTTTTGTGACCTCGTCGTTGACTCCTCTTACCCGCATCTTAAACATGGAACTTTTAACCTTTTAAAAAAAAATTTGTTGGTTGTGTTTTGACCCGAACTTTTGGGCATTACAAACAATTTATTTGATAAAGATAAGTCCTACAAAGGCAGTCTGTGACAAGATCCCACAAGACGCATGGACAAAATGCAAGCAGACAGTTAAGCACTTAAGAGTGTTCGGGTGTGTGGCATATGCACTTGTGCCAAAGGAGAAGATGCAAAAGTTGGATGACAAGGGTGAGAGTGCATTTTCGTGGGTTATAGTGACCAGTACAAAGCATATAGACTAGAGAACCTAGTCACCAAGAAAATAGTGATCAGTAGAGATGATGAGTTCATTGACAATGAGTCATGGAGCAACTCAGTGGACATCTTTTCGAGTATCTTAGTTAGAATGCCCATTGATGATGAAGAATGAGTACAGATAACAGCAAAGGGGGAGTGTTGGAAATATTAATTTCCCCTGAGCCTCCCATTCACCTACCTGTTAGGAGCAGCCTGCAGATTTCATTGGGATCTTGTCCCCCACTTGCCCCAAACATGCAACATTACTTTACCAATAAATTTAATTCTAGCAAGTAAATTTAAATTTTGAAAATGTGTGGGAAATTTTGTTAAGGAAGATAATGAGACAAATAGAAGGAATGTCAACAGATAGTTAGAGAATGCAGAGAAAGAATGTGAGCAAGAGTTCTAAGAAGAAGAATGTTTTCTACAGCAGCAACTGTGTGTGCAGTGAGCGCCCAATAGCTCCAATCAGTGTGAAGCTCCAGGTGAGCATAGAAAGGAGTTCTGAGCAGTTCCAGATTTTGTTTTATGATTGGAGGCCGTTCCAGATTGCTAGTGATACATTTAAGTTATTTTTAAAACTTTACTTTATGATTTTTATAGAAAAAGAAAACTCGCATGTCTATGGTTGTGCATTTTGTTTTGAGTTTTTATTTGTTGTGGGTGTATTCACAGTTGTTTGGGAAAGGAGCAACAGTCTCTGAGTACATTGGGGATTTTAATATCCTACAAAGAGTAATGATATAAAATTGTATAGATTTTGGATATGCATATTGCGAAGAAAACCCAATAGAAAGAGTACAAAGGATATCTTGTTTATTGTAAGGGGAAGGAAAGTAAAGAAGACTCAGACTTTGGAAGTTAAAGTGAGCCGATTTGGGTGGGCAATCCAATCATTAATGTACTCTTAAAATTAAGCTATGCAATCAAATTTTTGTTACTGAGGGTTCCTAATGTAGGAATATCTTGAGGGTTAGGTAATCTTACAACATCCAAAAATATGTTTGACATGTAAGGTCTATGGATGCATTTCTTTGTCTTATTTCTTGTGTTTTGTGTGCATGCTTTGTTGCAAGCATGTGTTTGTTGGTCTATAGAGACTTCTAATATGAAATTGTCTGCACACATTAAAATAAAAAGTTCATCATTTTGGTATACTCTCTGCTGAATTTTGGTTTTATCCATCACATGTGCATTTCTTGTGGCCAAAATCAATGGTTTAGTGCATACTTGTGCTCGCGTTAGAAATGGAGTAAGTTACTAGCCTCAAAACATATCATAATGTTACTAGTTAATGATTGGTTAGATTAACAGTACATTGGAAGTTACAGCAGTTGCCTAGGAAGATGAGGCACCTCAAGCATGATAACAATTTTCATCTTGCAAACCATATCACATGATGGGTAGTGTTCTGCTAAAGTTTACATATACACCTCAAATTGGACGACAAACAGTTGGCACTAGATACTAGAACAGGATTAGTATTAGAGTTTGGCATCAACAATTCATGTTGCAGGAAAGTAGTCCATGCATAGATCAGCTGTGAGGGAATGACATTTTGAGACAATGGGTTGAAGTTGATGGTTGTCATTCTTTTTAATTCAATTCCCAAGAATTCTTTGTACATCTATGTTGCCATGTGCAGCAAAATAAAAAGCATCATTTTGCAATGATAATTTTTGATAAACATGGTGATGATTCTTTGAGATCTCATGTAATTTGTCCATTGTGTAGCCTACACATCTATAAACTGCTTGTCCATTTTACCAAGGCAAAAGCAAAAATGAAATTACTTCCTATTGTATGAACCTGCAGCTTTGTTACCAACTTCAAAATACTTCATTTTATCATCTGCTCCTCTATTTTTGAGCTTCTCACCTAAGGTCATCTTCAGCACAAAAAACTAATTGTTGGCTTCAAAACCAAGTATAAGCAAGAAAACAATCTTCTGCACCTTGGCTGAAAGTGACAATTTTTGCGATAGTGCTAGTGGAGAGCCAGACAGAGGTAGAGAAGGTTATGAAAATGATGGAAGACATCAAAAACTATACAAATGGAAACGACCATGTTGAAGCATGAGAAGTATTAATCTATTTCTCTTGGTTGTACTGCAAAAATCGAGACTATGTTTACATCTCTTTGCACAGTTTTTAAATTTTCTGTAATTAACTACAACACAATTGTAAAATTCCTTCTATTCTATCTCCTTCCATTGTAAACACCATTTTTTTCCAGTTATCACTGGCTTCTTTTTGCTTAGATTGTCTCATACAGAATTCCAACTTTCATATAATTATCATTTCCCTGTTGGAATGCTACCCCCTTGAATACATCCTAAGATCTAGATCATTAAACCTTCAAAAAATATAATAGTATTTCACTTTCATGTGGTGATTGTTTGAATTGTACCATATCGAATAAGACATAACACACTATTACAATTGACAAGTAGGAGATATTTTCCACAGCAAGTCAAATTGTGATATTGCTATCAGGATTCAACTGTGTAGTTTTTTGAGTCAAACTCATTGACCCATGTTTCATGAGTACTAGTTCACATGAACCCATCTCTCATGAGAATGAATGGAACACTTAGCACTCATTGGATCTAGGTGATGCTCACGGAGGTGAAGCACCAGGACTTCCCAAGAGGTCACCCATCCCAGTACTACTCCAGCTCGAGCACGCTTAACTACAGATTTTCCTCCATGCTTAAACCCACTCTGCTTGCAGCCCCATTTGCAAAACCTTCACCAAGTGTTGTGCCTTATGAACCACAAATTTAAGCCCCTTAAGCTCATCAATTGACCTCTTGGGAAGTCCTGGTGCTTCACCTTTGTGAGCATCACCTAGATCCAATGAGTGCTAAGTGTTCCATTCATTCTCACGAGAGATGGGTTCATGTGAACCACTACTCATGAAACATGGGTCAATGAGTTTGACTCAAAAAACTACACAGTTGAATCCAGATAGCAATATCACAAATTGACTTGTTGTGGAAAATCTCCGACTTGTCAATTGATGAGCTTAAGGGGCTTTCTAATGAGTGGTTCATAAGGCACAACACTTGGTGAAGGTTTTGCAAATGGGGTTGCAATCAAACTGGGTTTAACCATGGAGGAAACTTCGTAGTTAAGCGTGCTTGAGCTGGAGTAGTACTAGGATGGGTGACCTCTCATGAAGTCCCGATGCTTCACCTCTGTGAGCATCACCTAGAGCCAATGAGTGCTAAGTGTTCCATTCATTCTCATGAGAGATGGGTTCGTGTGAACCACTACTCATGAAACATAGGTCAATGAGTTTGACTCAAAAAACTACACAGTTGAATCCTGATAGCAATATCACAATTTGACTTGCTGTGGAAAATATCTCCTACTTGTCAATTGATGAGCTTAAGGGGCTTTCTAATGAATGGTTCATAAGGCACAACACTTGGTGAAGGTTTTGCAAATGGGGTTGCAAGCAGAGTGGGTTTAACCATGGAGGAAACTCCATAGTTACGCGTTGGAGCTGGAGTAGTATTGGGATGGGTGACCTCCAGGGAAGTCTCGATGCTTCACCTCTGTGAGCATCACCTAGATCCAATGAGTGCTAAGTGTTCCATTCACTCTCATGAGAGATGGGTTCGTGTGAATCACTACTCATGAAACATGGATCAATGAGTTTGACTTAAAAAACTACATAGTTGAATCCTGATAGCAATATCACAATTTGACTTGCTGTGGAAATATTCCCTACTTGTCAATTGATGAGCTTAAGGGGCTTTCTAATGAATGTTTCATAAGGCACAACACTTGGTGAAGGTTTTGCATAATGGGGTTGCAAGCAGAGTGCGTTTAACCATGGAGGAAACTTTGTAGTTAAGCGCGCTTGAGCTGGAGTACTAGGATGGGTGACATCCCGGGAAGTCCCCATGCTTCACCTTTGTGAGCATCACCTAGATCCAATGAGTGCTAAGTGTTTCATTCATTCTCATGAGGGATGGGTTTGTGTGAGCCACTACTCATGAAACATGGGTCAATAAGTTTGACTCAAAAAACTGCATAGTTGAATCCTGATAGCAATATCACAATTTGACTTGTGGAAAATATCTCCTACTTGTCTATTGATGAGCTGAAGGGGCTTTCTAATGAATGGTTCATAAGGCACAACACTTGGTGAAGGTTTTGCAAATGGGGTTGCAATCAAACTGGGTTTAACCATGGAGGAAATTTCGTAGTTAAGCGTGCTCGAGCTGGAGTAGTATTGGGATGGGAGAACCTCTCAGGAAGTTCCAGTGCTTCACCTCTGTGAGCATCACCTAGATCCAATGAGTGCTAAGTGTTCCATTCATTCTCATGAGAGATGGGTTCGTGTGAACCACTATTCATGAAACATAGGTCAATGAGTTTGACTCAAAAAACTACACAGTTGAATCCTGATAGCAATATCACGATTTGACTTGTGGAAAATATCTCCTACTTGTCAATTGATGAGCTTAAGGGGCTTTCTAATGAATGGTTCATAAGTTACAACACTTGGTGAAGGTTTTGCAAATGGGGTTGCAAGCAGAGTGGGTTTAACCATGGAGGAAACTCCATAGTTAAGCACGTTGGAGCTGGAGTAGTACTGGGATGGGTGACCTCCCGAGAAGTCTCGGTGCTTCACCTCTGTGAGCATCACCTAGATCCAATGAGTGCTAAGTGTTCCATTCATTCTCATGAGAGATGGGTTGGTGTGAATCACTACTCATGAAACATGGATCAATGAGTTTGACTCAAAAAACTACACAGTTGAATCCTGATAGCAATATCACAACCCTATTACAAGTCAACACATTCTACTTGATCTCCAACATGCAATACGATATTAGCTACAGACTGGGGAACATTCTCATTTATTTTAAAAAATTAAATAAACTAACTACAGTTACACCATTTACATAAATTTGCAAATTCCTTGCAGGCCCTGGGTAAACTAGAAACAGGAAATTGTCAAAAAGCACACGACATGAGGACATGCCATGAGTAAAGCAGTAAAAAGAAATCTTCAAAAAGCAAAAAACCTAACAAGGCATACACATTCCTCTTTATGCAAACATCCCAAAAATTTAATAATACATACCTCATGGAGGAGAAGACACTCTATTATGTAGTCTTCCCAATCAATCCCATTTTTCTTATTCTTCCTTTTTCTTTTCTTTGATAATAATGACAAAGCACTTGTCTGTCTCAAATTATCTTTTATTTGTTCTTCATAACTTTGTCCAGCATTATCCTTCCAACACAAATATTTGCTAATTGACTTCTTCACCTTATTTATGCGTAACTTGGCAGCATTTATTTTATCACAGCGCCTGCATGTCAAGAATTGTTAAAAATAAAATTTAATTTTGAAAAGTGGTGAGGAATCAAGAGATTAGATTTATTTGCCTACATTTGGTGGAAGCATAGATTGTTATTACAAATTCAAACAATATGATGGGGAATAGTAAAAAACAATCTTGCATACAAAACAGGATATCAACCTAATGTACTGCAAAGAATATGGAGAAATTATTGACTGAATTTAATAGAATGGAAACTGCCATACATGGTCAGGATGGCAACTCAAGCATTAACAGAAACCAATAATTAAGTGATTCTTTTTAAAATCATTTTAAGGTTTTGGCTCTTGACAATACTTTTTATCTCTGAACCAAGAACATACTCTACACATTTTTGCATTGGAAACATATTTCAGAAAATCTGAGAGTTTCTTAACATTCCCAACAGTTTTCTATGGAAAAATAGCCTTGATCACAGAAAGGACTTTCTTAAATGTAATTCAAACAAGGATTTGATGAGCTTGATACAGCCTGCTATTCACACTAAGTAACATTTATCAGTTATTGTTAACATGTTGTATTCATAAGTCCTTATTTCTTACAAGTTACAACAAAAAAAACAGATATCCAATGAAGATCTAGGAGACCTGTTTAAAGTATTATTGCACTAACCTTGCACGGGCCTCTACACTTGCCACAAAAGATGGTGGTAGAGCATCTGAATCTTCTTGTGTATTCAACAGCTGCTGCATTGAAATCTTTTCCTGTGGAAGAGTAGATCTACCAGGATATTTGGCAAGGGTATTATGCTCACATCTTTGACTTTGTACCATACTGTTTTGCTGCCTCCTCTTGACATGATCTTTATTAGTAAGCACTTTTTCTCGTGTCAAAGGAAGTTCATGTAAAAACTGATCATAAATACTAGCTAAGGACTTTGCTGATAATTTAGATTCAAATGTATCTTCCAGATTCACTTGCAGTTGTTGCTGTGAGAACAAGATTGTGTCATTTGGATCACCAGTACTTAGGCATGGCCATGAATGGTGCTCATCCGTTTGAGGATTGCCAGTCATGTCTACATGCATCCCATACTGTCCCTTTTCCAAGCCCAACATTAAATGTTTTTCTATGGTTGAATGTCTGGATGTTGTAAAAGGCCGAGTTGGTGATAATTTGACTTCAAAAGGAACTGATAAAGTGTTGTCAGTCCCAATTCTTGCCTTCTTTGGGCATTGTTTATCCTTGGAGATGTTTTCCTTCCTCCTAGATTTTGTATTTGCCTTTATCTCCATATACTGCAAAAGAAATAAATTAGAAAATGACAAGAATTGTATTTCATTATGTCTAGCTGAAATATATTAAGCATGCCATCTCTGAAATGTAATTATGTATTAAGGAATTGATGTTGCAATTTAGAAAATAATCAAATTTGGCTTGCATAATGAGAAATTATATAGTTGAATTGTGAAAACTGCTCTTGAAAAACAAATGGCATAAAATTGAAAATATGTTTCGAACTGTGCAAACGAGTGTGACATGCACCAGCTCCATTCATTATCTATATATAATCAAATGCTTCCTATGAATCTGGACTAGAATGATTTTGACCACACTAAAACTATTAGAAACACTTTTGGCAACATTTCTAAACCAATTATAAGAAAATGATGAAATTGACTAAAGATTGATATATGTGAAGCATATTCTTGCAAATAATTTGTGAGATCTATTCATATCATTAAATATCATAAGTAGAGAAAAAAAATAATGAGTATATTTGCTAAAATATAAGTCAAAAATGTATGTAAACACAAAGTTTGTTTAAGGGGGCAGTATAAGATGGTGCAAAGGGTTTCAAGGACCACTAGAATTTCCCTCTTTTCCATGGGATTGAAGTTGAGGAAGGGAAGAAAATTACCTCATATAAGTTGTTGTTTCAGGATCAATGATTGGATAAATCTCTTAAAGCTTTGGCAAACAAGAAGATTTACATCCAACCAATTACATTGGGTATCAGAAGGCCTGCAAGCTGCTTGGACTAGGCCTGTTTATACATTTGCCTTGGCTAGAGGATAAATGATTAAATCACTTAGCAAGGAAGTTGTAAACTAAGGAATTTCCAATGGAAAGGCCCATGGGAAAAGAGAACACTAGCACAAATGGAAAGACTTTTATACACAAATTGCTCACTAAAGCCAATAAACCCATCTGCTAAGAAATTCACAAGGTTATCCCTTGAGAGGATTTCTATAATATGGCTCCTTCTTGGAGTCTGTTTGGAAGGTTTCAAAATGCAGAAATGAGATGCCACCTTCTTTTACTAAACTACAAAAAATAAAATGTGAGATTCTAAGAACCCTAGGAATCATAGATGCTTGTTTCCTAGGATTGGAGGTAAAATGTGTCAAGACACTTACTATGGGTTAGTTCTGCACCTGATCTTTGTATTTGTGGCAAGATTAAAATAAAGTAGATTTAGTGACAATGCTTGTGATTATATAAGTCTTTAATTTACGATGATACATTCCAATCTTTTTCAGCAGGGTTTTGTTGATGTGATTTTTATGCCACTACAACATGCAAGATGAAACACACAATGTTCCAAGATGAAACACCAAATATTGAATCATCTCTTGAATAAAGACACCACATATGCTAAAGATTGCAAAGAAAGATTGGGCGACTCCAAGGTTCCTTCTTAATGTGGATACTCATTCAATTTAATAATGTGATATGCTGGTATAACGAGGGGACTTACACTAGT
The DNA here is from genome assembly GCA_027943335.1 of Chamaecyparis obtusa. Lineage (NCBI taxonomy): Eukaryota > Viridiplantae > Streptophyta > Pinopsida > Cupressales > Cupressaceae > Chamaecyparis > Chamaecyparis obtusa. The sequence goes on from BSBK01004856.1 coordinate 188,672, forward strand.
TCACTAAGATGCAACAATTTGGTTTATGATATGGCTTCACAATGTGCAATGAAAATATTTTGACTTCCAACTTGAAGAATCAAATACAAATGAACTTAAACTTACGATTCTAAACTATTCTTACTTTTACTCTATGATGCAAAGACTTGTGAATATCCTTGTAACTCTACTAGATATAGTCTTGTCATCAACTCCACCAACATAGTCCAATCTCCTAAGGTATACTTGAAAGATGTTCAAACTTCAAATCACTACCATTATATCAATATCATCAATGAATGCATATCGATGTGCAAGTAAGAATTGAAGTTAAGTCCATAATAATGTCATTTGACCATGCAAGGCAAGACTTACAATCAGTAAGTAGCTAGTAGTATGGTCAATAAATGAGTTCAACAAGGATGCATTCACAATTACTTTTACCCAACTAAACTATTCAAAGAAAATTCTAAACTTAGGTACTTGAAGCAAATTCTAATCTAAATGAGGAATGTAGATCACCATGCAATACTCCAAAAAGATCACAATTATTCACCATGCAAACACAACAATGAATATAGAGCAATTTTGGCAGTATATTAGCAACAATTCTCCAACAATCTCTCTTACAAATGAGAGGAGCGGGGTTTATATAGGAGTCTCAATTACAATGAACTACCCAAATTAAATCAGAATCAATGGCCCAAATTCACTCAAAGAAAACCCTAATTAGGGTTGCTACAAACATTAAATACATATCCAATGACAATGAAGCCCCACAAAATGAGGTAATGAGAAAATTCAAAGGAAAATGTAAAGAGCCTGGCTGGCTCCTTCTGATTTTAATTATTCTTCTCTATTTGAAATATTTGCAACTCTTGTTCAAGACTTGTAATTGCAAATTTAAATTAAAAACTTCCACCAATTTCATATATCGAAACTAGAACAATTAAATAACTCTGAAAGATCTTTAATTTTATTTAACCTCAAAATAAACATCACATAAAAAACAGTCTATTCATCAACAAATAAGCACCCGGTCATCCACGTGTGCTTGCAACCAGTAATATTTCCACAAAGAAAATCCACACAGCCCAAGAAAAATAATCTGCCAACACCTGGAAGTACATGCGGCTGCCTTGTTAAACACGTGCCAGGCAGGAGAATTAATGCAGGACTGAGCTGTGTTGAAACGGCTCTCTATTTGCAGTCACATGTGTTGCAGCAGAGGTAACGCAGCATTCTCAGGCCTCACGCAGCTAGTTTGGACACCACACAACACTAACAATTGAGTGTTATTATATTGCAGCAAACCCTCAACGCCTAACCAGTAAATCGCAGCCAGGAGACCAATTACAGCTGCTTGTCTTTGGTGATTCAGTCACCACTTTCGCATGTGTGATGCCAACAAGAATTTACAGTCAATTTCTCAATTGTAAGACCAGAAAATAAGACACAACAGATTTCTCAATCAAAGAACAAGCCTTAGCAAGAAGACAAATCAAACCCCAAGAGAATTAATTGATTTGCCTGTAGAATTACTTCTCATAAATCCAGTATACTTCAACACTGAATTATGATCTCAGATACAGCTGCAAAATTCACCATCAATTTGTAATGGCTCAAATTGTCAGAAGAGGAATCAGTCCTCAAAACCCTAGCTGGGTTGTCTCTCTCATGAACTTCGATAAAATCATAATTCAACAATGAATGGTTTTCCTTTCACAAAGCATTGTTCTTATAATTCAAAAGTGTTTTCTCTCACACACTTTTCACTTAAAACACTTTTTATACTTAGGCACATATTGAATAGTATAATTTATTAATTCATTTGGCTCCAAAAAAGGCCTTTTCACCAATATCATGAAATTATGACACGCAAGGTCCCTGTTTCTTGTGCCCAAGATTTAAAACTTTTCATCCTGGTTCCAATGAGCTATAACAGTAAGGTATCCAGCATATAATACCAACAAAAATGGCAACCTTAGCAAATTTAATTAAATAATAATAATAAACCACCCGTCTTGCAATAACAACTCAAGAAGTGTCTGAATCGAAATCTGTCTGCACAGGATTGATCCAGATGATGAAAGATGATGAATGAACTTGACAAGGTGACTTACTAAAAATAGACGCTCTCTCCAAGATTCTTGGAGCCCAAACCGGAAGCCAAAAATGAAAACCAAGAGCATCATTCAACTCCTCTAACTCATCTGAGCTCATCGGAACTATCCATTGACTTACTAAAAATAGTAAGTTCACACCAAAGACCCTCTAAACACCTCGCCAGACCACGAGGATCACAATAATGACCTGGCACCATTAGATCAATGACCTGCAAAAAAATGGGCACATTACAAAAAAGATGCCTAATCATCGTATAGCTTATCATCTAAAAGATATACCCCTTTTTCCTTCTCCCCTTTAGCAAAATCCATGAACTTGAACATGATTGCATCAAGTTCATCCGTGGCAATGTTAGGCAAGTTGTTGTGTTGTATTTCAATCACCTCTAACTTCTTCATGCAAGTATCAAGTATGTTGTCCCAATCTGAAGTATGTCTCTATAAATCACTGATAGATACCATTAGGGAGAGAAGATCATCCAATTGAACCTTCTTAATGGATCTCACATATCTAAAGTAAATTGATTCCATTTCTTCCTTCAACTTCTTTAAGTAAAGCTCATTGGAAACATGAAAATCAAGTCCAAGTAATTCCTTAATTGCAACAAGAATCTTTGAATATACTTCAAGGATAGGGCCCTCAATATCAAGACAATCAACCTGTGCATATTCAAATGTAGATCTCCTCATAGACAAGGAACAATACCAATGACCAAAATCACATGCACTTCCTCTCTCAATCACTCCCCCTAGAATCGAAGCTAATGTAAGAACACTCTTCAATGCCTTAAGACGAGGAACCATCCTATCTTCAATTGGCTGAAATTCTTTCCATGTTTCCTCCAAACCTTGGACCTTATCAATCAACAATGTAGTCCTTCCAGAGGGTAGGACCATCTTAGTAAGGAAATCCTTTGCTTGTTTCTTGATATTATTAATCCATTCCCTTACCTCTCGATAAGTGTTCTTCATTACCTCGTAAGTATCATAAGATTCCTAAGAGGTAGAGACATATGGAGCAAGTGCAACATTCTCTTGCCCTACTATGTATTCTTTCAACTTCTTATTCTCCAATTCTAGCATTTCCTTTTTCTCTTCCATCCTAATCATTTTCTCTTCAATTGCTTTTGCAGTATTGTTTAATTCATAGTTCAAAAACTTGCAGGACTCGTGTGGACTTGCGAGTCCAATGGCGAGCCGAGTCAGCTCGCCATGAACTCGCGAGTTGAGTCCAGGCGAGTCCATCACAAGGACTCGCGAGTCTCAGGCATGGACTCGCGCGAGTCCATGTGATGGACTCTTGCTGCTGCCTGGACACACCCAACAACTTATAATTTGACTTTTTTTTTCACTTTTTGGGTCATTCGTTCTTTGTGCTTGCTCAAAACAAAGTTTTAGGGTAAGTCTAATGAAATAGAGGATGACAAAGACGAGGACTTTGATGTTGAAGAAGAATCAACTCCTCATTTAAATACCTCAATGCCTACTAGTTCAAGGCATGAAAAATTGAGTTACATTAGGAGAGGAAAGAGGAGGATGCAGTCTTTAGTTTTTCGCATTCGAACATATCATTATATCTAATTTTGTAAACATTTATAAAGTTATGCTGCTGTTATATATTTTAAAGTTTGCAACTATGATGATATTTCATAAATTGAGTGTTTGAGATTCATATGACATGTGTAATGTATTAATTATGGCTCTTATGTTCTCTAAATGCATTAATTTCTGTGTTTTTATGTAAAACTATTGTTTTTTACTTTTGCCAAGTCTTTCGCGAGTCCAAGTCCGAGTCTAAGTCCAATTTTTTGGTTTGCCGAGTCTGAGTTTTTGAACTATGGTTTAATTCCTGAAACTCTTGTTTTTTGGTGGATTGCCCAATAATGAAGGACGTGACCTAATAATCATTTGATCGGGTTTTGCCTTACTATGCTTCCAATTCCGATTATTAGCCCCCCAAACTAGAGCATTTAGTTTTTCTTTGAAGTCAAACTTACCACCATTATGTCAGATTTCCGATGATCTACCTCCCTCCATCTTCTTCAGCACAATTTTATCTTTGGAATAAATGGGTACCAACCTTCCCTTTGGAATTTCGGGAACCATACTACCTCACTTCCATTCCCGATCATCAGTACTTTGAACGTCAATTCTCCACACAGTGAGTGGGCCCCAGTCTCCCCTTCGAAATTTCAAGATTTTGCTTACGATGCCTCCATTTCTAATTGGTTGTACCACGAGCAAATATGGACTTAAACTTTTATCTCAAAAAGTAGTGTCGATGTATCTATCGGGAATCGGAGGAACCTAATACACATCCCGATTGCTTTAGCTTTCGAATAACTTATGTATCGCTTTTCTTCTTTGGCTGGGTTACTCAACATAGCATTTAGTCGATGCTCGCAGTAAAGCAGCCCCACCACATTTCAAAGAACCTTGGCCATCGTTACTCAACCATATTTTCTCATTTGAAGTTCCATATTGTTCAATACTTAAGGCAAAAGGGTCCCACCACACGCTTCCCTTTTTGAATGTCTTCATCCATCGATACATCGTATTTAAATCTTGTTCAAAACTACATTTTGTTCAATACTGTACACTGGACCCCACAAGAAAACTCCCTTGACTTATCGAACAAGTCTTTCTTCGCGCTAACATCCAATCTTGCTTACTCGATAACACACTTTGTTCGATATTGCTTCCCGCCAATATTTTATTTGATATTCTTCATATGGGCAATGGTTCATTTCGCTAAACCCTCTTTTGACTTATTCGAAATGCAACCTTATTCGATATAGGAACATGGTCAAATAAACACATGCTAGTCCAAGTCGTCTTTCCTGCAACAATTATTTTCTAGGGTGGTCACCTGTTTCTCTTAGTGCCACTATCGGGTTGACTCTTGCCGCTCTTTTGTGTGGATAATTCATGGGTAAAGATAGTCATTTTAAGGGTCTTCTCATTATGTATATCCCTAAGGTTTGCGGAATTTTTGGAGCTCCATCAATGGCTCTTTCTAGGGATGTATGTTCATTTGGACATAGTAAGAATTCAGTTATCTCTAGGGAGCAAACCACAATCATATGAAAAGAACGTATTTACACTTATAGATGATAAAATGGGTTTTATACAAATGAGGTGGAATGGGTATCCTAAACTACCGTGCATGGAATAGAGCTTCTTCTCTTAAGAGAAAAAGAACTTCAAGAATTGTCCATGCACTGGCAATTCTTGAGTTTCCCCTGAGGTATATTGTAAGTAGTAAGCATTTTCTCCTCCTTTCCTAGTAATAATATATGGACAAAGCCATAATGCCTCAAATTTTCCATGTTTGCCCCTATCCTAATTCTTGGCATTCCACATGAGCACTCAATCTCCTTCTTTGAATGTTCTATCAGTTTCTCTCTTGTCATGCAAGTTCTTCATCTGTTGCTGACTTTTGAGATACTGTATTTGAGCATCCCTCCTGATTTCTTCAAGTTCAACTAATTGTTCAATTCTTTCTTCCGTGAAGTTTATGTATCAATTTCTTCCTCCAATATAAATCTGTATACAGGTAGCAAATTGTCTTAAGGTAGCTTAGATTTATTCTCATACACTAATTCATACGGAAAGCCGTAGATTTCTTTATAGTAATTCTGTCAGCCCACAATGCCAGATTTAATTAGAATCCCAAACCTTTTTATTATTCTTTAACATCCTTCTGATTATTTTCAATATAATTTTCTTGCTAGATTCAACTTGCCCATTTCCCTGTGGACGATATGGTGATGCATATGATAGGATGATCTTGTATTCTTCACAAAAGTCTGTAAATTCTTTTGACCTAAAGCACATCCCATTATCAGTGACTAACTTGTGTGGCACTCCAAATCTAGACATGATGAATTCCATAAAAAAATTAATTATTACTTTGCTAGTGGCCTATCTAGTTGGTGCTGCTTCAACCCATTTAGTTAAATAATCTGTAGTGATCAGAATCAACTTATGCCCTCCACTCTATTTATCATGTATCTCACCAATGAAGTCGATACCCCACATCTGAAATGGTTTCTCAATTTGCATAGGTCTGAGAGGTAAAGCTCCTTGATATTTCAGATTTCCTGAAAACTTTTGGCATGACTCACACTTCCGTACATAAGTATAACAATCTTCAAACAAGCATGGCCAATAATATCCCGCTCTTAATATCTTATGGGTTGTGGTTTTTGCAAAGAAGTGTCCACCACAAATTCCATCATGGAGTTGTTTTAGGATTGCTTCAAATTGATACATATCTAAGCAAAACAGTAAAATAACTTCATGGTTTCTCCAATATAGATCTCCTTGGATCAAAACTTACCTTGTTTCTCGTAGCTTCAATGATCTCTTTTGGTTGTCATTCAAGGTATCAAGACATTTCATGTGCTTTAGAAAATACACAATATTTGCATACCAAGAGCACCCTTCTATGCTCACAACTTTATTCTCAATATCAATATGATTTACCTAAATAGCATCTAAACTAGATTCGGCCATCAATTTTGCTAATCCCTACCCCCTCACTAACTTTGTAATCTGAATATCAATATTGAATTCCTAGACTTGGTTTATCCATCTACATCTCCTCCCAGTGACCACTGTTTGTTTGAAAATGTCTTTGAGTGCGACATTTGGAACATAAGCTATAATCTTTGCTCCTGCTAGTTAGGGACTAAATGATTTCACATCTTTAACCCGTGCATATGCTTGCTTCTCATTTATGTTATAGTTCAGTTCCACTGATTGCAAGGTTTTGCTAAAGAAGGCAATACGTTGCTCATATCCATCTTCATTCTTTTGTAACATCACTGCAACTACGGTGTGGAATGAGGCAAATGAAAAGATCTGAAATGACTCGAAGAAATCAGGAGATTTCAAAACAGGGGCTTCTTTAATTGCTTTCTTAATATTTATGAAAGCATCAAGGGCTTTTGATGTCCAATTCAATACTGCTGCTCCTTTCTTTAGCATCTTGGCGATTGGCTTCACAATCTCTGCAAAGTTGGATATGAACCTTCTGACAAAATTGATTTGTCCATAGAATGACTGGATTGCTTTTACAATTTTAGGAATTGGAATTTTGTCAATGGCTTCTATTCTTTCAGGATCTATTCTTTCAGGATCTATTCTCACTCCATCTTTTGATACAATGTGTCCCAAGAGCTTCCCTTTTGTGACACCAAAGTGACATTTTTTAGGATTAAGGGATATCCCATACTCCAAGGCCTTCAAGAAATTTTTTTCCAAATGTTTGCAGTGATCTTCAGTCTTCTTTGAGTACCCAGTCAAATCATCTTGATACACTACTAAGATGTCAATCAATTTTTCAAATGCCACCTCCATGTCCCTTTGGAATGTAGCACCAGCACTAGTCAATCCGAATGACATTCTAGCATACATGTATGTGCCCCATGGTGCGGTAAAGGAAGTTTTGTATTGCTCTTATTTGCTTACCTTAACCTGATTATACCCGGAAAAACCATCCATCATGGATAATAGCTCATTTCCTATCACCTTCTGTAACAATGCTTCCATGTTTGGTAAAGCATAGTTATCTTTTAGGGAAGATATATTCAAGTTTCTGAAGTCTACGCATAGCCTTATGTCACCATTCATTTTTCTAACCGGTACCAAATTGGATACCCAAGTAGAATATCTGATAGGTTTTATAATTCCTCCATCTCTTAGTTTCGTTAGTTCTTTCATTTTGGGAGCCAATGTAGGATTGACCGGTCTTTGTTTTTGTCTAAAAGATTTAGTATTTGGTTTCAATGGTATTTCATGTTAGAAAAGATCATCCCTGTATGCTTTAAGGTCATCATATGACCATGCAAACACATGTCTATACTTCCTCAACAATGCAATTAAGTTAAGATTTCCACCATGGACAGTGTAGCTAACAGTTAAGATTTCCAACTGCCATTATTGAATAGTTTTTGGGCCTCTTGCCTCCACATTTCTACAACTCTCCTGGTATGAACTAGTGAACAGAGATAAACCAAAAGATTTAATACAATACAATGAAATGGAAAATAAATACTAAAATAATGGAACACATTGAAAGTAAAGACACTAATCTAAATTATCAATCAATCACAATCCATAATTTAACTCAAAACATATCTCTTGTATTTACTAGTTATCAAACTGAATCAAAATCTCACACTGTGCACACCTACATAATTAGATCTTTGTACAGTAGAATGTCCAACATTGGGATTTGGTCCAAGGTTTTCTTAAATAGCACGAGGATGGTCTTAGGTAGGATTTAGGGCACTCATAAACTGATTAGGGCATTTGGACAACTTTGGTCTGAGCAACTTTTAAAAGTTGCAAAAGTTGCTATGCAACTTTTATAACAATTTTGCAACTTTTGACAATTTTGCTCACCATAGAACTTAGTGAGGTCCTATGGAGTTCTAAGCTCCCTATTTTACTCAAAAATGACTTTCCACTTACCCTAAGCCCTATGACATCACAATGACATCATCCATCCACATTTTACCATGCAAGAGACTATCACACTTTAGTCTCAAATCTAGAACCTAGGACCAAAATAGACCTCAAATCCCTATTGGGATACACACCTTGATAAACATGACCTTAGGGAAAACAAACACATGCCAAGAATGGCTTACAAACAAAGACAAAGTAGGGTTCTCCTGCACCATCATCCCCCTCTACACAAAATAAATCAAAGTACAGTAGGGGATGAGATCGAAGGGTCAGTGCCAAACTACTTGAAGTCACTTTCTTCCACCCATGTTGCTTCAGATTCAGGGTGACCCTTCCACTATATTAGATGCTCCATGCAGACCCTGTGTCTGGTCTGCTTCTTCACTCTAGATTCTAGTACCCTCTCTACTTGAGGCTTGGGCTTTGGAGGTATAGCCACTGGACTGATATCTGACAGTACCTCTTGAGTATTCTGATTGACCTCATTCAATGACCCCTTATACTTGACTAAATCTGCAATGTTGAAGACTGGTGAAATGGCTAGGTCTTGTGGAAGATCCACTTTGTAGGCACTAGCTCCATACTTAGACAGGATTTTACATGGTCCTACCCTCTTTATCTGCAATTTGGTAGGCACTCCTTTCTACATTCTAGCTTTGTTTAGGTGTACCATAACATAGTCACCCACTGCAAACTGAACATCTCTCCTCTTTTCATCCACCTTTGCCTTCAACTTTTGAGTTGCCTCTATTAAGGTTCTTTTGACTTGTTCTTGGACCTCCTTCATGGTTTGGCAACCATAATTATTGTTGTTGTTTTTCAAAAACGTAACATAGTTATATTCAATCTGAAAGACACTTGGTATAATTAGGTCTGAAAACCTTGTGAATAGAGAGCACAACATAATTAAGGGAGCATAAGTCAAAAACATGAAAAACATATGCACTCAAAATACTATCATGGAGTCTAATTACATGTGACGAAGACAAAGGAAATGTTTTCATATGTTTCTACAAGAGCTTGACAAGAAAACCACAGTATCTTCCAAATATACCCTAAATACCTTTCCCCTCTTATCAAATAAGTACTTGGTCCTCCACATAGCATATTAAACTGTACTAAAAGTAACATTGTTCAGTGATCTATTACACGTAGTGATGAATGTACCTTGATATCAATTTTGAATCAACACCCCAAAACATAGTTAAAACAGCATTGGTCAAAAGCAAGAAAAACATATGAATTCCTACAAATGTTATCATATGTTGTCGTGGAATCTGGGCATGTACAAAGAATAACCTAATTGTCTGTGAAGAAGACAAAATGTTTTTTACATATTTCTGTAAGAGCTCTGCAAGAAAACTACATTATCTTCACAATTTCTCCAAAATTATTCTTCCCTCCTTGCTGTCAACAAATGAGATCACAAACCAGAATAGTCTGACTTAAACAATGGAATTTTTTATATTTGAGTGATTATATCAATTTGAAAATATAGAAGAAATGCTTTATCCCAGGGATGGAAAGGAGAAGGACCAATATACCTGCAACAGAAAGGATGCATGCCTTACAACAGTTTTTGTTGTGATGTCCTTCCCCCAAGGTAAGCTCTGCCCAACTCGAACTAAGGACTCCTATACAGAATTCAAAATTAGAACATTCAAAGTCCTTTGTAATCAGATTTCATTCAGTATCTAGAAAATTAATCATAAAATTATGGATGTTTGAGAGTTTTCATTATAGATTTGCTGTTTCACACAGATCAATATAATGATTATCCATTGTACAATATGAATGCAACAAAAGATTAAACTGCAGCTTCAATTGCAAAATAGACTAAACAACTTCTTGTCTTGAAATTTATTTAGTAGTTCTTTCAATGGAGGGTCCTCCACTCACCTGGACATCTTACTTATATGTTGGTTTGGGATGCTTACTTCCTTACTTAGCTTAAGCTTTTGTTTTGTTTTTTCTAGTTACTTCACAGCATATGATATCCTCTTACCCTAGTTCTAATTAAGGATACTAGATAAGATAAGATAAATTTATTAATGTCCAGCGAAAGACCACAAAGGGGGTCCAAGGGACTGCCGAAACAAAGCAGATGACCAGCCCACAGAAGGAACATTTCTTTGAAGTTGACAGGAAGTACACAAGTAAATATCATTTTAAATAGTTTGCCACTAAGTTCCCTTACAACTGGCTGAGATGTAAATCCAATTCATTGTCACAGAAAAATAAATAAATTAATTCCCATAAAGATGCCCCATGTTAAGAGTTTTAATATGTCTCTTCCAAGGCAAATCAAACCAGAATAATATGTGAAATAATACCTCTGTTCAAATTATCAAGGGAAACTCCCTGAGATCTAAGTTAAACCTACTAAACAAAATTTCTTTTGGGACATTTTGCAATAATAAAATAACAACCTGCTTATCTTTTTGCCTCAGCTATGAGCACAAAACTAGTGATATATTTTGTTTCACAACAGCAATTTTATATATTACAAGAAGCAAAAGATCTACTCTAAATGAGACCATCTTTTGGTTCCCTTTGGAACCAAGGGGCATTATTGGGTTCTTCTGATCCAAGAGTGCTTTGAGTGTGTGTTCAGGTCTTATATCTTGTTTTAGTTTTATATTGCTTTGTTGTGATTAATGTTATATTAATATTGTATTGTTTGTGTATGGGGTTAGAAACTTATTGTTTCTTGGGAGATTATATGTTGGAGTTATTAAGGAATGCCTTTATAAGTCCATGATCTTGTCTTGTATTAACAACCCTCATATAATATAATTTTTTATTATTGTGTGTTCATATAAATGTCAAGATGTGAATGTTTGATGTTAGTGCTAAAATATTTTTTAATTCGTGGTCCTAACACTAACCACCACTAAAAGCCAGATATACAAGTCATACTATGTATTCTTGTTTTTCCTTGCATCAAAAGAGCATTATGCCTCAATAACAAAACAATAATTCTGGGATTTGCAGTTATAGATGCTCTGCAATGCAAGGAGGTTTGGATGCTGACAGGCATGATTAGGGTATTTCTATGTCCTCCAGAAATTTTGAAGACTTGGAAAAAGCTACTCAAAAACTCCTAAACAAGAAATTTGAATTTCCTTAATATCTAAATCTTTTACTAGCATAGACACAATCAGTGACCAAGTGAAATGGGATTTTGTGACACTCACACCACTCAAAGAGCACAGTAAAAGAAAATTACAGAAATAGGTATTACACTGCTACAAAATAGTTTGTGGTGCAAGAAAAGTAAAACTAAGGTGGTTGTAACTTTTTCATATAGCAAAATAATCAACCTGAATTTCTTTGTATCGTAGCTTGCAAGTGTGCATTGGGACGTTCAACTCTTTAGAAATGTCTTCAAGTCCAACATTGACCTGTCGCACACACCCATAACTTATTTAGTTCTTTTACAAAAATGGCAAGTAAAGACATCTGAGCCATTCTTTAAAATTTCAAATATCTCAAATATAATAGGACACAAATAGAAATGGACAGATCCTCCAGACTATAGCTGCAAGTCCAGTAAAGAAACTTTTCTCAATGAGTCCAAACTATCACCTGATCAACCTCAGCAATAAATGCCAATATAGCAGCCACAATCTGCAACATATTAAAAAATAACATTAGCAAAATTTGGAGCTAAGTAAATCAAGCATTAAGTTTCTACAAACATTCCAAAAATAAAGAAAAAAGGAATCTACAATAATATCCTTGAATGACCATTTATAATCAATAGCAACATGGATGATATAGCAAGGGGAATGTATAAAACATCTCCAACTTAGGGTATGCCTATTTCTTAAATTACAAAAGTAGCACCACAACTTGAGCACTCAATCTCAAACCAAACAACCCCATCATCAAAGAATAGAATTACATCAAATCTGGAATGCGAATCCAGAATTACAAATACCATGTTTCTATTGCAGAATATCACTAACATGACATCTACAACATCCACAGTATTCTGTGTAATAGCAGCATTGACATACTTTAGAAGGCGAGTTTATAACCTTGCATATAATTAATTATTTCAACATAATTCACTCAAACACAGATCACATTTCCTTCCATATAAGGATAGGTAAAATATGATTCCACCATCCCTTCACCTTCTCCTACACGTATGGAAATATGCATTCCGGCAATTCTTTTGAAACTATACCTTCCTAAGTATAGTGGAAGAAACTTATTGTTTCATCACCTCTTCTAAAGAGAAATGTCCCTTGCCTCTTAACAAAAGACGACACCAACAGTTATAAAATTAGCATGTTTGCATCCGTGCTCTTAACATTAAGAAAAAAAATTATTATATCCATGTCCACTATGGACCAAGAACAAGTCAAGGGGACTGAAAGGTATAACTTTTACAATAGCAAAGTAGAAAGATAAAAGGGAGCCTTGGACTCAATAAAAACACTAGAGCAAATAAAAGCAAGAAAACAAAGAAATAGACAAGCAAGGTCCAGCTAAAATGGCAACCCTGAAATAAATACATCTATAAATAGATGCACAAGGAAAGGGTTCCTCAAATAAGTATAAGTAGATGAAAACCAAAGTTGGCAACCAGGACAAGCAAAAATCAAAAGCTGTATGTACTTTGGCATGCATTGGAGGAGCCATCAAAACAGTCATCAATCACAATTGGCTTGCCAATGAAACCTCTAGGAATGATGATTGAGGAGCGAGTCCATACATAATGTTAGATTTTGTGACAAACAAATAATAACCAGGACCCAAAGCCTCTAAATTAGTCACAAACAAGAAAAACTCTTGCCCAATGATGGTTGCTTTCTTCTAGGAGCCAAATAGGATTGCAATATTCCTTAGAACAAAGAATGCTAGCTTGTTCACTTGCAGTCCTAGTATTGAAATCACCTACTAAAAGGACTTCACCTAGCTGAGAAAAACTTGCAATATCCTTTTTTAACGCTGCAATGGGACCTTTGTTGTCAAGCCCACTACTTTTCTAGGTTTATAAAACTTGAGGAGCAAAATAACATGCTGCAATCCTAATAAGATTTCCATTTTCTGAGATTTTAAACCAAATGAATTGTTTATTAGAGTCTTCCTTTTCTAGTTGAATATAATGACCTTTTCCCTCACTAAGATCATAATGCCCCCATGTTGTTTGTCATTTCCCGTTGTAGTGTTCCACATTGCCATCTTCAAATACCCTTTAAACAAAGGTGTCTTGCACCCTTCATGCTCATGTGTTTCTATGAGACAAAGTATGTCTCTATCTTCTGCAATAGGTCCTAACCCCGGTCCTCTCCTCCGAGGGTAACCTTTACAATTCTAACAAACTAATCTAAGGGAAGCCTCGGTAGGAGCTGAGAGAAAACCAACAAAATTTAAAAATAAAAAATGCAAAACAAATTAAAGAATGTTAATTACTAAATTCTACAATACAAATGGTAAAATAAAAAACAAAAAACTTACTTGAGAGAATCTTGATTGCAAGAGGTTGGAGGTACAAAAATCTTGACCACGGAGGTACCACCATGTAGTAGCATCCATTTTGGATTGGTCATTAATAATACAAGGAGTATTATTTCTTCTTGAGATGAACAAGCCAAATTCTCTCCTAACATTTTCCTCCACTTCTAGATGTTGGAAGCGTCTACTAAATGCTTGCTTGAACCTAGTTGAAACTTCAAAATCTCTATATGGTGGTGATCTCCCTAGCAAGTAAACTACATCGTTTCTATAGTACCTCAAAAATAGTGCATATGCAAGGAGGTGCAAATGGTGTGGTCATCTCGTTCTGGTAATGGAGAATGATTGATTCCACCCTTTTAAAAAAGGTTTCTCCGAGGTCATTCTCTTTTTTTCTATTATGACTTTTATTTTCTCTATCATCATGTCCATGCCATCATAGACATCCCCCAAACATGGTGCATTTGTATTAGCGAACCAAAGCATAGTCATGATAGACTCAATGAATCCAAATGCATATTCCACACGAGTCCACCAACCATCATCCAAGATCAATGAATTGACCTTTTGGGTCCTCTTTGAATTCGATTGTTTCCAAACATCCCATTGATTGCTAATAAACATTTGACCCAATGCCTCTCGCGCCTTCAAAAGTCGTCTCATAACAATTGTATAAGATGCAAATCAGGTCTTAGCAACCTAAGATCATGTTAATAACACATTAAAAATATGTAAATAACACATTAAAAAATATTATAATATATATTGAACGTGTCATAAATAAAATAAAATTAATTAATTAAATTTACCTTTAACAATTCCAATCTCAAGAAAGTTCTAAAAATTACTTTGTGACATTTGGTGGTTTGTCACAAACATTTGAATCTCCTCACCCTCTTGGTATATTTGTTTCACCCACTCTATTTGAGTACCAATTGCTTGCATAACCAAGTTAAGGGAGTGTACGATGCATGTTGTCCAAAAAATGTGCACATCTCTTTGCTCAACCAAAACACCTACAGCCCTACAATTCTTTGCATTGTTCGCAATGACTTGGTGACATTCTCATGGCCAACGATCTCTATGAGCTCAATGAGGATCCTAGAAATGAACTCCACATCTTTGATTTGCCCCACAATCAACCCTCAAAATATTGCCCCTTTGGGGGACACCGCAATAACATTTATTAATGGACGGTTTTGGTTTTAGTGGGTTCTCCACAAAATTCTTCTCTTTGTAATAAGGTAGTGTGCAATTTTTCAAACCATGCATTTGTGAAACCAGGATGTGCACTATTGATTGCCAACAACATTTCCTGTCAATATGATGATCTCACCGAGTTAAAAGGAAGACCATTGGCATAGATGCACCATGCAATTGTTTGTTCAACAATATCTCTTGATTCCATTTTAAATGCCTTGTCAAATCGACATCTTTTGCAAGTGAGAACTTCTTCTTCATCTTCCTTGCAAGAAGGGATGTTGTGAGGCCATTACTATATTAGTGGGTAAATTCTTTTTTCTTTTCTTTATGGAAGTATGAGCTCTTTGTTCTCCTCTAGCAATCATTTTATTAGCATCTCCTTGTTCTCTTATGAATCTTGCTATTTGTTCGGTAGACAACCCCTTCTCATTTGGGCCTACACACATTCCAATCCATTTCCCAAAAGGGCCCATAAAGTGAAGTTTCAATTGATAATACGAGCTATTAAATTGTATATTACACATTACACTTCCAAAGATATCCCCCACCTCCTGGAAGTTGTCCGATCCTTGTGGTATGTCTCCATAAAGGAGATTGTTTATCAATTACAAATCTTTGGTTTCCTTCCACACTCACAAAACTTTGACTATTGATCATTCTTGCAATCTGATATTTTGCTATTATAAGAAATTACATAATTTTAAACTCAAAAAAAAATAAAAAATGCAAGCATACAAGTGCAAAACAAAGATACAAAAACATTATAACAAAGAGTTAAACTAGTTCCTTTTTTCATCAAAATCTTTCAAAAAATTGTTAGAAGACTAAAGAATAGGGTTAAATGCTTCCCTTAGACAATTAAATCTTTTTTGTGGAGGCTATTTGACACTCCACAAACAATCCCCTTCAAAAAAACCAGCTGCCCTTTGAAATGCCCAAATGGAGACAAAATGAGTTGATAGCAAATAGAAAACAAATTGAATATGTTTCAGGCTAGAATGGCCTAAAAAAGGGCCATTTTAGGGTTTGCACATAAAAAGCGAAAAAATGATTTTTAAAGTGTTTTTTTATTTTCACTTTTCCTGGGTCCTCTTTGGGTACCCTATGGATGTGCCCCGGGTGCACATAGGGTGCACACCAAGTGACCCAGGTGCACTTTGGGTACGCATGTGCACATCTGCAACACACCCAATGTGCTTGGTGTGCACTCGGGCTCACTAATGATTGCGCACCCAAACCCAAATGCACTCAGACCCGATGTGTGGATCCAAGGTGCAAACCATGCAACTTAGCTCTTAACAAGAAAAAATAGTCAAACCATCCTCTTCATTTGATAACGACTGCCATCGACCCAATTAGTGACAATGTTTAGGTAGCGACACATTTAAAATGCTACTACCATATCTTTTGAGTTTCAATTCCAAGGAATGAGTTGTGATTGCTTCAAATTCTAAAAATCCATTACGATGTCTACTTTTTGTTCATTCCCTACTATTGCCAATACATTGCATTTTTTCCCAATCAATTCAAAATACTTTACGGAAAGCAATAATTAATTTCAGAAGACAGAGAAACTATATTTACTTGATGTCCCTTTTCTATAGTGAAACTTACCTCTTTTAAGCATTAAACTAATAAACACTCATGGAAGGGGATCAATAACACAGTTTGATGGTAATTTGATACCTTTCATGGGCATTGGATCTCTTTGTTTGTATGTCTTGTCTATCCCCTGCGACTCCTCCAGATTGAGAACAACAACAAAATGAATGGTGGCATTACCTTATACAAAAGCTTGTCTCCTTTTAGGAATGTTGTGGCCTTTGTAGAACCTTTATTTATTTCCATGACCCCTTGACCAAACACAGTAGCATTAATATGGGCAGCAACCTCCAAATGTCCTTTTCTTTACTTACAGTAGACTTTCTTTCACTGTTTGATGCTCTTAAATGTGTACAGATTCGACTCCAATGGGTAAGAAAGAGGCACAATCTGGCAACTGAAATAAGTCACACCCATGAAATGAGGATGACCTCCTAGATCTAGATTTCCACGGCATTGTTTGTTGAACACTAATATTAGTCCAAAAATCCATCCAAAGCTTGAACCACTTAACTTATGAGCTGGTGTTTCCCTTTTCTGATTATTATAGCCTCCAGTAATGTGCCCAACAAGAAAATATGCATTAATCTGTGTTTCTGCCCTTCTCATATGTTTAGTCAACCCTTTCACAAATATTATTCATTTTCCAAACAGCCACCCAAGTCGAATTAATTTAATGGCACATAACTGTCATTTTCAGAACAGAAATTTTTAACAGTTGTTCACAACCCTTTCATTCTATACTTCAATATTAAACACTCATCCAAAGAATTCTTGATTTTCCAAACCCTGCACATAGAACATTTTCCTGCGAATTTTCAATAAATTTTGTAATGCTCAATTCAACAAACCTGGAAAGATTTAACAAGATTGCTCAATCAATTCACTTCTCTCGCATTCAACACAACTGTGAATCCTATGTGCATTCACCAAGAATCAACTAGTGGGTTTTCGTCCATGAAATTAAATGTCAGAAGGGTTTTCCTCCATGAAACTGATTATCGGAAGGGTTTTCATCCTTCAACTGAAGATTGAACCACACTTAACCTCACCAAACTGGGGTTTGTAAAAAAATAAAATGTCCAAAATGTCGTCTTCCCACAAACTCAGACACTTTTAGAGCAACTAAAAGAATTTCCCCTTTTTAATTTAATATTTCTTTTTGCTCATCACCACTTTCAACTTAATATTAAATATCACCTTGAGAAGCGTACTAATTTGATAATAAATATTAGTTACACTTTAACTGTAAACGTAAGTTATTTAAAGAAAATGAATTAGATTATTAATTATTTTACTCACTCAAAAAGGGGATACAACACTGCAAAGCCATTGTTGAGCCTGAGTTTTACAACTATGAGATTAACTAATATTTATGAATCAGGGCAGAAAATCGTAGAATTGTAATTGTAATTCTGATTCATTATACTCACATTCAAGAATTGACATCAGTTTGACCAAAAATAACCTTACAAACATGTAGATCCACCAATCTGTGATGAACCCTGTTGGCTCAACCTCTATCCAACTGGCAACTGACTAGTTTGTTTTTTGAAGAATTTGTATTTTTTTTCTAAGTTGTTGATTCTCTCCCCCCAACCCTGGATGCAAAAGTGGATGCGTCCGGAGGCGGAGGTGGATGCTCTCTGGAAGAATCTAGGGCATCCACAACCCTGGGATGCGCTTCCTGGACGCCTCCTGCACACATCTAGGGGCATCTGGGCAGAAAATGATTTAACTTTGCAGGATTTTGACCAGGTCGATTATGCCTTGGCTGCAGTAAGATTTGTCAGGTGAGAAACATTGCTGAAACAACCATGAGTGTGCATCCAGTTCGGTTGTTATGTTCATCGGGCATACAATTCCCACGGCCTCTGCTTCTGGCAGGAAGGAAATTATAAGTATTGCCACCATTGTCACTCCTACTAAGATCTTGTGTTCCATTTTGCTATCCCAACCAAAATGTTATGTGAGAGATTTTATTAAGAGGGCAGAGATGCGTTGATGAAATGATCAGTGGAAGAAGAAGTGCACATGCAAGATACAATCAGCTCACCAACCCATAATTTAACTAATGGCTTGGATTAAACAAAGTAGAATAGAGTCGTTTACACCAAATAAGGTGTCCCAGAGCAGCCACCATAAGAGTTAGGAAAAGATAGGATTACATTTACTATATGTCGTTACTGTCGGTGTGAGTGTATTCTCAAGGAAAAGTCTATAATGATATATTCTTTTTTTTCCTAACGGTCCCTACTGGAACAGTTTATCTCAGCTTTGAGACATTTGCAATCGATTAGGAGGACTGTCTTTTCAAGTGATTGGAATTATGTGGCTTGTCAACGTTTTACTGGGTAATTCAGCTTTAAAAATTTAGTGCAATGGACCTTTCAGCTTGGGTTTTAAATTTAAATATTCTAGCTTTGACAAGATGTTTTATAGGATTTTGATTTTTTTAAGGTATAATTAAAGTGGTTATTTATTTCTGGTGTACTTGGTCTCAAATGAACCTTTCAAATTTGAATGTACTTAATTTTGAAAGATATTCATGTGAGATCTTTTCCTTTAAAAAAATTTAATTTAATTTGTTTATTATTTATCTTGATCAATGATGAAGTATCATACTATCAAATGATTTAATTTTGTATATTTCTTGCATTTCTTTGCATCTCTCTCTCTCTCTCTCTCTCTCTCTCTCTATATATATATATATATATAAGCATCCAACCCCCCCGCCCCAAAAAAATAAAAATAAAAAATTGTATCCGCGCACCCGATTCTCGCACTCGCATCCACATCCGCACCCAAATTGGCAACTTAGTTTTTTTTTGTGTTTTGAGATTTTATGCCTTTTTTAGTTTAAAATAAGAACAATGCATGAAATGAAATCTAACTCTTGCAAAATCCTGGCAGAGATTATCTTATTTTATTAATAGATAATAACAATGCATACAAATGAGATTATTGATATTGAAAATGAAATTGCAGCTATTAGAGGAACCTAGAGTCCAGACGCAGCTCATGAGAATTCACTAGAATCCTTTCAAAATCACCATACATTGCATATAAAGTTATAAACTAGTAGACACCCCACTTTGAATGGATATGAGCCCCAAATATTGATCGATCTGTTCTAGAGGCCAAATGCCTACCCTTGGTGACTCATGTGGGCCTGGTATGAAGTACGGCTGGCCTTATTATGCACAAAACCTGTTCTAAGGGCTGCAATCTGCCATAGCTGGCCGCCTATGACAAATTCTTTGCATTTATTCCCGAATCAGGTTCAAAAAATTCCCTGTAACTATGAAATTCAAGCACATTCATGGCTCCTGAGTGTAGCCATCCCTGTATGCAACTTCAATGGGTCTTTCACCATTTCAGATTGCTGAAAATCAAGAAGAATTTCATTCTCCCAAGCCAAATTGCTGAAACTCTTGCACTCTTCCAAAGACTTCTCAAAACAAAGACAAAATCAACAATAGCATAATGGATCGATTTCTCTCTTTGGCTAGGTTTGCTTGCAAGTTTCATTAATGACTTAAAAGCATTTTCTTTTGTTGCATAGTTGAATTATAATATTAATTTATATCTTCCTTGACCTCGGGCGCAAACTTTAATGAAACCAATTAAAGCTCATTAATGATGTCCTTGGCCCCATATGCTTAATAAACTTTATAATAATCTTTTTATAATAAATTATTAGTTCCTGCCATGGGCAGGAATACTTATGCATTCATGTCTTTTTTTTTATCCTATTAATTCTACCAATCAGCATGTTGAATTTAATATTTTTCAGAAAAAGTATGTAGTCTATATTTATCTTTTATTTTCAATATTTCTATATATATCATTTTGCAAACATGTGATTGGTTCAGAGAGTGAATAGTCACTACTCAAAATCAAAATAATAGATTTTTTTTTTTCAAGTCACATTTATATATGTTATAAAAAATATACATGGAAGTCAAAGTACCCATGCTTATTAAAGAGACCCCCTACCCATTTATTGTACCCACAAAATCTATCCCATAGTCATTTATTTAAAACACCATACCTATTTATTTTTTACTACTACTATATTTATCTTTTATTTTCAATATTTCTATATATATCATTTTGCAAACATGTGATTGGTTCAGAGAGTGAATAGTCACTACTCAAAATCAAAATAATAGAATTTTTTTTTTCAAGTCACATTTATATATGTTATAAAAAATATACATGGAAGTCAAAGTACCCATGCTTATTAAAGAGACCCCCTACCCATTTATTGTACCCACAAAATCTATCCCATAGTCATTTATTTAAAACACCATACCTATTTATTTTTTACTACTATTTTATCTATTAAACATAAAATAATAAAATAAAATGAAAAAAATGAATAAAAGAATAATATTTATTGCAGATGTTTAAGTTTCATACAATATAATATTATTAATGCTAAATTGTACTATTTGCTAGTATGTAACAAATTACACTAAACTTTGGCAATAACTTTTAATGCTAAATAAATATTATACCTAATCTATCTTGGAGAATTTGTTGTGCATGTTTCATGGAGATTTAATTTTATTTACTGTCATATTGTTACTTCTGTGATATAATTAACCTACACACAATCGCATAACTTTCTCCTCCTAATTTATAAATTTATGTATCCTTCGCTTCAAGTTTATCATTTCTATTAATTAGCTTCCAACAAATTACATTTAACTTTGGCAGGAACTTTGACGCTTTGCGTCCTTGTTAATAAAGTGCAACATTATTAACAATTAAATGACATAAACTTAAGCCATTAAATTCCTTCCAAGAAGTCAAATAGGAATCCAGATATCCACTGCAAATGCCAAAAGTCCAGGTGCCCTGCCAAAAGTGGTAACTAAGCAAAATTGGCTCTGATGAAAAGTGATGTCCCCACTACTCAGGTAACAGCTATCGAAGGACCCTCAAACCAAGTACATTAGCCCACAAGGGTCAAAATGATGGGATAACCCCTCAACAACTGATAGTGACTAGAAAGGGGGCATTACACAATCACTATTGAAACTTGCTTCACCATTTTCACTTACTGTTTGATCCCAGATAAGCTTTACGGTTTTCTACACGGTTCAAGTTAAACTATATCAGGTAATATTTGCATTTCAACCCACGCTAAATTTGCCACATAGCTTTCCTGAACTCCTCGCACATACCCTCCAATCTCATTGTTTGTACACGGACACCCATGCAAACTGATGTCCATTTGTCAAACAATTTTGCTCTGCCTCATCCATGTATCTTCCATTGTGCTCAATTCCTCTTCCATTACTGCTTTGGGCCATTGGATAATACCTGCTGCTTACTGTTGGAAAGTGCCTTCTTTTACTTGTATAGGGGAAGAACAAACAGGAAAATTTGTGTTTTCTACAATAATGATTAAACAGTAACAAGAGACTAAAATCTTTTTAATTTTCTTACTGGAAGCGAGTGACGTCCTGTTGTCAAAAACCACTGAAAAGCACACTGCAATAGGAATCGTCCATGTTTCAACATTTTACTTGCCTTTTCAAGATCAATATCCTGCACAAAGACAAGTTTGGTTATATTTCCTAGCTCTTACTAAATAAACAAATCTTGAAAAATGTCAGATAAGTTAGATTCCTTATTTTTTAAGCCTAGGGACAGTTTCTTATATTATTAAAAACAAAAGATGTTTAACCAATGGGTCCAATTCAACAATCTGAGAGAAAATTAAATCTTCATAGCTTAAGTATTTCCGAATATTACTCATGGAAAATTGAGAATTAGCAATATTCTGGAGGCATTGTTTTTAATTTTGTGTTTATAAATCCATGAGTTAGATAATAGAAAATTGTGTTCTGATAGATCATGGACCTATGTGCCAGCCCCCTATTGTATACTTTGGAATTAAAGGGATATAAAGTCATATTTTGGTATTGTCAAATGACATGGTGATGCTATATTCTGGTATAAAACAAGGAAAACATAAGTTTTGTGTCCTGAATTTTTTTATGGACCATCAATTACTTCTGTCTGTCTTGCTTTAATGAAATTCTTTTATATTCTTTATCATCAACCTTAATTTCTCAGTCCTTTTATTTTTGCAAAAAGTAATGATTACAAAAATGAATCTCCATTCATGCACAATGTATATTGCCATAGGTTCTAAATAATAGTATATTAAACTTCAGCTTTCATTCTTCTGAAAAAAAAAGTAGTGAACAGTCAGAATCTCTAATTCACTCTAAAATATAGTAGACATTTTTTAGAGCTAAAAGGATCTATGTATACAGGTTTCTGCTCACTTTTATGGATGACTTGTGTGCACACATTTGAGCTGCAGTACTAAAGTCTAGTAATCACGTGCTTCAGAAGATGAAAGACTTTAAATCTTAGCATAAAAATACGAATTAGAAATCTCATCACAACCAATGTTTCTCCAAGGTCCAAAGAGGTGGATACAACAGCAAAATATTACCTGGGCTGTTGATGACAATGGGGAGATATATAGGTGACAACTATTAAAAAAATTATACAATTTTAAATTTGAACTTAAAAGACTAAATACTAAAAATTTGATTCAGATCGGAAGTTTAGCATTCAAAGGACACATATCTCTATGAAAAAGCAACTTGAACATTAACCAAACTGAAATACAAGAGGTAAAGGTACTGCTGTTCGTTAAAATCCAAATTCTTTGTCTCTCAATTTTGCATTACAAGTCAAAACTTGACAAGCTAGTATAAGCATGAAATACCTTCAAATTAGTAAGCCCACTTGCTGCCTTTGGACTCATGCATATACTAACACCATGAAAAGGGCTCAAACAAGTAGTCGCAGATCTTCCATGAAGATTTAATCAAATCACCGTTCATAAACCATGCAAACAATCTTCAAAAACACTCAGAAATAGTACTTAGAAATTGGATACAGAAATCTGGAAGCCAAAGCATCAGAGGGTTGATTTCTTGGAAATTTACAAGTCATCTGATACTTTAACAAAACAATCCCAGTCAACTCCAAACAACCCTCACCATCCAAGCATCTCAATTGCAAGTAGTAAGAAACAAGAAAAAATTCAGATTTGAGCCTCCAAGTTTCATGTGCCTACCAAGGAAGTGGTCCTCCCTAGGAGGGTAGTTTTCAACATTGATTCATCCTTCATAAAAATTAGCATACTATACCTTGAAATGGAGTACCCAGCAATAAAGAAACCAATGAATCAATACCCAGAATAATATCTCCCTCACCCACTGAGTTATGAGCAAAATTATGGTTTCCAGTTTCTCTACAAAAGAAGACCAGCACACTGAATAAGCTTCCAAACACCTCAAAACTCAAACAACACTCACAAAAAACACCGACCACACCAAAACTAAATGCCCATATCAGAAAACCTAAAAAACCTTCATTGTTTCCAATCCCAAATCATCACATGTAAGCCAAAATCACCATGAACTAAGTCTTATCACACCAAAAAGCTAGGGTGGATGTTTCACCACCAAAACCTGCAACATTGTAGAGGGTTTTCGTCCTCAAGCAGCAAATAAATGACTCTTAGAGCTCATTCCAGCAGCATCTCCTTGAGTTGTCAATTTTGAATAATCAAAATAAGAGCCCACTCTCATATTTATAGAGAAGAGGGTTAGGCTACCAATTTTAATTTGAAAACCTTTCCCTCACTTTTCATTTATTAAAACAATATAATATTTCCTCTCCTTGGTGTCCCCCTTTGAGCACATAAAGTAAATTTTTAAATCACTTTTGGGGTTATAATATTTCCTCTCCTAGCCTTGGTGTCACCTTTTGGGCTTATAACATGATTTTCTTAATAACAACTTAAATTGAGCCCCCTTCTCTAGGCGTCGCATTAGAGAACATCACATGAACACTTTTTAAGTCACCTAAGTTATAAGATAAAGTCACTTCATAAAAAATGTCATCCAACTTTAGAACTCACCAAGGCACTGAATTCAAAACAATTCACTCTGAACTAAGAGAAAACAGAGATAGGGACCAAGTGCCGAGAATAGCACTTACAAAAAATAGACATATGGTAAAAATAGAAACTATGTTGGAACACACTAAAATGACTTGCTTGAGCTTCACATGACACTGAGTCTCCTAACCAACTCCACTTAACCTATAGGACCTTGGGAATAGGTTAATTGAAAACCAAACAGACTAGTTGCAAGAAGGGTACATTACAATTAAATTATTAGTGATTAAAATGAACAAACTTCACATTGTCAAGTGTTATAAGCCCTACAATTCAAAATGAATGCTCCCATGCTCCCCTCTATAAACCATAAAGGGTCAGATCTTGACAATGCTATTAAAGGGAATATTTCAATTCAAGGCTTGTTGGTTGTGTAGATGGTGGGCTCCAAATGTGTCTGTTATGGTCCCATCCCTCGCAGGTTTAAAGGTGGGCCCAATTACTCCCAACAAAGTCAATCTATAACAGCAGATTCAAAATGGTATTGATATCTCTGCTTCAAAAGGGCATCACTCATCAAAAGGGAAACATCTATTTGGTGTTGAAGCTAATCCCCAAGCAGTTGGGTACCAAACTGTGGAGGCTTTGAGGGATGTGGTGAAATTTTCCTTGCATAGGTGAGCAACCTGTATACGATTATTAGGTAGAGAAATGTTAAATGAGGAGAAATTTCCAAGAAAGGCTTAATTTTTAAGTTCGGTAGTCTATGACCATTTCTTGTCAATGGACGGATTTATAAGTCATGGGGTTCTAAGATGAAATATACAATTGATATATCCTAAAGCACAAGGATTTTTTGTGCTTTTGTGTCAATCTATAGAAGAGAGATCATTTATTTTAAGAAAAGGGCCTTGGCACTAAGACAAGAATATGCTTCTAGTCAAGCCTTGGTTTTGTGAATTAGATCCAATGACCAAAACATTTATGGTCATGCCGCTATTACTCAAGCTTTTATACCTTCTAGTGTCCACTATAGTTCTAGGTAGATGCTTGCTTTCAAGGTATAGGAAATCCTCTGGGTGCACTGTTGTCTTGAGATCTAGAAATAAATAATTTGATTACGTTGAAGCAAAAGTAGATAAAAAATCAAGATTACATCTCACTAATCAAGAATTCATCGTGAGATTGATATTTACCCTAAAAATTTGCAACTTCCCAAAAAATCTTTGACCAATTCCAGCAATTTTTTTTCTTTGTAATCACACAAAAATTGAACAAAATATGCATAAAACTAGCAAAAATCGAATCATCTTTCCCACCGAACCACAAAATATAGTTATAAATGCTAAGACATGTGAAGCCTTCAATCATTAACTACAAACAAGAGCACAAATGTATGTAATGGAAAGAAATGGCTACTGGAAACATGATATTAGGAGTTGAGCGACAGTGCCAATCAAAGTGTAATGTCCCAAGGGAAATTTGATCCCAAAGTTCCCCCGTTTACCAATTCAAACAAGAGACATTATATCAAACAATTGATAGCATGCTGACAATTCTTCTCAGGCTAGCAAATTTATACTCAAGTGCAATGTTTGAAATATATGTTTTCAGTTTGCATTACATTATGGCATGATCATATTGTCACAAACTTGCCCCCAATGATATTTACAAAATTTACAAAACAAAGTAAAATCAAGCTAACAATGAATCAGACTTACTGCACATTCTAGAATTTTGATTGATGACATGACTAAACAGAGACTCGCTGCTTCAACGGTGGAAGGCACTTCAAAAGCAACTCAGATGTCCTCAAGGTTTGAGCTGCTTCCCTAAAAAGCTTCAGCCTCGAAGGATCCAGTCCCTTTGGAGGCTCACAAAATTGGTTGTCCTACGATTCCCATTCTCAATATGTTGTCTCCTAGACCGCATGTCTGACCCTTTATTGTGATCAATCCAGAATCATTGCTAGCGATATTATTGTTTTTGCCACCATATGATGTGTTTGGTCTTTTGTCTTTAATATTAAAGCCAAACCATTCTAATATCATCGCCACTCTCCAAGCATAGAAGTTTATGGCCTATCAAATGAATTAATTCTGCAACCTTTATTGTAGTAGTTCTGTATAATATTCTTCACGTCAATGGAGTTTCCAAACATTAGAAGTTCGCTAAGTATTAGCGGCATCTATCAATCCACCACATTTATGCAACAAATAATATCAAATATGAATGTTGAAGTTACAAATATATAATCCTCCATAATATATGCTCTGCTTGATACTTTAGGTGCTTGCTCAATAACATTTCAATAGATACCATGCATCAATATAATAGTTCCAATTAAATAAAGAAACCTCCCGATTTTCAATTTATATGTGGCTTACTTGAATCGGCAGATAATCAGACTACCAAGATCATGGATAATATTAATTTCAATCTTTTAAGCAATGAATCAATCATTTGCTGATATTTCTTATCCGCCAATATTATTTAGCAAAAATCCACAACAATAATAATATCAAAGTCTTGCCCTTTAGAATCACGATTTGAAGATGTTTTATATTGCATCCAATGCACCAGACCTTGGAAAGCTAAAAATATTTCAAATACCATAATTCTTCAATGAATTGTCAAATCAACAGTAACTCTAGAATTACAATTTTGTCTCCAATGGACACTTCACAAAATTGATTCCGCGGACTAGGGAGGGTCTTGCACCTCCGAAACTACAAGCTTAGAGAATCAATTGTAAATTGGAATTGCTAGTGAAACAATGAGATGATCGATGGTAATAATGCTCCAAGAAAGCCAATCAAATATGATGTCAAAGCATCTCTCAATTAGCACCCATATTTGAATTATGCAAATAGGTCCATGTCAAGGGATGGTGCCACAAGTTGTTGGAATCATTTGTCGTTGCACCAAAAGTTCGAACTGTCAATGCCCGATACAAATGCCAGATTTAACCTGATCCACAGAAGGCGGTTAAGCCATGTCACGAATCTCCAAGGAGGTGTTGACCACCAAGTCAACAATCTCCCCCTCAGCATCGACTGAGCCTTCAGCACCCACTGAAGGGAGACTCGAACCCGTGACCCAAGGCTCTGATACCAATTGTTGGAATCATTTGCCATTGCACCAAAAGCTCGAACTGTCAATGCCCGATACAAATGCCAGATTTAACCCAATCCACAAGAGGCGGTTAAGCCATGTCACGAATCTCCAAGGAGGTGCTGACCACCAAGTCAACACAAGCTACAAACAAACAGGATGGGCCTAAGAAACGGGCCAAAATATTGACAATTTCCCTTATTGAATAAAGGGACATTACACAAAGGTAGGCAATTTTCTACAATATTTAACTTTTACATGGTCAATTTATTGCTGATATTTATTGGTCAATTAAAATGATCCTTATGTTTGTTTGTATGCATATATTCAAATTCTGGGATCCATTATTGCTGATTAAGAATCCCAAGCAACTCATCATTACGTGCTAAAAAATCTTATAGGTCACCTGAAAGTGAGAAAAGAGAGTCTAAAAAATTACAGATATGGATAGTTGACAATTTGGTCAACCTATAAAATGCATTATAGTTAAAGGGCCACTTTTGGATTTTGAAATTTAAAGTGTCCTTTTACAAATTTGTGTGTTTAGCTGTAGCTAGTCAATGCTCAATCATTAGGCAATTTTCCAACTGCACATCTTTCCAAGAGACCAGGTTTATGTCTTGGGTCTTGAGTTCTCACAAAAAACTCTCTAATACATGAATACGTTCGCATATTTACTTTATAATGGAAAATATTTATCCAAATCTGTGTTTTAAAAACAATGAAACCTGCAAAAACTTAAGCCAAAGAGATGGTTTGATAAATGAAGAGGCAAAACCTAAAAGCTTCTTATAACAAGATCAAAACCACTGTGCCTCCACCAAGCCTCAACAAAATAAGCAAAACTAAAGTATATAAAATGGCCACAATGACTGGATCAATAAGAACCATTGATAATGTTTGAGCACCTAAGCTTCAATAGCTTAAAAACACAGAGTAAACTAACAATTCAATCAGATGTATGGAAACAAAACACGAGACATGAGTACAATTTTAACAAGCACATCATCCATGTTGCTCCTGTCAATGTCCACTAACATACCATCACCCTTATAAATTTTGACTGTCAAATCAGCTATCTAAATCTCAAAATGTTATGACATAGCTGCTCTGTCCATAGAATGCAAAGTAATTCATTCTTTGACAGAGCCAGGTGCTCAAGTCTCTTTCCTGCATTAAAAAGCTTCTATCCCACTTCTAAATCCATGATTCACAAGAAAGTGGATTGGAAACAAAGCTCAAATGTGATATCGCTAAAAATTGATTTGGAATCACTAACACCAGTCGAACAATTATAAAAACTAATGAAAAACCACTGACATTCACCAAATACTAGGATGGATATAAAATGCATTTTTGCATCAATTTTTAGCTTCCAGATTGACATGCAAGTGTCAATAACAAACATGCAATAGCTGAAACAATGTTATGCAATTGAAAAATCTACAGCAAGGGTTAAGTGTTTTTTTTTTGAAAAATATTGCAACTCAAAATGGGATACAAAACAACTCCCTTTCCACTTTTTGATCAACTAGTTTTCGAGATGGGCAAGGTGAAAGCATGTGGTGTTCAACATTACAACTAAACTAAAAGCAGCAACTGAATGTAAAGCACTAGGGATCAAGCCAAGCAATACCACTTATTCAATGGAGTGCATATGCAATACTTAAAAAAATAAACATGCATTTTATTCAGTGGGAACTACTAGAGCTCTTCCACGTATTCAGTGGCTAAACTTAATAGAAATATACCACGTATTCAGTGTGGAAGCTTAAAGGGTACTTAAACTTGATTAGTAGGAAAACTTAATACACATAAACCACTTATTCAGAGGAGTGAGTACATCAGCAATAAACAACAGAAAACTCACTGGTGGTACTACAATCTAGTGTTACAATATTGAATTTATAGAAAGATAAGTCTTTGGCAGTATAACCTTCTGAAGGATTAGAAGGTTAGAACCAGTGCATTATTAACACCAAACAAAAGCATTTGCTGCTGATATAAAACTGCACTGTTGTAATACCCCAAATAGCGGCCAAATAATGAACAAACCCACCAATGTTGTAACAACAATATACCTTATGTAATGCTGTGGAATAAGCAAGTTTCAATAACACCTTGATGCTGCTATCTAACTATCATATCAGGACTGAACACACACTGAAGACTACTGATCACTGAAATTTGTCTGAGTCTGAAACTTGTAAGCTCTACCTAAACTACAGTTTTCATTGTAACTCTTAAAGATTTGAAACCCATCTTAAACATCCTGACAATACACATGAAATATAACTTAAAATATAAGAAAACAAATACCCAAAAATAACTACCACTTAAATATTTATTTCATGTACAACTTCATGTAATCATGATAACTTCACAAGCTCACTCAATTTGGAAGGGAAAATCCTCTCAGAAACTAGCCACCACCAATCAGCTAGGTAAAAAATCCAAAAAGACAGTACTTTAGACTAGGAGTTCACACACCCCTACAACAGGCATAGTTCAACAATGTTGTATAGCCAAACAAATAACCAATATGCCTTTTAAAACCTATTCGACCATCAAGAACAAACTAGAACGACTGGTTTATAAAACTTCATTTAGTCCAAACCTCCATTGGTCAACTCCTCCAAAGATACAGCCTAGCACAAATGAAAGGTAAGGCCAACATAATGAGCTTCTTGTACCTTCTTCTGTAGCACAATGATGATCTGTGTATGGAGCCACTCAACTAGCTAATGGGGTTTTGGTCTCCAAAACCAGAAACTCCAAGAGGATTTGGAAGAGCTCAAGTACTCTCCTACAACAAAAGCAAATAAAATCTCCAAGTCTAACCTCAAAAACTCCAAGAGGATTTGGAAGAGCTCAAGTACTCTCCTACAACAAAAGCAAATAAAATCTCCAAGTCTAACCTCAGAAATAATACTAGATTTTAGCGTGGTTGAAAAGATGACTAGTAACTCTAGAAAAAAAAAATCTAGAGAAGCCTTTACAATTGTTGAGCTTCCAGTAGTTTACCTAAGACCATTACATCATCTACAAATAGAAGATGGGTGAGAGGATGAGTGCCTTTGGCCAAACAAAAGCCAATGATCTTTTTGTCTTGACATTCTTTCGTTACAAGTTTACCAACGCACTCTACTATACTAATAAAAAAGAAAGGGGATAAAAGATCACCCTAATGCATGCCCCTAGAAGGGGAGAAAAGATGAGAGGAGGAACAATTAACCAAGACCGAAAAGGAAATTATGATGTCCCCATCCTTTATCTAATAACAAGTTAGCAATGAAGCATAAATGTGACCAACTATGTGCATGTGATCCTGAAGCAGCACAGAGATTTCAACAGATATTGCTACCAACGTCCGCACTTGGCTTGGGATATAAGCATCGATGTGTTTGATGTTTGGTTTCAGTGGGATTCTAGTGACTCTGGGCATGGCAACAATAATATCAGAGTGGAGCAGCAGAAGCTTGTTGGAGAGTTACTTTTCTCACTTACTTCCAAGTGCATGCGCGTGGTCATGTTGCAGCTTGAAGGTTCCAGTAGATACAGTTATTGGTGTCCGCGCCTATTTTGGAATCCTGGAATCTTGATGATGCATTGC
Organism: Chamaecyparis obtusa; assembly: GCA_027943335.1. Lineage (NCBI taxonomy): Eukaryota > Viridiplantae > Streptophyta > Pinopsida > Cupressales > Cupressaceae > Chamaecyparis > Chamaecyparis obtusa. The sequence goes on from BSBK01004856.1 coordinate 220,197, forward strand.
TTGAGGGCACACAATCTTTGGGCAATGAGGATTTGTAATGTCCTCAAATTGATAGAGAATTAAATTAATTAATTAATTGGTCCCAATTTAAAAGATATCATTAAGGACCTTTAATTAATTAATAAAGGGGCCCATTTTTATTATTGTTGTCCATAGGTGTTTGTTGTGTCATCGTTCTTTTGTAAACCCTTGGGAGTTTCTCCAAAGGGGTATTTATGACCACCATGTAGGTAGTTGTTGATATGCAATTTGTAATATTTTTTATCGTATTGCGAATTCCAGTTGGAATTCTGTTGTCTGCCATTTTGGAGGTGAAAGATCCTCCCTATTTGGTTTGTTGCAGTTTCAATGGTTTACAGCCACCCTAGTTTGCTGTTGGAAATATCATTCTAATATTTCACTGTGCTTTAAATTTGTGAAGTCTTCTATAGAAGACAAATTTGTAATAGACAACGATTATCAAATATTTATCCGAGATTGTGGATCTGTGCAAAATAATCTAAAGTACTATCATTATTGTATTTCTGTGGCATTGATCTATATTGCTCCATATTACACTCTGGCGATACAATATTACCAACAACACCGACTGCAATAAGAATCCGTACCTATGTAGTCTTGGTAATACCATTGTTGGCTACCGAACTACACAGAGGGAGATCGATTTGGGCAACATGGTTTCCATACCATACTCCAAGCCTCAAACTATCACCGTACCGCATACATATACATAATCATACGACGGTTGTCTTGCCACTGTACGGCTTGGGTCTTTGTTGACCATACTTGTTACATTGTGGGCATTGTATGGACTGTTCAGTTAGTACAACACTCTACCAAAGGGCAAGACTTGGATCAAGTGTCAAACACAAACATCGCCGCACAAGGGTCCATCGCAGGAGATTGTTGAGCACGGGGAAGTAGTTGGTCGTCTATACTGTACAATCATGTGACCATACTATACGATTAGCAATCCTGCCCATACAGCAAGACTACTTGCCTACAACATCTCCACCCTTTAGATTCTGTGAATAAGATCGTGATGGGAGTGTAGGAGTTTGCCAACTACCTTCAGAACATTACAACATGACTATTAGAATTTTGATTTTTTCCAAGTCCATAGCAGCAAAAGACTAGTTTTGTACACATAATTGGTTTCTCTTTAGGCAAGTCCTCAAACTTCAAATTCCAAACTTATCTTCAGACTTTAAATCTCTCATATTTGATCCTAAGTTTCATTTGCAACCTTCAAATGTGATTTTTTCTACGCCATGGGGTAAAAATTAAGTGATGAAATAGCAAGGTCTTAAGCTAATTCCTCAATCAAATTTCTTTACAAGATGCTAACTTCGAGCTTTGTACCAAGAATCATGTCCACATCAAAGGCAGGGATAGTTGCAAGGAAGTGAACAAAAGAAAGTTGAAAGATCCCAACTCAATTCTTCCTTGAGTTCTTCAATTTAAGTGTGTTGACATTTTGACAAACACTTGTCATGCAAAGTCTCTATGTTCTAATTTCTGAGTTTAAAGCTTGGTTTTTTATGCTTGTTTAAGAGGGTGCTTTCATAAATGCCAAATAAAGAAACATAAACAATACCTTTGCATTCAAAGACAACAAATTTCCAACAACAAATATACATCTAATTCATCATAACAAGTCTGATTACAATTTTTATCAGGTCTGAAATAAATTCAAACTCCCTAAATTCCTATCAAATGGCCAACACAAGAATTGTACCAGTGAATGCTTGGATAAATTCCAAGAAATCTGAAGTTATACAATTCTAAAAATCACTAACTTGCGCTACTGTAGATGATAAAGATTGATGTCAACCTTCAAGGAAGGAGATACGGCTGACGAGGTTGTCTGAAAGAAGTCTCCAAATCCTCGAACTGTTGATGTATGAGCTTGGTTAAACCTGCCAATTAGTTCTAATCTTAAACCCTCACTAATTCAATCCCAAAATGCAAATTTTCAGACTTCTTTCTACAGTACGGCACTTGGAATCAGCCTGGTAATTTCCAGACTTGCTGAAGTTATATCAATCTGAATGAAAATTTCTGCAACAAGTCCCCTTTCCACAAGTTCGAACCATAGATGACTTCCAACTCCATAATGCTTGTTGTACGGCTAGAGGAAAATAACCTAGCAAACACAAATTCGCTTCTACAAGATGAATTTGTATCCTTTTTGATAAATTTCTGATTTGTCCCTTCACATCATGAATTATCAAAAACAATTTAGGCTCCAATTGCTTCAATAAGCTAAATGACTAAAGAAATCCTTGTTTCTTGCAGGCTAGGGTATCGTCCAAACATGGTACAACTCAAGAGTTTTCATTCCTAAGTATATAATTTGCTGAAAAACCCTAAAGAGCTCCCCAAAGTTGTAGATACAATTGTTGAATGATAGATGTCCAAATGAGCTCCCAAAACACCTTTATATTCACTTGTATTTCCACCCCTAGTCCTAATTTCGAATTAGGGTTTCATTTCCTCCTTTTATTAAGGAAATAACTTTATTTTATTTTATTACTTTATTAAAAAAGACTATCTATAGATTGAATTTTCATACTTTGCATAGTAATTTGTTTCAGTTTTAAAAGACATCTATAGATTGAATTTTCCTTGAATAAATCTGAAAACTTTAACATGGTATCAGAGCCTAGGTAGAGAAAACATCCATTTCAGATTTTAGGAAAATCTATCTCAACCTTCTAAGACTTGAAATGAGACCATGCTACCTGATTTTGCAAGCCTTAGTGATTTTGTGTGCTGTGCTGGAAACCATGTGCATGAGACATTCAGTGCACAGAGATCCGATTTCTTTGTAGGTTGATCTCTGCTGGTAAAGAAAATTGTCGCCAATAACTCAACATTGGCTTATTTGGATATGACTGGTCATTGATGGGACAAACGCTTCAGGTCTGTGGATCTCAGCTAGGGCGGAGCTCGGGTAGGTTAGAAGTGTCGCTAACAATTGTAAAAAAAAAGGGTGGCGCCCGAGTTAGATGTAGATGTCGCCCAATGTATTATTATTCTCAGTCTCTCTAATAGTCGGATGTGTGTATTCGGGTCTATGTGTTTCGCAAACACAGTGATATGGGTCAATTGAACCAAATCCGACTATGTCTATATACAATATTCCTAGATTGGCGACTTATTTGTGTCCTTTCATTATCGGGACTTTTATTACAGAATTGTTTGAACAATTTCATTAGATCTGGGCAATTTATAATTCTGGGCAGATAGTTTTTACACCTTTATTATCAGGTCTAAGAAAATTTATATTGGTTGAGGCCTGTATATTTTGTGTTCAGGTATATATTGTTTAGCAAATCACGCATATTGTAATAGCAGGTCTAACGACATCTCAAAATTACAGGCTTGCACATCAAATTAGTTGCGAAACAAATTCTTTCCTCACCACATATCGGTTGAGGGTGACATTGTATTTGGCAGCCTCCTTGTGGATTGGGCTACATTGGTATAGAGGAAATTGACATCTAATTGGTTTAATACATTATTGATGAACGAATCTCTTCATTTCCAGTTCATAGTTACAATCTTTTTGCCATTATGTTCTCTTTGAAGAATACTTTCCAGAACTGTAAATATTAATGGCACAAAAGGTGTATGTAGAACATAAATGTAAAGAACCGAATATGGCTCCTCTTGAATTCTCAATATTTATTTAAAAAATATCTGCAGCTTATTGGTAATAACACTCATGCGAAACAATTTTTGAAAATAAATACTTGTATTTCGAATTGCAGACAAATAGTTTTCCTTAAACTATCATCAAATGAAACCTTATTAAGCTAACCAAAACATAAACATATCATTCTTTCGAAAATTATTAAAACACCTGGAATCGACAATGCTCTTTCACTATTATGCCTGCTGCATAATTGATACCGCCACCCTTGAGTGATGGCACATGACTGCAGGTTAGCCGCACGTGAGGAATGGAATGCTGAATGTCATGCCAAGCCCAAAGCGGCTGACTGTTTTGCAAACGCCGGAGAACTCCAGCCTAATACGCGGGTCCAAGAAATGGTCTCACGTCCAGGCTCAACATGTGACCAGAATATATCAATCTCTGCCCCGTTTGTGACTCCCGCACATAGAGAATGGAGACGTCCACAGCAAGCAGAGAATTCGCATCCAAAGAAGGCGATTCCCAATGTATTTTAAAATCGCAGCTCAAATTAATTCCAATTCTCAGAAAAAACGGTAATCTCCAAATGCTCAACACTTTCGATGCTAAGCAATTATGTGACCAGCTTCTAAATAATTATACCAGCACCTTGAGTTGCTTGAATTAACAACCCAATTTCATCAATGAACTCGAATTCTAGATTTGAAATCTTTCATCAATCCGATATACAACAGCACCGAATTGAGATCACAAATATAATCAGATGTAAAATTCACCACCGACAGAAGATGGCTCAAATTACGAGATGAGGAATCAGTCCTTGAAACCCTAGCCAAGTTTGTCTTCTTCCCAATTTCCAAGAAAAATAAATGATTGCATAAGATAATGAAAAGTGCTTTTTCGAGTTGGTTATATAGCTTTTTTTTCGAAAAAAACACTTTTTAATATTTTCACTTAATTGGCTTTTAAAAATAATCTCACTTTATAACATTAAGTTATAAAGTCATAAGTTATTAAATTAAATCAAAATAATTTAATTTAATAACACATTAAAATATAAGCCACTGAACTGTCTGACTGCAATCAACGAATTTTTGACAAAGCACCTGTTAAGTAATTATAGATCAGGAGATAAGATGTAAACTGAATGTATGTAGTAGAATACAATTGCCTTGGTTATTGATTGATTCTACAAAAATACAATATATATTGAATCTGAAGAAGTAAATATGAAAAGACATGACTTATCATATTAATTGAATCGTATAAACTGTTATTAATATGATTATCGTTGCAGGCAAAGGAAGTCACGATATTATCGTGACTGCTATTAATATGATTATTGTTGCCTTCATACCTCATCGATGTCTGATTGCAATCAACGAACTTCTGACAAAGCACCAAGTCCAACTGCCCAGCTAGGAATAGGTATTGCCCTGCCAGAAATAGCCACTGCTAAAAATAGACTTACTATAAATAGTAAGTCTCTCAAACTACAGATTCACTGAAACTCGATCCTGAGATATCTGACGCTCCGTGCAAACACCCTGCTAATCCTGACCATGCCCAAAATACCACTTACTAAAAATAGTAAGTCGACCAAAATGATCCAAACGAAGAGCAGACCCGATAATCTGAACCTCTAGAATGGAATCCCAACGCTGGCTCCACCATCTGACCCTCTGATCGCCTGATTAGCCTGTGTGGGTCGCCAAACCAAGCTAATCCCATGAGTCTAAAAACGGGGCCATTACAATAAATAAAACACTATCAATAACCAAGATGGATCAAGCATTTATTCTACATATATGATTAACTCCTTGTTTCAGATGAGAGATGTATATTAAGTTCGTTGAAATATGATAAGAGCTTGCAGCCTCTGAGAGTTTTGTAGGGAATGTTATGCTGAAGGTTAAAAATAATATGCATTCATCTATGGTATTTATCATCTTATGTTTTAACCTTCTGCTTTTCACTATGCCAATTAAGTGTGACATTGATGCATTTGATAATTCTCAGTCAAATATGGGGTTTAGAAAATGAACAAGGAAGTTTGTCAGTGGATACGATCAGACAATGGTAATAATGGAATAATTCCGTTTATAACAACCCGGGGCTATAATAGTATTGTATGGGGTCGTTTATATTCACAAGAAACACATGACACGGACAGAAGATTTTTTCAGATTTGTGGAATCTTAGCAGCAACTTTAGACTCAATAAATTCTATCACCATCAGAGAAAGGAGTGAAAGTATCATTAGGGAGAGAGGCGTAGAGATGGGAAAACAGTCTAACCTGCCTTCATTGCCAAGATCCTTGAGATAAGTATCGCATGCACTTAAGTAGAAAATAATTGAGGATTTTGAAATAACAAAGCTATGAATTGACTGCGCAAAATTATGACTCTTAAATTACCTTAGTGCTTGACTTAAAAGGGAGTTTAATCATGGGCTCACTTAAACTTGGTTCTGCAGTATAAACTCCTTTCTTTACTTTTTGCATTCTAATTGTATGAATGTGCGGGATCATTCCTATTGACATGGCTGTTTAATTGTTATTAGCTGATAATGAATGTGTAGGACTGCATACTTCACTTTGGTATATATGTATGGGAACATTAACTGTTTTATTGGATACATACATTATGATACCTTGACATGCATATATGAGGAGCATACATTATGCATGGATGCATACTTTGCTTGGACATATGTATGGGAACATTCACAGCTGATTAGCATAGCTGTTTCTTTGCTTATCTAACTAATTATTTGTTATGGGCATAACTGATTGACATAGCTAATTATTTATTGGCTGATTACTTGCTATTAGCATAACTGGTTAAATGTCATTAATATGCTATTGGCATACTTTACATATGCGGGAACATAAATATGTTGGCATTTGCATGCGGAAATTTATATATGTTGGCATATGATTACATTAACAATGTCCTCATGTATTTTTGGATATTCTTATGAGGATAAGATTTAATTTTTGATATTCTTATATGGATAAGATTTAATTGCGGTTATTCTTATGCTTATTGGATTCATGAGATAAGATTTTTCTTATATGATTCATTCAATTATTTGATTACACTTATGCTCATGGCTAAGTTGTTCATATGAATTGGAGATTTAGAGAATATCATGGATTTGATATTCTTCCCATGGATCGGGGATCCATTGCTGAGTAGTTGGTGAACATCATGGACTTGATGTTTGGAGACCATTGCTCTGAGCATTTGGTGAATATCATGGACTTGATATTCATTAGACCAATGCTCATGATATCATGGACTTGATATCTCATGGATCAGGGATCCACATCTGAGTAGTTGGTGGACATCATGGACTTGATGTCGATAGACCATTACTCCGAGCACTTGGTGAATATCATGGACTTAATATTCATTAGACCAATGCTCTAAACAACATGGACTTGATGTTATTTTGGACACTTAAGTCAAGTTGACTTGTGGTTGGTAAACATCATGGACCTAATGTTACTTTGAATATCATGGACTTGATATTCTATCTCTTGAGTCGTGGAGACTCGTGGATCTAGTAAATCCACATCCGGTTGGTAAGTATCATATGACTTGATGTTACCATGGAAAGATGATTCTCATATGGATATGAGATGAATGGTTGGGGAATGATGAAGAACATGTGTTCTCATCATATCTGGTAGATAGAGACCTACCTCCATAGATGTGAGATCTATGGCATCATTGGATAAGGAATCCATTTTGGTTATGTTTTGTGATGAAAGATCTATGAGTTGATCTTTTCCTCAAGTCCAAGAGGGAGTGTTGATATTATGGCCTTTACGGCAAAGATCAACGCATTGGACAAAGAGGCAATAATAATGATTAATATATTGGATATATTATTGATATATTTAATTATGATAAAATCGGTTGGATAATAATAATAAATATAAAAGGTTATATTTATTATTAAGGATTGATTTTAATAATTAAATATGGAGCAAATAATATAAAAGAATATATTATTATTATGGACCCAAGTTGGGCAACTTGGGAGGCCAAGAGTTTATCTTAATAAGCTCATATATTAGAGCAACTTGGAGAAGGTAAGAAGCAACCAAAAACATAACATAGCCTTCTTCCTTCAGCAAGATCGTTGGATGAGCAAAAAGGAATTTGAGCAGACTTAAAGATAGTTTGGAGATCAGTTTAGGGAAGACTTGAAGAAGTAATCTTCACACCATTACCTAGCAATTTTGAAGGACAAAATCGGTACTATCCTTCCATTCTCTTTGTCTACTTTGCATAGTAATTTGTTTCAGTTTTAAAAGACATCTATAGATTGAATTTTCCTTGAATAAATCTGAAAACTTTAACACATTCTAGGGGTAGAATAGTTTCCTAAACCCTTTCCCTGTGCAGTTTGTTTGGTTGGAAGAAGTTGAAGCATTTGATATCCATTGAATGAATAGTGTAAGTCCCTTTGTGATACCAGCATATCACATCACAAAACTAAGTTAAGTCCACAATAAGAAGGAACCTTGGGGTTGTCTTATTTGATCACACAATCTATGTACATTGTTTAGCATATGAGCATCCTTATTCAAGAGAGAGTTGGAGATTTGGTTTTTCATTTGGAATACTAAATATTTGATTGTGCATGTTGTAGTGGCATAAAACTCACATCAACAGGGACATTACAACATTTAAAAGTTTTAATAATTTATACAACTAATAGCATTGTTTCCTTTGACTAAAATCCACTTTTACAGTCATGTGATCAATGTATACTTTGTTTGTGATCGAAGTAGATTATATTTCATTAGTTTATTTCGTAGCCTGAAAAAATCTTTAAATCCTTAAAAACATCTTTGTTTCATAGCTTCTTCAATTTGCTGACTCTTTGGCGAGTCTAGGCACTGGATTTGAGTCTAGGTCAAAAAATAATTTGCCAAGTCCGAGGCAAGTCCAGGTCTTGTAGCACTATATGTGTGTGTGTGTTTATGTAAAGCTTCTTAAATTAGTGTTTTGTGCACTCATATGAGAAGAAATCACTCAATAGTAATTAGTGTTGCCATCTTGTTGCTAAATTGTTGTTGAGACACTATATGTTATTGTTGAATATCAACTAATATATATCTAAGAATTTTTATTGCACTAGCTGGTAATTTAGTTATTATAAATTTGAATTCGGTTACTGTGTCATGAACCAAGAGATAACATTTGTGCTCTCAATGCAGAGCAATATGACAATATATTGACTTTCCATGTGGATTGTGTAGTTTAACACTTGACCATTGATCAAATGCTATAAAGTTTAAACCATTTTGATTTATCAACTTGGTTAAATTTTTCTGTAAATTTTGTTTAATTTAAGCATATTCTGATTTAAAAAAGGTATTTTTAAAGAATTTATATAGTTATATTAATTTATAATTTTGTAAAGCCATACCCAAAATTGTATTGAACCTAAAAACAAAAAATAGATTGGCAAAATCATTATATGCAATACCCGCACTTGTACTGAAAGTAACAACTTAGCTTCAAAATCAAAGTCGGCAAATCCTATCTACATGATGAGTATAGACCAATATATAAAAGGAAGAAGGCTATTTCCACAATTCAAGACACGTTAGGAAAAAACTTGTGACCATAATCTTTGATCAAAAGTCACATAGGCATTTGTTATCAGGAAAGCAAATCTGTGTTTATTTCTAGTGTGGAAATGAAAATGCATTTTAACCACATTGTAGTGAAGCAAATAATAAACCAATTCCAAGTAACATTTCTAATGGGGAAGCAGGCCCAAGTACTTACAGAAAATAGTGGGAAGGAAGTAATTACTCTCTCCAAGAAAATGAATAAATCGACATCTGGCTGCACAAATTTTCAATTTGAAATGACAAATTAAATAGAGGTTAAATATCTTCATCTTCACATTAATGTCAATTGCTAAACAAAATGAAAATATTCTTTGATGTGATGCAAATATGTCAAGGTACACACAAATATATATCAAATCATCCATTTTGTGTTTAGAAATAGGTTACTAACAAAGTCAGTGGATTTGATAGGTTTTCTTAGTTTCAAGTTTCAACCAATGGGCAATCAATAAATCAGTTAACCGGAATAAAAAACTTAGGTCCCGGAGATAATGTATCTAAGGAAATAAGGCCTCAATTACCTCAAAGCTTTCCTTACTAAGGCTTATTTCTACTAACCCCCCTAAATATATTTGATGTTATTGAGAAAACATAAATAGGAGATGCCAATAGCGAGAATTTCCTGATCCCACTCCTGACAATATATGATTGTAAAGAATAAAAAAAGGTTACATCAAGCTCTGGTCTATCAAGATTCCACTCCTACAAATAGATATTGCTGAAAACATATTGAATTTTTAAATGCAGAAGAATAAACCCCACAAGGAGATCACTACACTTCTCTTTCTGCCATTGTATAGACGATTCAGCCAACTCAAGAATTCATCTTGGGGTTTTCATTTGTATTTAATATCAAAGATTTGACCAGTTTGCAGGATGTCAACAACCCATCGCTGCATTGATTGGTATACTAGCTCCCATTCCTCACCATGTTGTCTGGTCTTCTATTTATGTCCATTCATTTTGCATATAGAATCATTAACATAGTGCTAGAATTATAAAATATTCATGAGACTTGCTAATTATTCTATTCAATTAGTTAATTTGACTCCATACTCATGTTCAACCAAAATTGGCATGCATTATAGAAAATAGTCACTCACCAATTTGATATCTAAAAACTTGAGCACTCTGTTGTACATTCGCCCCAGTTCACTGACATTACAATTAATGATGACCTGCATAAACACATAAAATCCAAATAAATACTGGATTTAATTGCTAAAAGACATGTCAGAAGACTCAAATGACTTCGCCAAGTAGACTTGAATTCATATGCTACAACATGATGGAACTGAATTGTTTATGACGGCCACAAGAAATGCTTAAAGAGATCTTCATTTTGCAAATCAATTTATGCAGATGTTACATTTTTTTTGATTAATCAAGCTAAATGCATGTCAGTTTCTGATATTGCCAGAATTTTCAATTTAAAATTGTAATCAATCATTTTGTTTCAAAGAAAGTTCTGATAAACAACCTTGAATTTTAACCAACTGAAGTGTATACATCATTTCATGGGAGAAAAAAAAAAGTCCATAAGTGTTTTCTAAGCCCTTTTTTAACAGCAAGCTGATATCAAAAAATCAGAAGAATACAAAGAAAAATCATAAAAAATCAATCGCCAGAAAACTAAAAGAAATGGCAATTGTGAAGCCACTTCAATATAAGTTCAAAAATGGCTTTTACATACCGCAACCTCTATTATTGTCAAAGGAAGATGACTTTGTCGAATGATCACATAGATACAAGCACCAGTTAGAATTTCAAACCATCTTCCTGCACCCCATTGCCCCTGTGTGACTTTTTTCACCATATATTTAACTTCATGGACTCTTTCTGCAGGCAATCTCAATAATGATGTCAACTCCTCCAATTTCTTCACTGCAATTGCCTGGAAAGAAAGAATAAACTAAATTAAACGCATTTTACCATTATTTGTCGATCGGGAATATTTACAGAGCTGATTCTATAAATGCCTTACCTACACTAATTATATGACCACAGAAAATCAAAAGCAAACTGTACATAAGCTGCTTTTGCATTCTAGGTTTTGGTTATGCAATAAGGAATAGGGGCCCTAGGAATAGTTCATTGTATAAAAATGGCATCATTGCGAGGTGGAAAACTTTCTAACACCAACCTGTAATGGAAAGCCTTGATCTAAAGATGTTAAATATGATAATGAAAATTACAAGTTATTTGTCATCACCTCAAGGCACATGATTTGGATCAGCAACAACTCAGTAAGCCTAAAGTGCAACATTTGACTCCACACTTTAAAAAAAGTAAGTAAAACTTCATAATTATTTTTTAATCCATTTCCTGATTAGTCTGATAGTTGAAAATTCTGTAACAAATAATAGATTGCTTATTTTTCCCCAGAGTAGAGTGAAAACAAAGATTATCTGGCCATCTAGGAGGAGTATGGGACCCTGGAAGCAGATAACACATACATGCACCATTACATTAGAGGAAAAAAGCTTCCATACAGCTCAATTTTTGCCCATTATGAAAGCCTACAGGACTTGAACATGGAAATGACTTGGCAAGCCAAAGAATAATGAATTACCTCAATGCTGACTAAAACCACCTCACTTCAAATAATTATAAATCTTCATGATTGGTTTTGATGTCAATTTTACAATTAGACAGAAACACTACAACTTGGATAAGTATTAAATATACTTGCTTTTTGAAGAGTCAAACTAGTGACAATTTGCTAATTTGGGAAAAGTATTTTAAATATGCTGTCTGTGCCAACCTGCCCCAGAATTTGGCAAGTGTGTGACCACATTTCCTTTTAGATATCAAGGATGCCTAACTGCGTAAATGATGCTGTGGGTTTAAACCTCATTGGACATCCCTCTGTGATAAATGTATGCACCCTAAAATGGTCGCCTAGACTTTGGGCCCCATTCTACAATTTGTCAAATCCCTGAATCAATATTTTCAAAAATCAACATTTTTCAAATATATCAATTTCCTTGATCAAATCATAATCAATTCAATATTTCTTAAAGTTTGAGTCTTATTTAATTTAAAAGAAAAATAAAAAAATAAAAAACTTATTTAATTAAGAGAACATGCTCTCTTTTAATTAATTAAAAATCTCTTTTAATTAAATAATAAAATCACTTTATCCTAAGCCTTTATTTAAGTAAAAAGAATTTCCTCCCCTTTTATTTAAATAAAAAATCTCCACTTTTCTTCTTATCCTTGTTGCACAAATAAAGCATTTAATTCTTATTTATAAAGAAAAATAAAAGAAAAGTACTTTTGCCTCACATGGACATAAATTAAATGCTTAACATAAAGTAAATGCTTCTAATTTTCTTATTGGAGGATATTTGTGCACAAGGATCAAGCTTCTATTTTTCTCCATCGTTGATTAAGTCTTTTGCCTCTTAATCTCGATCGTCCATTGATTTCTCATTCTCTATAAAAGAAGAGCTCTCTTCCTCATTTGCACACACCATACATACTTGAATTATTATGCTACAAGTTTTCTAAGTCATTGAAGCTTTTGGAGATATTCTTGCATCAAGTTTTGAAGATTTAGAGCATCATTGGCATTCATCTTGCATCTACATCACATCCTAGCTTGCATCATAGTTACATCATCATGGTATCATTTCCTTTCATGTTTTAGATTAATCTCACATAGTTTAATTAGAGGGTTTGTAACTCTTTCATTTCCATTTTCATAGCTTAATTGCATCTTCATTCTCATAAGATTAATTTGCATTCTCATATAGATTTGCATAGCATTGCATTCATTTGGAATCTCTCATTGTGTGGTTGACTAGCAAGGTCATGATTTTATAGCTCTAGCTGAGAGCAATTTTACAAATCTTGCAACTCCATGCATAAAGAGCTATGGATCGATTTGTGAGGGCTCATTCTTGAGTTTTCTTGCATGTAAGGATTCATAGAAGTGTGACAACATTTTAGCACACAATAAATTGGTATCATTAAGCTAGCCTCACGAGCAGGAAGCTCAACGCAAGCCCCCAACAACCACTAATTCTTGAAACATGTCGTGAGATTAAGATGTAATAATTATAGGGTGCAATCAAGTATGACCTATGTTTGCAACTTTTAAACATGTGTTCAAGATAATTCAAATCCTTCAACAACAGTAAAGAAAACAATAGTTCTGGCAGAGAGACTATATTGTGACAAGTTTGGTGAAGCTTATTTAAATCCCCTCCCACAAAAAACCGACCATACAGCTAGCAAACAATTGGCAAGGTTGCGGCATAACAATCATGTTGCCTATTTAAGCATGATTTGTAATGTCCCCATTTTTGTTGGCATTAAGAGATGGTAACCGGTAAGCCTGCTACCGGTACAAGGCAATGAAGTATTGTCATTGATTGGCAAAAGAGGAAAGAGATATTTTATCATCTCAATCTAAGGTCTACAAATCCAAGGTGATCTGTATGAAAAGAAATTGGTTTGGTAACCGGTAATATTGTGCAAAGAAAGAATTGACTATATCTCCTCATCAAGAGCAACCGGTCACTAAGCAAAGTGCTTCAGCGACCGAGAAAAGGATTCAACAACAGACTGAAATTCAACCGGTATCAACTACGCAACTAAGGAAAAGGTGTAACCGATAAGGCAGGGAAGGAAATGTGACAGGTTAAAGTTCTTACCTATTCACAACATAAGGATCTCAACCGATCAAGAAAAGACTTCGGTATGATAAGAAGAACCGGGGAAGTCATAGTCAACTATTTGTTTTAACCAACTCTCTGACCGGGATTTACTGCACTAAATCCGGAAGACTTCGAGTTAACATGGTGATTGGTTTGAGGCGCGTTTAAAAGTTTTAAAGCCGAAGTCTATTGCTTTAAAACAAGGAGTTATCTCTTGCGAAGGAAAGGTGTTTGACACACATCTATTGTTTTCTTCATAAAGCAGATAAAGCAAGGGCATGCATCGGATGTTTCCTCAGTGAACTAATACTCCACCGAGTGATGTATCCGAAAGAGATCTCTAATTAGGTCATGCATGAAAGGTGCAATTAGGGCAAGAACTCTATATATTCTTCTGCCTATTGAGAATATAGGTTGCCCTCATTCTGCCAAGAGAAAAGAGTGAACCTATACGCTGGAAAAACTTGGGTGAATAGAAAAGAGAAGAAGAGAGAGAAGAGTGTGCAGAGAAGCACAACAGTAAAGAAGAACACACCTGCGGCGACCGGTGATGTTTCTCAGTCGAGCATAACAGAGATCTTATTAGGCTAAGCAAAGCCATTTGTAAAAGGTCAATCCTTCTATTGTTTTCTAGCAATTACAATAGTTAAATCCTAGTATTTGGGTGGACTTTAATAGGTCTCTTGTATCAAATCCCTTAACCAGGTGACATCTTGTAAGGTGCTCTAAGTCCTCTAACAAGGCACGCACTAACCGGCCTTACTGTAACAAATCCCTTAACTAGGTCGCATCTAATAGTGCGTTGTAATCCTTTAACAGGGAAGGCTCCTAGCAGGGTGCACTTTAGAAGAGTGCAGAATTTGTGAGGTCTCCTCACACCGTGGTTTTCACCCAAATTGAGTTTCCACGTGATAAATCTAGTGTCACTGTGTGATTGAGTGCTTGATGTTATTTTATGCTTGAATCTGTTTAGCTTACAGTTATAAGTATACTTCATCAAATTTATTTAAAAGAAATTTTATAGGTGTTGATTCACCCCTCCCCTCTCAGCACCGGTTGGGATTGTCAATTGGTATCAGAGCTCTGATTTATTTTCTTTATTGCTTAATTGCATAAAGAAAAAGTCAAGATGATAAGAAAGGAAGGACCAAAGTTTTCAAAAGAAAACTTTACTCTGTGGTGCAGCAGAATGAAGCTATACATGAAGACCACTGGTGATCAATATTGGACTCACGTAACCACTGACTACAATGAACCCGCTAGCACTCTGACACCTGATGAATTGAAGATTAAGACTGAGCACACGGCTGCTATGGATATGATAGCCAGCACATTGCCTGATCATGTCTATGCTGAGATTGAGAATCTAGAATCCGCTTACAAGATGTGGGCTAAGTTGCAACTGGTATATGGAGTGGACCCAAATGTTCAAAGAGCCAAGGTTGAAAGCCTCAGAGGAAAGTATGATGGCATGAGGATGAATGAAAGAGAAGACATTGAGCAATACAGCAACCGGATCAAAGAAGTGATCAACTCCATCAAAAGTGCTAGAGGAAAGCTCAGTGAAGAGGTGGTTAGCAAAATACTGAGAACGCCCAGACCTCAGTATGCCATCAAGATCTCTGCTATTCAAGAGCTCAGATCGGTGACCACGGATCGAGTCACTCTAAACTCCCTAATCGGTAAGTTGACTGCATTTGAATTGAGTAATTTTGATAATAGCTTACCCATTCAGGAAGCAGCTTTTAAGTCTTCTGTCAATATCTCTTCCACCAAAAAGGGAAGAGAAACCGGTAACTACTCCATCGGTAATATTGGTAATCTTGTTGAGAATCTGCTCTCAGAAGAGATGGAGCAAGATGAGGTTGAAGCACTCATCGCTAGGAGATTTCCCAGAGGAAAAAGGAAGTATAAAGGGAAGCTTCTTCTGAAATGTTTCTCTTGCAATAAGATAGGACATATTGCTGCAAAATGTCTTGATAATGACAACAAAGACAAGAGCACCCGGTTCAAGAGTAAAGCAAATAAGGAGTGCTATCTTGCAGAAGGAGTCACAGACAATGAATCTAAAGACTCTATGGATCCAAAAATTGCATTTGTTGCAATAAAAGAAGAGAACCCAGTGGTAAGTGAAATGACACTTATCTCCAAATCTCATCAGCATGATGATTGGATCATTGACAGCGGATGCACTCAACACATGACCGGTGATAAGAACAAGTTTATTAGCTTGAAGCTCAATGACAGCGGATCAGTAACCTTTGGAAATAATGCTCCATGTGCCATCAAAGGGAAAGGTTCAATTACACTTGGCAATGATGCTGTCTGGGAAGATGTGTACTGGATTGAAGGACTCAAGTACAATTTAATGAGTGTTGCACAACTAAACAACAAAAGATTCTTGTTGGAATTCGGACAAGGTTCCTGTGTAGTCAAGAATCAATTTGGAGCTCATGTTGCAACCGGTAGACAGAGCAAAGAGAATATGTTCTACCTAGACTCAATGGAGGGAGCATGTCTCATAGCTTCAGTCAAAGGAGAATCAAGCCAAATCTATCTTATATCTAAAGAAGACAATAGCTGGTTGTGGCACAAGAGACTTTGCCACAAACTTTGACAGTATTGTCAACGTAAGCAAAAAGAAATCAGTGAGAGGACTCCCTGAGATTACAAAACCCATCAGAGGTGTTGGTAAAGATTGTCAGTTAGGAAAGCTGATAGGATCAAGTTTCAACAGTAAATCTTTCTCTGCTGAAAATATTCTAGATCTTGTGCACACAGATTTGTGTGGACCAATGAGAACAAAGAGCTACTATGGAGACCGGTACTTCATGCTCTTTGTAGATGACTTTTCAAGAATGATGTGGACACTCTTTGTCAGAGAGAAATCAGAGGCATTTCACATGTTTAAAATCTACAAGGCTAGAGTGGAGGAGACTGGTAAAAGCTTGAAGTGTCTGAGATTAGACAGAGGAGGCGAATACACTTCTCAAGAGTTCACTCACTATTGTGAGGAACATGGCATAAAGAGATAGCTATCTACACCTAGGACTCCTCAGCAAAATGGCGTAGCAGAAAGAAGAAACAGGACGCTGATTGACTATGCAAGAACCCTGTCGATTCAGAAGGATCTTCCTCATCACTTCTAGAAAGAAGCTATCAGCACTGTTGTCTACACATTGAACAGAGTTCAAGTCAAAAAGGGAACTGGTAAGACCCCATATGAACTATGGTTCAATCACACTCCTAGTGTAGGTTACTTCAGAATCTTTGGTAGTAAATGTTACATCAAAAGAGATATGTACTTTGGGAAGTTTGATCCCAAGAGTGATGAAGGAATATTTCTGGGTTACTCTACCAAAAGCAAAGTCTACCGGTGTCTGAACAAAAGAATGGGAAAAATGATTGAAAGCATCAATGTAAAAGTTGATGAATATTCAGAACCAACTAAGAAGACCAGTCATAATGAATGTGACAGTCTGCAAGAACAAAATGAAGGAAATCTTCTCGAGTTTAGTGAAGTAACAACCGAAGATGAAAGAGAAGAACATGTAAACAGACATCTGGAGCGGGAGGCTGTACTTGAAGCTGACAGACCCACTCATGATGATGAACAAGAAGTTGCTCAAAATCATGACGAAGAAATTGCTCAACCGGAAGAACCTGAACAAGAACAGAGACCGGTTCTCCCAAGGTATGTCACATATCACTCCACTGATAATATAATTGGTGACAAACATGCAAATGTCTTGACCAGGAAAAAGGCCAGAGAGAATATCTGTTTGTTCTCCTGTATAGAACCCAAAACCACCAAGGAAGCTCTAGAAGATGAAAATTGGGTCAAGGCCATGGAGGAAGAAATTGAGCAAATAGAAAAGAATGATACATGGGTGCTTGTGCCTAGACCACAGGACAAGAATGTCATTGGGACAAAGTGGGTCTACAGGAACAAGCTAAATGAAGAAGGGATAGTCATAAGGATTAAAGCAAGACTGGTTTGCAAAGGGTATGCTCAGGAAGTTGGACTGGACTATGGAGAAACCTTTGCACCTGTGGCCAAATTGGAAGGAGTAAGAATTCTCCTTGCCTATGTTGCTCACAAGAAATTCAAAGTATACCAAATGGATGTCAAGTCTGCATTCCTGAATGGAATACTGGAGGAGGAAGTTTACATTGAACAATCGGAGGGCTTCACATCTACACAAAAAGGTGATATGGTCTGTAAACTGAAAAAGGCTCTCTATGGGCTAAAGCAAGCTCCAAGGGCTTGGTATCAGAGGTTGCATTCATAACTCCTAACCATAGGATTCACCAGAACCAGGGACAACAACAATATGTATCTCAAAACCGGAAAAGATGGGAATCCGGTTGATGAAATCTTTGTGGATGACATCATCTTTGGGGGAGATGACAGGATGAGCAAGGCCTTTGCTGAAGAAATGAAGAAAGAATTTGAGATGTCTATGATAGGAGCCATCAAATTCTTCATTGGACTATAGGTCCATCAACTAAAAGAAGGTATTTTTATCTCTCAGTCCAAGTATATAAAATTTTTTTTTAAGACTTTTGGACTTAAAGAATCCAAACCAGTTGGTACTCCAATAATAACTAATCTCAAGTTATCAAAGGAAGATGATGCAAAGGAAGTGAATGAAACACTATATCGGTCCATGATAGGGAAATTATAGTATGCAATACACAGTAGACCGGACATTGCACATGCGGTTGGCATAGTTGCAAAATTCTCTACAAACCCCAAAGAGACACATCTGATAGCAGTAAAGAGAATTTTTAGATACCTAAAGGGTATTGAGGAGTATGGCTTGTGGTTTCCTCACGAGCGAGGTTTTCAAGTAAAGGTGTACACAAATGCAGACTGGGCTGGCAATATTGATGACAGAAAGAGCACAAGTGGTGGTGCATTCTTTCTCGATGGAAGGATTGTGTCTTGGACAAGTAAGAAACAGAACTGCATTTCACAATCTATTGTAGAAGTTGAATACGTTGTTGCTGCAATCAATTGCACACAGTTGATCTGGATCAAACAACTACTGGAAGGAATCCAAGAACAAATACCTGAACCAATTGCAATCTGCTGTGATAGCACCAATGCAATCAACATATCCAAAAACCCTGTCATGCACTCCAAGACAAAGCACATTGCCATCAAGTATCATTACTTGAGAGAGCTGGTACAAGACAGAGAGGTAAGATTGGAGTATAGTCCCACTAAAGAACAGATTGTTGAAATCTTCACAAAGCCATTACCAAGGAGTACTTTTGAGTATCTCAGAGGTAAACTAGGGGTTATACCCCTCCTTGATCTTCAGTAACTTGCAAAGGTAATCATCAGTTCATTATGCTTCAGCAAAGGATTTCACCTCATCTTACCTAGACTAATGAAAAGGATTGTTGCTCGAAGGGGGAGCAGATTAGATAAGGGAAGTCTTTCTGACTAGCCTTTAGCATTATTGTCAAAAGGGGGAGAGTTTGGCAATAAACCGGTAGATGACCAGCAGTAGCAGTAACACAGAGATACAAGCACATAGGACAGGTGGTATGATTGCCAATCAAGGTTTTGCCATCAATGCCAAAGGGGGAGACTGTTGGCGTTAAGAGATGGTAACCGGTAAGCCTGCTACCGGTACATGGCAATTAAGTATTGTCATTGATTGGCAAAAGAGGAAAGAGATGTTTTGTCATCTCAATCTAACGTCTACAAATCCAAGGTGATCTGTATGAAAAGAAGGAAAGAGATGTTTTGTCATCTCAATCTAAGGTCTACAAATCCAAGGTGATCTGTATGAAAAGAAATTGGTTTGGCAACTGGTAATATTGTGCAAAGAAAGAATTGACTATATCTGCTCATCAAGAGCAACCGGTCACTAAGCAAAGTGCTTCAGTGACCGAGAAAAGGATTCAACAGCGGTCCGGAATTCAACCGGTATCAACTACGCAACCGAGGAAAAGGTGTAACCGGTAAGGCAGGGAAGGAAATGTGACAGGTTAAAGTCCTTACTTGTTCACAACATAAGAATCTCAACCAATCAAGAAAAGACTTTGGTATGATAAGAAGAACCGGGGAAGTCATAGTCAACTATCTGTTTTAACCAACTCTTTGACCAGGATTTACTGCACTAAATCCGGAAGACTTCGAGTTAACATGGTGATCGGTTCGAGGTGCGTTTAAAGGTTTTAAAGCCGAAATCTGTGGCTTTAAAACAAGGAGTTATCTCTTGTGAAAGAAAGGTCCTTGACACACATCTATTGTTTTCTTCATAAAGCAAATAAAGCAAAGGAATGCATCGGATGTTTCCTCAGTGAACTAATACTCCACCGAGTGATGTATCCGAAAGGGATCTGTAATTAGGTCATGCATGAAAAGTGCAATTAGGGCAAGAACTCTATATATTCTTTTACCTATTGAAAATATAGGTTGCCCTCATTCTGCCAAGAGAAAAGAGTGAACCTATACGCTGGAAAAACTTGGGTGAATAGAAAAGAGAAGAAGAGAGAGAAGAGTGTGCTGAGAAGCACAACAGTAAAGAAGAACACACCTGCGGCGACCGGTGATGTTTCTCAGTCAAGCATAACAGAGATCTTATCAGGCTAGGCAAAGCCATTTGTAAAAGGTCAATCCTTCTATTGTTTTCTAGCAATTATAATAGTTAAATCCTAGTATTTGGGTGGACTTTAACAGGTCCCTTGTATCAAATCCCTTAACCGGGTGACATCTTGTAAGGTGTCCTAAGTCCTCTAACAAGGCAGGCACTAACCGGGTCACATCTAATAGTGCATTCTAATCCTTTAACAGGGAAGGCTCCTAACAAGGCGCACTTCAGAAGAGTGCAGAATTTGTGAGGTCTCCTCACACCGTGGTTTTCACCCAAATTGGGTTTCCACGTGATAAATCTGGTGTCACTGTGTGATTGAGTGCTTGATGTTATTTTATGCTTGAATCTGTTTAGCTTATAGTTATAAGTATACTTCATTAGATTTATTTAGAAGAAATTTTATAGGTGCTGATTCACACCTCCCCTCTCAGCACCGATTGGGACTGTCAATTTTAAGGGTCTCTTGTAGTGCAGTCAATGTTGGCTTTTGGGTTGGTGTATGTAAGGTTCCCTTCTTAATTTGCCCTAGAATTTGCCCAATAATCACAATTGCAACAAATTAGGGTTAGGGATATATCTTACCAATTAAATATCTTTGTAATAATGTACCTCAAGACTTGACTCCTACAATAAAAAGCAATACATACAAATATCCACATATACATATTTATATATACAATTAAAGTTCAACACCAAATTATATTCATGGATTACTAATTATCAATAATACTCCACAGCTATATTAGGGTTAGGAAGAAGAAACATGATGGTTCCACCCAAAGTCATTTCTACACCAAGACCAAGAGGGATGTCTACCACAACCCTCCCTCTTGGTGGTTTGTACCTACTTCCTCATCTTGCCTCATCTTCTAGGAAACACATACTATCTTGGGAGTTGGGCAGAGGTCATAAGTGGGTTCCTCGACTCTCCAACGTAAGGGCCCTTTGGTCCATTCTAGGGCAGCCTACTTATGTAGCCTTGGCAACCCCCTTTGCTTACACCTTAGGCCCTCTCTCTTGCAAAGTGGGTTTTAGACATTATGCAAAATTATTCTCTATTGCCATCTTGTGGAGTTGAGGGGAGATTGTATGTGGGTTCCTCGGCTCTCTGATAAGGGCCCTTCGGTCCATTATAGGACAGCCTACTTATGTAGCCTTGACAACCCCTTTGCTTACACATCATGCCCTTCCTACAAGATGGGTTGCAAACAATCTAGCACATCCTATATTCTACGATGAGCATTCATTTAAGCATCATCTATTATTCATATGCACATAGATATAAAAAGACCACAATTACTTGTAAGGAAGGATGTTGAAAATGGTCGATCTGATACAATATTAGCCTACATATCTAAAGATGTTTCTTGGATGTAAATGCTGATCAATCTCTACCAGTTGATGTCAGTCCTTTTGTGTGCTTTTTGTGCTGAATGCATAGATAATCCCTAATGATTATATTTGTCGATGCAAGGGGCTGCTAAATGTATTATTGTTGGATGATCTACTAATGCCTTATACTCTAATCTGCACTTTAATGGGTACCAATTGCTGATTGAGGACATTATTTATCTGTTGATTCACAACAAAATGTATCCCCTTCAATGCTTGGAATGAATCCTCCCTTATACTTTATTGGTGGAAGGGTCATCACCTGTCATAAGGATTGAGTCACCTCTTTCCATTGTTTCCTAATGAGAATAATATATTATTCCCCAAATTGATCTATCTTGGATGTCCTCCTCAAATGAAGCCTTCTCCCCTTTATATCTTCCACTGTGAGAGAGACTCACATCTCTTCATAATGGTCACAACCTTTCACAATTACCACCCTTCGAAAAGGTCACAACCCTTCATCATTGCTGCCCCTTTGAAAGAGTTACTTCCTTCTCTTCTTCCCATTCCTTTCCTCTTCCATTAAAACTTTCCTTAATTCCTTTTGCTCCCTTCTTTCTTCCCTCCTCCATCCCCTTTCAAATGAACTCTCCTCCCTTTTATATCTTATGTTGAGGGAGTCACAACTCTTCATTATGTATCTCTTGACCTTTCATTAACTCAATTAACTTGTAATTATATTATATTATATTTTATTATCGATTATCTATTTGATTATTTTTATATTATAATATTTATTTATTTTTATATTTTATTTATACTGTGACAAATTTGGTGAAGCTTATTTAAATCCCCTTCCACAAAAAAGAAGTTCATACTATCAACAAACATGTCGCAAGGTTATGGCATAACAATCATGTTGCCCATTTAAGCATGATTTACAATGTCCCCATTTTCAAGTTCTCTTGTACTGCAGCAAATGTTAGCATTCAAGTTGGTGTTGGCAACATCAAAGGAGTATTTTAATGTTGCAAGTGTGTTCAAATGGATTAATGGAGATGAACAACAATTTTTGTAGTCATTTATTTCCGACTTATCCAAGACTTACTATTTGTACTAAGTGTTAGTTTGGACATTGATTAGTCAATTGGGAGATTAAATTGACTTACATTTTTTAGTAGTTGCTAATTTTAGCCGTTACTATTTATAGTAACCACTATTTTTGGCAGTTGGTCATAGCTTCAGTCTTCTCTCAGCTTCAGAATGCAAGATCTTTACTTTCAAGGTTTGAATAGTTTTGGCTATTTTTAGCATCTTACTATTTATAATAAATATAATTTTGGGCAATCGGTCTCAATCTCAGCTTTTCCTCAGCTTCAAAGTGCAAAGTCTTCAGTTTCAATACTTGGTTTATTTCCTAAAGCTGGGAAATAATATTTTATTATTTCACTTGAATATTTTAATAAAATTATTTTATCACTTAACTAAAATGAAGTGATCATCAAACTTAAGGAGGTAAAATAATATTTTAATATAATTTAATTTGGCCTCCTAAAGTGAAAAGAAAATAAAAGATTTAAATGATATTTTAAAGAGCAAAATGGAATGCCCACTTCAGAAGAGATAAGTGAAATGGTAAAAAGGAAAAAAGGGAAAAAGGTTATTATTTTATTTTAGTTGAGATGTCCTAGTCTATGTTGATCTAATTTCTCATTGAGACTCTATATATTGGAGTTCTAGCCTTCATTATAGACACCTTGAGTTTTGAAATTTCTCTTTGAGAAAATCTTACATGGTTTTGGAGATTGGACTTGGTCCATCTCACACCTTGTGGGAATGAAAACCATTGCAAGGAACATCTTCTACGTTGGTGAAAGATCCAACCTAGAGGATTGCTTAGTGATTTAGAGCAGTCATGCCCGGGGATATGTCCAAACACGCAGCAAGAAATTACCAACAGCAACTCACAAATAAATTGCAGCAATTAATGGAAGTTCAACACACACAGAAACTTGAATTACAGCCTATGAAACATGAAGAGACTTTTTGCCTCCACAAAAAGAACTCGATGTTTATTTTTTTGCCTCCAAAGTCAACAACTACAATCAGAAATAATTCTCCAACAGAACCCTCCAAAAATAAATCTCCTTCAAATGAGTTCAAATACATATATACACAAGGAGGGAAATGAATAGTCAAGAGGAGGGAAGTGAATAGTCTTTCCAAGATTAAATTGAGGAGTTGAAAAGAAATTCAGCAGCCAAAAAAATATCAAATTAATATGTACATATTTTTTGTTTCCTAACTTTTAATGCATTGACTATGTTAGACAACACCCGTCAGTTCCTGATTGGTTCGGATCACTCCTGATGGCTCCCAATTGCTCCTTACAACTGAACCCAAACCAATTCAAAATTTTAACTACAATGGCAGCTCCTGATAGCTCCTAACAGCTCTTGAATACTTCTAACGACTCCTGATTATTTCTGATGACTGATTTCAAACAAACCAAAAGTGAGACCAAAACAAAAAAAAAATTCTTTTTTTGGATGATGAGGATCGCACATACACCCAAATGCTCCTGCATCAGACACCTCGAATAGAGAAAAGATTCATGAGAATGAGCTCATGATCATTTGGGCCAATTTGGAATTTCCATACTTAGCCAACTCATTTGCCTTCAACCATGATGCCTCCTCAGTTCGTTTACCCTTCTAACAAACTGGATATTCTATGCATTCCTTTCCTCGGATTTTCTTTGCAACTCGAGAATCAACAATAGCATCCACATTCTTAGATTTATTTTCAGGCAATTGCTCAATCCATACTGGTTTATGTTCTATCTATGTTGGTAGATGTGTTTCTATACTAGTCTCTCCATCATAATGTCTATACAGATCACTAACATTGAATATTGGTGAGATATCAATGTCCTCCAAAAGGTCGACTTCATAGGCATTAGCTGAAAACTTTCTCAAGATCCGAGATGTACCTATCTTCTTCCATTTTAATTTATTATAGGTTCCCTTTGGAAACCTTTCTTTTCTCAGATAAACCCATACCAGCTCACCAACATAAAATTCCTACTCTATTCTATGTATATCAGCATAGTTTTTGTACTTGGTAGTACTCTTCTCCAATTTCTCCTTCACTTCTTTGTGCACATCTCTGATATATTCTACAAAAACTTCAGCTACAGCACTAGTCCTCACTAGATTTGCACTATCTTTGAGTATATCCATGCCCCTTGGGATGTATTCATAAACAACACTGAATGGACTCTTCCCCACACTCCTATTAACTGAGTTATTATAGACAAACTCAACCTATGGCAATGTCAAATCTTGCTGATTTGGTTTTTCACCAGCTAAACATCGCAGCAAATTCCCCAAATTTTTGTTCACAACTTCAGTCGGGTCATCCAACTGTGGATGGTATGCTAAACTAAAACTCAACTATGTGCCTAGCTTTTTCCACAATGTACGCCAAAAATGGCCAACAAACTCTGTATCCTAATCTGAAACAATACTCTTAGGCAAACCATGCAACCGAACTACTTTGAAAAATAAATTGGCAATATGGGAAGCATCACTAGTCTTTTGACAGGGGAAAAAATGAGTCAATTTAGAAAATCTATCAACAACAAAAATTGAATCAATACCTCTGTGTTCGAGGCAATCTCAAAACAAAATCCATCCTAATATGTTCTCATGGCCTCTCTAGTATAGGTAGTGGCTGGTACAGCCCAATATTTTGTTTCACTCCCTTTGCATGTTGGCATATTCTACATCCTTGAACCATCTTCTTTACATCAGCAATCATCCATGGCCATTAATGACTCTCACTCAATAGAGCTATCATTTTATCCATGCCAAAATGTCCACCCAATCCACTATTGTGCCATTCTCTTTTTTAAGATCTGGGTCTTGGTTGTTAATGAATTGCAATGGATGATGATCTGTGTATAGCACAAACTCTTTTGGTAACAAATAATGTCTCCACTTCTTGAGTGCCTGCACAATTGCATAAAAATTTTGATCATTCACGAAATATTTTCTTTTTGCTTCATTCAACTTCTCGCTGAAGTATGCTATTGGTTTGTCCTCTCAACTGAGAACTCATCCTATTGTTGTTCCACTTGCATCACAATCAACTTGGAATACTTTTCCAAAGTCTAGTAGTGCCAACACTGGCTGCTTTGTCACTTTCTTCTTCAATAACTGAAAACTCTTCTTTGTTGTTGTCTACTTGAATTCTTTCCTTACTCCCTTCATTGTTTCAGTTATGGGACCTCATATCCTACTAAAATTTCTTATGGATTTCCTATAGAAGCTTGCCAACCCATGAAACGCTGGGCTTCAAACATACTTTTTGGACATGGCCAATCAACAATGGCCTTCATTTTTTCCGAATCCATTTTCAGCCCTTCTGTTGAAACTACAAATCCCAAATAAACTAATTCCTCTTTCATGAAAGTGCAATTTTTCAGATTCACCCTTAGTTTTTCCTCTTCTAATTATTGCAATACCATCCTAATGTGCTCCAGATGTTCTTCCTTGGTTTTGCTGAAAATTAAAATATCATCAAGATATACAATAACAAACTTACCAAGATAAGGCTTCAACACATGATTCATCAATCTCATGAATGTGTTGGATGCATTTGTCAATCCAAATGGCATAACCAGCCACTCATACAATCCATCTTTTGTTTTAAATACTCTTTTCCATTCATCCCCTTCACGAAATCTAATTTGATGGTATCCACTTTTCAAATCATTTTTTATAAAATATTTCACCCCAGTCAAGCAATCCATTAAATCATCCATCCTGGGAATTGGAAATTTGCATTTAATGGTGATCTTATTAATAGCTCTGGAATTTGTGCACATTCTCCATTCACCTCCCTTCTTTGGCGCCAACATTGTTGGTACAGTGCATGGACTAAGACTTTGTCCAAATACTCTTGGACTTAACTATGTTTTTCTATATTTTCTTGAGGTGTCATTCTATATGGTGCTTTATTTGGCAAACTTGAGCCTGAAATTAAATCCATACAATGACTGGTTTCTCTTACTGGGGGCAATCCATTTGGTAATTCTTTCATCATAATCTTCGCACACTCATTAATCAGCTCTTGAATTTCCATAGGAAAATTCTCTTCTTTGTTTGATGTCCCATTTTGCATTGGCTAGGAAACAAGAGAAAAACAAACTCCCTCTTTCTTCAAATCTTTCAAGAATTTTTTCCAGAAACTAAACAAACTCTTAAACTTCCTTCAACATCTTCTTCTTCATTCTTCATGGGATTCAAAATAAATTGTTGTCCATCCTTCTTAATAGTATATGTATTATTTTTCCCATCATGAACAGCATGCCTATCATATTGCCAAGGCCTACCCAGCAAGATGTGACATGCATCTAAGGGCATTATATCACATAATATTTCATCTTTATAATTATCAATCTGAAAATTAACCAAACATTGTTCTCTTACCAGGAATCGATGCTCCTTTTGCACCCACAAAACTTTGTATGGGTTGGGGTGTTTCAACCGTTTCAGCTTCAGCTTCATTACCATTTCTTTAGACACAATATTGTCTGTTCTACCACTATCTACAATCACTTTACAACATTTTCCACTAGACTTACATTTGGTTCCAAACAAATTTCTCCTTTGAGCTGCTTTAGCTTCTTCCTTCTCTGGATTTAACAATATCTGTCTCATCATTAAAGATTCTCCATCCTCCAGATTCTCTCCTTGTCTTGAAGTTTCTCCAACTTCATCTTCTACTTGGGCCACATGAAGTCTGGCCTCTTTTCCTTTACCTCCACCTTGCTGTATGTGTGGACATTCAAAGGCTCTATGCCCAATTTCTCCACATTGGTAGCATGTACTAGTGAAGTCTCTTCCTCTTCCAAAATTTCCACATCCTCTAAAGGACTCTCCTCTTCCTCTAAAATTTCTTCCACCTCTCATTTCTTGAGTGTATGAATTTGCCTGAGAGGTACCAGCTTGATCTTGTTTGGTAGAATTTCCTCTTCCACTACTATTCTGACCTGTACCATGTGTATTTCTGCCTCTTCCTCTATTATTATTTTGTTGTTTTCTATTCAATTTCTATTCAACCTTCAAAGTATATTGATAGGCTTTTTCAATATTATGCAGCTTTAATAAACTTATTTCATCTTGTATTGACATACGCAGACCATTCAAATACCTTGAAACGTGTTCTACATCATCTTCAGCATGGCATGCACGTATGCTCAATTGATAAAATTATTCTATGTACTCCTTAACACTTGTTTCTCTTTGTTTCAGATTTTGCAATTTTCAAAACAAACTCATATGGTAGTCTACGGGTAGAAATTTTGCGTTCAACTTTATTACCATTCTATCTCATGATTTTATTTTATCTTTTCCTCTTCGTTGTCTATCAATTTGCAAATGATCCCACCAAAGGGATGCATGACCTTTCAACTTCATACATTGCATACTTCACCTTTTTATCTTCTTTTGTACTTTCAAATTCAAAATATTTCTCCATTTCGAAGATCCAATCCAATAATTTATCTGGATTAAAATTACCATTATAGCTTGGAGGGTCAAAACGGGGTTTGGTGTTTACTCTGGTTATGGCTTGAATAAACCTTTCCTCTCCTTGGTCGAGCCCAAGTTAGGTTTCTTCTTCTGCTGCCTCAACCTATTCATCTTCCTCATCACTTACATCTTCAACATGAATACCTCTACGTTGTGATGTTTCAATGGCTTCTAGCCTGGCTGTTATTCCTCTCAACATCTCCATCATGACAGGGTCTACACCTCTATGTGCTTCTCTTCCCCTACAACATCCTCCTTGTGCCATTTCACAAAAGTTCTTTGCAGTTGCATATCTTCTCTTTTCCTCTTCTTACCCACAACAAAAATTCCTTCAGAACTTTTTTTTTGACACCTTCAATTCTCCTCAAACCTGCTCTGATACCACTTGGAACAGTCATGCTCGGGGATATGCCCAACCACACAGCAAGAAATTACCAACAGCAACTCACAAATAAATTGCAGCAATTAATGGAATTTCAACACACGGAAACTTGAATTATAGCCTATGAAACATGAAGAGACGATTTGCCTCCAAAAAAAGAACTCAATGTTTTTTTGCCTCCAAAATTAACAACTATAATCAGAAATAATTCTCCAACACAACCCTCCAAAAAAATCTCCTTCAAATGAGTTCAAATACATATATATACATGAGGGAAATGAATAGTCAAGAGGAGGGAAGTGAATAGTCTTTCCAAGTTTAAATTGAGGAGTTGAAAAGAAATTCAGAAGCCAAAAAGAATATTAAATTAATATGTACATATTTTTCATTTCCTAATTTTAATGCATTGACTATGTTGGACAGCACCCATCAACTCCTGATTGGTCCTGATCACTCTTGATGGCTCATGATTGCTCGTGAAAACTAAACCCAAACCAAGTCAAAATTGCAACTAGCATGGAGGCTCCTGATAGGTCCCGACAACTCCTTATTACTCCTGATGACTGATTTTAGACAGACCAAAATTAAAACCAAAACCAAAAAAAAAGAATTTTGGGATGATGAGGATTGCACATAGACCTGGATGCTCCTGCGTCATGATTTCTCATAGAGATCACAATTGGGTTTCATTCTATATGATTTCAGATGTATTTACAATCCTGAACAAGCATATTGAAAGAATTATTTACAAGTTAAATGCTTTTATTCAGAGTAACCCAGGGACGCACCCCTAAAACCTAGATGCACCCGAGACGGGGACGCACCTGGAATGGGGGGACGGCGTCCCGGCTGTTTGGGCGGAGCAGCCGTCCCGGCGGGGGACGCGGGGACGTCTCAGCGTCCCAGATGGGGACAAGGGGACACCTGGACGTCCCTCGACCTTGAAGGGGACGCCTAGACATCCCCCGTTTCGACAGTCCAATAAAGTGCAAAAAAAAAAATACAAGTTTTTAATTTTTTTAATAGGTTACATTGTAACCCTAGACATATGTGGGGCCCGTCTATTATGTTTTATTGCATGAAAATACTTTGAAGATTCATTTGTATTGAGTTTTTCATTTCTATGTTTTTGTAACAGCAGCAAGAAGAGTGAATAGCTAAAAAAAAGGTTGATTGTAAGAGTGAAAAGATTGATTGCAAGTCAAAGAGGAGTGAGAAGGAGCAAGAAGAAGAGGAGGAAGAAGATTCTTCACCTTGTGCAAGAGATTTCTCAAGAAAAAGGTAGGGTTTTTAACTGATTTTTTTTTCTCATTTTCAAATGAATGTTCATTGTTTTAGTTTTACGTTTTATATTTTTTGTTGTTTCATTTCTTGTTGTTTTAAGTTTTAGACTTTTAGTTGTTAACTTATTTGATTTCATAATTATTAATTTCATTTCTAGAAATTGAAATTCTTGTTGTTTAATAAATTAATTTAAAAATTTAATGGGCATACGCTGAAACTTGAAAGTCTGAAACCATGTATTTATTCATTTTTTTTTTCATTTGGTGAAATGCAGTGTCAAAATGAGCTCCCACAGTTTTGATAATGAAACACATGATGATGAGGTGGAATTGGAAACTCATTCTCATAGTAGCACTGATAGTCATTTAGATTACGAACCTGAGCATGGTGATGATCATGACACCAATGAGGGGGATGAGCAAACTGAGTCCACAAATAGTTGGTCACCTGGTCCACCATCTATTGATTGTCTCTCCACACTTTTGGCAAGGTGGGCTAGAGGTGTGTATGATCCTAAATCTCCTCTTAGACAATTTGCAATGAGGATAACAGCCTGAACACAATCAGGTGGCACAAGGAAGTGGAAATGCAACATTTGTAGTACAGAATGGTTCGGTAGCATCACTAGAGTGAATGCACACTTCCTTTTTTGGACAGGCAAAGGTGTGGGACCATGTAAGTTTTTGAAACAGCCTAAAAATTTGCATTATAGAATTGAATTCAACAAGCTATGGGGTGTTCCAGATGAATTGGGAATTACAATGCCTATTACTTTATCTGGTAGGCAATAGATTCAGAGTATTCAGCAGGCTCATGAGCAGCATATGCAGGGGCAGCCACATATTCACACTCCTAGATCACAGCAGAGAGCAACATCATTGGGAGGGACAGCCTCGGGACCTTCTTCCACTTATAGTGCCATGCCTGAAGCACAACCGAGCACGGAGAAACGAAAGGTGACACTTGAAAGTAACCCCATAGCAGATTTGTTTAATGCACGCATGAAAGAGGAGATAGAGGATGCCATTGGGAGATTCTATTTTTCCAATGGCATACCACTTCATGTAGCTCGATCTCCTTATTATAAAAAGATGATGCAGTTGGTGGCGAGGGGGGAGGACCATCATTTGTGCCACTAGGTGAGCACAAATTGAGGACCACAATCTTGGATAAAGAGTATGCCAAGATCAGTACAACAATGGAGAGCATGAGGGCAGTTTGGGAGGAGTCTAGATGCAGGATTATCATGGATGGGTGGACGGACATTAGGAACCGTCCACTCATTAATATCATAGTTACATGCACAGAGGGCCCATTCTTTCTCAGGGAAATTGATTGTTCAGGGCATCGAAAGGATGCTGATTTTTCAGTTTGACATCCTTTAGGCAGCTATTGAGGAGATTGGGCCACAAAATGTGGTCCAAGTAGTGACAAATGCAGCACCTGTGTGCAAAGTTGCAGGGAAGCTTATTGAGGCAGCCTATAGACAGATATGGTGGACTCCATGTTGTGTGCATGCCATGAACAATGCACTCAAGGACATGGGTAAGATTAACTAGATTAAGGGAGTGGTCATCGATGCTAGAGATGTGCAGATGTATAGCTGCAACCACCACACTTCACATACACTCTTCAGGAGCTTCGCGAAGGACTTCTTGAAACCAGTTGAGACTAGATACGCATCCTATTTCATTCTTTTGGAGAGACTGCTTGAGTTGCAAGAGCCACTGCAACTCATGGTTATGACGAATGAGTGGAATCGATGGGATGGATCCAGGACAGAACAGGGGCAGAGGGTGAAGGAGATAGTGAAAAGTGATGTATTTTGGGGTGATGCAAAATACATAGTCTCTATCATCCATCCAGTTTTTCAGGTCATCAAATATGGGGATAGGGATGCACCTAGCCTTGGAGAGGTGTATGAGTGCATTGATTCTATGCTTGGCCAGATGAGGGCAATTGTGCAAGAGAAGGACCCCACTTTAGCCTTCTACAATGACCACATTCGGCCTATTATTCAGCAGAGATGGGACAGCCTAAACACTCCCTTACACATGGCTTCTTATGCATTGAATCCGAAGTGGTACATACCTAGGCCTAGCAAAGTAATACCACTTAAGGATGATGAGGTAATTGAAAATTCATATCATGCTTGATGCTACTCATTGTAATCATCTTTATGTCTTATTAATAATTCAGAATTGAGAGTTCTATTTCATTTGCCAATGATTTGAATTTTTTTATTTTTTCAGGTGAAGGAAGGGTTCTTCAAGTGCATTGATAGGATGTATGATGCAGAGACTGTTGGGAAGGTTCGCACTAAGTGGACCAGATTTGCTACTCTTAGGGGTTATGCAGCTGCAGCAAAGGCGGACATAAAAACTATGGCACAAGAGGATCCGATTTTGTGGTGGAATTGCCATGGACCGAAATCAACAACTACCACACTAGCCATTCGTTTGTTGTCTCAGGTTTCTAGTTCTTCAACTCAATAAATATTTTAACTTTAGTCTTTTTTAAATTTAACTTTAGATTCAACTTTTCTAAATTCTCAATTTCTCACACTAGTCATTCGATTGAAATTTGATAATCTCAAGTATCTAGTTCTTCAGCTTCTGAGAGGAACTGGTCTACGTATAGCTTCGTCCACTCTCTTAAGAGGAACAAACTTACCTCTCAGAGAGCGGAGAAGTTAGTGGTTGTACATAGTGCCTTGTGTATCACTGATCGTACGACACGTGTGTACAAGGAGAGCCCAGCAGCACGATGGGATGTAGAGCCAGAGGAGCCA
Organism: Chamaecyparis obtusa; assembly: GCA_027943335.1. Classification (NCBI taxonomy): domain Eukaryota; kingdom Viridiplantae; phylum Streptophyta; class Pinopsida; order Cupressales; family Cupressaceae; genus Chamaecyparis; species Chamaecyparis obtusa. Next base: position 253,187 of record BSBK01004856.1, read on the forward strand.
TTACAGATTGATGACGATGAGGATGCTTTAGATGCAGGGCTGGTCAATGTTCCTTTAGCAGCTCTTAACCTTGGAGATAGTTCTGATGATGATGACTTTTCCGACCTTGAGATGGATGATTAGAGGCCTCCTTGGCATTTTGATTTTGACATTTGTTGTTTGTACTTGTTTTGATATATGCTACTCAATGTAATACAGTAATCATCTTTATGATGAGTTAGATACTCATACTTTTGATATTTATTATGCTGATTAATAAAACTCTTAATTCTTATGCTGATTGGAGTATTTAAAATTTATTGCTCAATGTCCAATGCAATGTTCAATGTTCAATGCATTATGCAATGTTTAATGTTCAATGATTCAATATATTAATAATGCAATGTTCAATGATTTTAGTATTTACTGTTTAACTTTACATCTTTATGTCTTAGACTCTTATATTGTTATACATCTTTTCATAACTACCATTTTAAGTACCACATGTATAGTATATACTATATACACCCCCCCCCCCCCCCGTCCCCCGCCGCCATCCCCCCGCCGTCTCCAAATTGAGGCCCCTCTGTCCACCCGTCCCAGAAACTTGTCCCCCCATCCCGCCGTCCCCCAGGGCGGTGTAACTATGCTTTCATTTGTTGGCCACTATCTCCTCCCAACAGATCGTACTTTCCTTAGGAAGTGTGAGACTTCTACAAACTTGGGGCTAGGGTTTTGGAGGGCTTTGTGTTGGAATATTGTCATTGATGTCAACGGTGGCAAGATTGTTGTCATTGATGTCAAAGGGCAAATTAGTGGCATTCAAGTTGAATTATTTAAGGCAAAATAACATTTTATTTTGGACAATATCTTCATGTGCTTTTTGGCTAACCTATTTTTTTGCAAGTTATTTGTGTTGGCCAATTTTTTTCACGAATTACATTTCAAACAACTGATTCTTTCATGAGGTGCTTTTTGGGGGACTTATTTTTTCATGAGTTGTTTTTTGGTCAATCTATTTTTTGTGCATTGCTTTTTGGCCAACCTACTTTTTCGCAACTTGCTTTTTGGTTAGCGTAGTTAGAAAAGGGTATTTTGAATAAATATCGTTGGCCAACCTAGTTGAGGGGTCATAACCTTTGGTAAAAGGTTGCATTTGAAGGGATATAAATAAAGGTCACTTGAAGTTCATTTGATCATCAATTTATTGAATCTCATTCCTACTTTAAGAGCAGACCTATAGTAGAAGATGAGCAGATTTATGAGATGAAATCAGACATACTTGAGAGCTGGGTTATGAAATAAAATCAGATTTTTTGGAAAAAACATAAGGCTAAATTTTATGAGGATATCTTTCAGAATTGATAGCATTCATTGAAGATACTATAGGAGACCTGAGTGGAGGCATATTGCAGATTTAAGAGGAAAGTCTTAAAGGACATTTTGTTGATGTTGTGAGCAAATTCTGAAGAACATCTAGATCAGATCCAAAAAACTATTATTGCCTTGCATTCCGAAGGTTGGAGCCTTTTATTCTAAGAGGTTGAGAGGTTGGTGCTTCTCATTGAAAGAAATTGGAATCTCTTGTTGAGTTGGAGCTCAATGGAGGGATCGGTATCTCCTATGAGTTGGTACCTATGAATTTGTAAGAAGTTTCCTATACAAACAATTATTTTGCAATGGTTTTCTCCCACAAGGATTTCCACGTAAAATTGTGTCCATCTTATGTTCGTTTTTTTAGATCTTAATAGTGTGGATGTCTTTGTTCATTGTATTAAGATCACTTATAATGGCTAAACTTTTTAAGTTAAAAGATTGTTCTTATACTAATTCAATCCCCCCCCCAGTATACATGTGTGAGTTTGTGTGTTTTCTTCAATTAGTATTAGAGCACGTTACTTCAAAAAAAACCTAACCGCTTGAAGGAAAGATCTTAAGAACGCACATGGTGAGCCAAAAAGGGTTTTCCTCAAGTTGAGCTCCATTGTTTGATGGGAGCAACTATGCTTTTTGGATTTGTGGCACCATCTACTCCGCCTACTGACCAAGCTGGAAAAAGAGCATTCGACAACAATGCAAAAGCTATGAATGCAATCCTAAGTGGACTAACTGAAACCAAAATAGTCAAAGTAATGCAATGTACATCAGAAAAAGAAATATGGGATAACCTACAAAAGAATTATGAAGGAGACAACAAAGAGAAGAAGGCTAAGCTTCGAAATCACAAGAAATTAAAAAGCATTAAGATAAAGGAAGAAGAAAATGTTGTTGTCTACTTTTTCCGAATAAAGTTGTAAACACTATCCGTAGCCTTGGAGAAAAGATTGAAAAAGTTATTGTGTGAAAAAGATTAAGATCTCTCTCTATGAGATTTGATGCAAAAAGCTTTGGATATTGAAGAAATAAAGGACTTAAATACCTTAAAGATGGATGAGTTGCATGAAACTCTTACAACATATGAAATGATGAATGAGAATGAAGCAATATCAAAGAGAGAAGTCGCCTTTAAGGCATCAAGGAAAATGAAGACAAAGTTCCCACATCAAGCAAAAGATCAAGCGATGAGGAAGAAGCCTACTTTGTGAAGAAGTTCAATGAAGGATCCAACAAGCGCAAAGGTAAGTATAAACTTAAATGCTTCAATTGTGGTTATATGGGTCATTATGTTGCAAAATGTCCATAGGTTGGAAGTGAAAGCAATGAAGAAGAAAAGGTAAAATATGACAAAAATAAGAAGAATCGTCATAGCAAGAAAAAGTACAATCAAGGAAAATCCAAGAAGAGTTTTCAAATACACAAGAACAGTATATATGCCCAAGGTAGCAATATGCTCATTTGAAAGTTATGAAAGCTTTTTGGAAAGTGGAAGAGAAGAAATTATCTTCATGGCCATGGAAATGAAAAAAGAAGCTTCAAGTTGTGAAGACAAAGAAAATGAAAAACTCGAAAACAAGGAGGCTACTATAGCAAATCTTGAGAAAGAACTTACCTTTGCTATTGACAAAATCCAGAGAATCAAGAAAAGGAATCAAAAGCTAAAAGATCAAATTCACGAAGATTATGAAAAATTTGAGAAAACCATCATGGACTTAAAGGCTCAAGTTGAAGAAGCCAAGCGCATTGAGGAGTCTTACAATCATAAGGGGAGTTGAGTTAGGGGAGTCTTACAATCAAGGGGAGTTGTTTGACCTAGTTCCAATCAAAAGATTAATCTTTTACAGAGTTGTCATCAATGACAAAAGGGGAGATTGTTGGAATATTGTCATTGATGTCAAAGATGGCAAGATTGTTATCATTGATGTCAAAGGACCAATTAGTGGTGTTCAAGTTGAATTATTTTAGGCAGAAATAATATTTTATTTTGGACAATATCTTCATGTGTTTTTTGGCCAACCTATTTTTTCACAAGTTGCTTTACAGGCGACCTATTTTTTTGCAAGTTGGTTTTTAGCAGACCTACTTTTTCACAAGTTGTTTGATGGGTGACCTATTTTTTTGCAAGTTGCTTTTAGGCCAACCTACTTTTTCATGAGTTGCTTATTGGCCAACTTAGTTAAAGACGGATATTTTAAATAAATAAAATCATTGGCCAACCTAATTAAGGGGCCATAACCTTTGGTGAAAGGTTACATTTGAAGGGATATAAATAGATGTCACTTGGAGTTTATTTGAATTCATTGAATATGATTTCTACTTTAAGAGCAAATTTATGAGAAGAAATCAGACATACTTGAGAGCAAATTTATAAAATAAAATCAGACTTTTTGGAGCAGAAATAAGACAGAATTTCGTGAAGATATACTTCAGATTTGAGGGAATTCATTGAAGATCCTATTGTGGAATCGAGGGGAGCTGTATTGCAGATTTAAGAGTGAAGTCTTAAAGGACATTTTGTTGATATTGTGAGCAGATTTTGAAAATCTTCTAGATCAGATCCAAAAACATCATTATTACCTTGGATTTCGAAGGTTGGAGCTTTCTATTCTAAGAGATTGAGAGGTTGGTGCCTCTCATTGAAAGAGATTGAAGTCTCTTGCTGAGTTGGAGCTCAATGGAGGAGATTTGTGTCTCTTGTGAGTTGGCACCTACAAATTTGTAAGAAGTTTTCTATAAAAAGCAATATTTTGCTGTGGTTTTCTCTCCCGCGAGAGTTACTCCACGAGAAATTGTGTGTGCATATTGTATTTCTTTTGTTAGATCTTAATTGTGTGGATATTTTATTCATTTCTTTAAGATTGCTTATAATTGCTAAAGTTTTAAAGTGAAAAGATCATTCTTAAACTGATTCAACCCCCTCTCAGTATAAGTGTGTGTGTGTGTGTGTGTGTTTTCTTCACTTCTAGAGGTCGCTAAGTGAGGCAACTAGGGTTTCTTACCAATGCTGATCATAATTGTGAAATCTGAAGTTGTTTATTGGTAGTTTTTGATACCCTATTTAAAGCAGCTAGGGTTTCTACACTTGCTGATTATTATTGCAGATTTGAAGCTGTTTATTAGTGGTTTTGATACCCTAAAGGAAGCGGCTAGGGTTCCTTACAATTGCTGTTCATAATTAAGAATCTGAAATTGTTATTTGGCTGTTTGATCTCACATATTGAGGCAGAAAGGGTTTCTCATAGAGGCTGTTCATAACTATATGATCTTAAGTTCTTCATCAGCTGTTTGGACTCCTTTTTTGGGCGCTAATCATTGGTTGTCCTTAATATTGCAATCAATTTGCATGCATTGGCAGCAAATGAGTATGTTGATAGTGCATTGGAATCAGGAATGAGATTTCTCTATCTGGATATCTTTAATTTAATAAAATATTGTACTCTCGGTTCATTAATGATTGTAAGGGTTTCAAATGCTTTGCATTTATGTATTGTTGTGCATTCAAATTCAAGAATCAAACAACATGAAATTTAAACTCTGCAAACAAGTATTCTATCAATCACATAGTATGCAAACTGTCTGTTAAAACATCATGGGGAAGAATGCAATCACTAAGAGTGACAATTGTTTGACATAATTCCTTCAAAGCTGTATGGGTGAATAAAATGCAAAAAATCTATGTACGGACAGGTAAGGACATTACATGATTCATGTTTATCTTAAGAATGCAAAAAAAGCTTAATCATATCCCTGCATCCAAAATAGGTAACCAATAATTCCAGCAAAAGGACATCAGGCTATAGGTATAGTGTGAACCATATTTAGAAATCTTACGGATATAGTCAAGACTCAAAATTTAACCATATACTGCACCATAATAACACAGTCCATTAGAAACAACATTATCCAATGTTGGTGTAAAAAAATAAGCCATGTTCAATAGCATGACCAGGACAAGGCATCAAACACAGGGACACGTTTTCATGACAACGGGTTACATAATGCCTTTTTTATGAGGCAATGTGAAATAGCAATCACAAAAATATGAAGAACTTAAAAATATAAAATGGTTCATATATTCATATGATAAAGCATTTACCATGTTCATTATATAGCTATAATATGAAACATTAGATATGAATTGAGAATTCACATGAGTCAACATACAGATTCACAAAATTCAGTGTCTGATAATTTGAGTTTCCACTACCAAGATGCAAAAATAACAAAAGAAAAAAGGCAAAAAGGATACAGGAACAAAATGACAAAATGTCGACAACTAGATCTAGTATTGCTATGACTTTGCCTCATCTTCGCCTAAATCAAAATTAGACTTTGAATCTAATTCACAACCAATATGAGAAACAATCTCATCCATTGTAACCCCCAGCAATCCCTCCTATGCCATCTCCTCATCAATCTATGTGGCATCTACAAGATCAACATCCCTATAAAGCTAAAATCTGTTGATACTCAAGAGTCTAACAATCCTTAAGTCACAAAGCACTATGCACAGACACCATCTTCTCCATCCATCAAGAGGAAAGTCTATTCCTATTAACTAATTGAATGAAGTTAATTGTGGACCAACTCTAGAAGAAAGAATTGCTGACATATGAAACAAGCTGTTTATAGTACTCCACCATTGCATTAAAATGAGCCTAATGTGCTCCTCATATGTTTCCAAATCAAGATCACTACTATGAATTGCAAATTTCATCTACTCAAGCACCTTGTCAAGCATCTCATAAATCCCACAAATGAAACTAGAATCTATAACAACACCCAATGATCCATGCAACATGGAGATGAAGGAGCAAACATATTTGCAAACAAAATGCTTAAAAGAGAATAAGACGCAAATGAAAAAGAGTGAATACTAATACGAAAATAATTTAATAAGTTAGTGACTAAATGTTAAAATCAGCAATCTTTCATCTCAAAATGAACCACCAATCATCAATAAGAAACCTGTGTAAGGACCAAACTAAATGCACTAAAGACAAAACAGACACAAAAATACTCCCGCAACAAATAATTCATTGTTTTGAATTTAATTCAGATACACACAAAGCATTGAACTACACAAGATTGATACAATCTCATTGTCTGCACCTAGCATGCAAATCTGAATGCCTAAATGATCATTGACACTCTGCAACAAATCTAAACACTTTGATGGTGGATGTTACTTTGTATACTCGTGCTATCACTGTAAACCATGTTGTCTTCCAATTGTTCCCATTCCCAAGAAATCAAGGTGAAAAGCTTGAAGAGCTCTATCTCCAAACATCGCCAGTTGCTGTGACATCACAAGCCTAAGAATAAAGTTGATTTTTTTTATTACTTTGTTTTTCTTTTCCTCCCAAGATTTCATATATACTCTATGATTACTCAATCATAGACAAACCAATCTCAATCAATGGCAATTAATTGACATATTCATCCTTATTTAAGTAGCCATAACTAACTGTTACGCCATGTATCCTGTTTAACTAACTCTCGCTGATTCATTCACCCTATATCCTTATTTAATTAACCCTAACTATTCGTACATTGTTGATCCACTCATGCAATGCTACTCCTATGCTGCCTATTCAAAAAGGGGCATTGTATTGTTGGTTTCACACATCCTAAGCTTTGTCCACCTCTGGTCATCTATCTCACTTTGGATGAACCAGCATGTCCCAGTACTCAGACCTTTTTTGCTAACTTTATATATAATATAGCCAGACCCTTATTGATTTATTCAAAACTCTCTAATGGGATCCCAGTCCCCGCACTAATACCAAAACCATCCAGAAAAGATGGCATATACTTAACAATTTTCTTGAAAGCAGCATGAATTAGACGTGTTTCCGTTTTTTGTTAACTGAAAAGATTCACCTGCCGTTCTACATTTGAAAAAAAGTTCAATTCCCCTGCCAGTATCCTCCCTAGTTTTAATATATAAAATAAAATTACCGGACAACTGAGCGCCCGGAATAAAATATGAAAAAAAGAAAACTGAGAAACATGCATACCTGTTTCCTTTCATGATAATCGTATTCTCCGGCGCCATGTACCCAACGACCATTACGCCTGGCTGAATAGAGACGGGAAGCGCGCGCACCGGTGTCGGTGGCGGACACAAAGTTTCCGAAGCCTTCTCCTGTTGCGGCGTCCCAGGCCGACGTGAAGGCTGAATCTTCCTTCACACACCCACACGACTCACACACCACAATACCCGTAATGACATCTGTTGTCACTCTTTTCTCTCCGCACCTATCACACTTCAATGGCCCTTCCATTCTGTGGATTTTTTCCACAAATTGCGAGATGGCCCTCTATCACACACTTCCCTTCGGCTCTGGACAGAGATTTTGAGCTCAATCTCAGTTTGTCCCACATTACCAAAGTCCAAACTTTAAATGCTATTTAGGTAATTTGGACAATAACCGCAAAAGGCGCTCTAAATTAGTAGGTGGCGGACAAGCCGTTTTTATATAGTTGGTCTCTGAATTTCTAGGTCTGATATAAGGCAAAAAATACCTTTATGTAAAAGAGTGGAAGGATTTTTCTCCAAACAAAGTATTTTATAAATTTTATCAAATTTATAATATTGGGATTGAAAGATTTTGAAAAATAAGATATACATCAAGAACTAGTCTATTTTGAGGTCTCATATGAATTTTTGGGTATCTATGTTTTTTTTTTTAAATGTCCTTATGAAAGAGTGGAGGGATTATTTCTCTATCTTTTTTTAAAAATATCCTTTTGAAAGAGTGGAGGGATTATTTTTCTATCTTTTTAAAAAAAATGTCCTTATGAAAGAGTGGAATTTTACCAAATTTTTAGAATAAAAGCGTCATCCTTTTCTGTGCATGCTTTGTTGTTTTTGTTGTATGATTGATGTGTTGTGTGTTTTATGTTTGTTTTCTGTGTGTTCACTCGTGTTTGCAAGCAACCGAATCTTGTGTGCTATCTAGGGTTTGAGTTATGGGATTGCTTCTTTGAATGATTGCCTTGAATGGAGTCGGAGAATGATGGTCGTTCGGATCATGGCAAAGAGAGGGATATTAATGCAGAGAGAGAAGTCGTTAAAGATAATAATGGGCCCCCCAAAGATGACAATAAGAAGTCATCGTATAAGTTTGTTCTAGCATATCAAACAACAACAGAGTGCCCTTCTTCTGCACGTTTCAATGGCAAATTCTTCAGAGTTGACGGACGAGTGGACTCTAGAGATGATGGACATAGAGTGGGAAACAGTGGCGTCATCCAAGATATAGACCTCGGAGGGGGAGAAAAGGGTAAGCCCCCTCTTTTTGGGTTGAAAACAGTATCGTTGTCTCCAAATGAGGACATGGTAAGAGCTATTAAAACTAAGCAATCTCATCTTAGAAATGTTGCAAATTTTTTTGTATGTATGGATATCAAGTTTCTTTTGACTAGGAAACTCCTAGATGACTAGTTTAATAACGTGTGGGGAAAAAAGTTTGGCATTTTTGTTAATTTCAGTCATATGATTCAAAGAGGATTGTTTGTGGTTTTTAAAAAAAATTATAGCTTGCAAGAAAGAATTTTAAAGAAGGCATTCTAGAATGTTGGGCAAGCTTTGTTTAGGGCCTTCTCATGGTTGTCGAAAGGCAACTTTGAAAATGTTATAGCCAAGGCCTCCCCTCAATGGGTCGAGCTCAATAACATCCAACCAGAATTTTGGCCATTTATCTCTTAGATTTTAAAACCATTGGGGTCAGTTTTGTAGATGGAGGAATCAAGGGTTACTCTTCCATGCCTTAATGCTAGGGTTCTTATTTCCCTCGAGCTTGAAGTGGACTTTCCTAATGTCATCTCTCTAGTAATTGAAGGGGACTCATTTTCATGGGAGATTGACTTACTTGGTAATTTGGGGGCATGCTTTCACTGCAAGCTCAATGGTCATAACCAGAAAGATTGTCCCTCTCTTAAAAACATCCAAAAAACATGTGAGGTTTTTGTTAAAGATAATAATGTAAAGGTTATGAGTAACTCTGTTGAAGATAAGGTAAATAACAGTATTCGTGTAGTTAGTGACAATAAAAGTTCATCTATTATAGGTGAAAATAAGGTTGACAATAATTTAAGTAACTCCAAGGAACAAGATTCTATTGATGGACATGATAGGACAGAAGGCAATATCATTACTCTGTCCAACCCTCTTTTCGAAGAAGACTTCAAAGTTGTCCCTGCAAATGGCAATAAGAAAACTAGTTCCTCAGTCGGTTTTCGAGTAGATCCCGCTCCTCTTTGTTTCACAAACCATAAGGTAGATATTTCCATGAGGAAAAATATCCAACAAATAGCCCTGGAAAACATAAAAGAAAAATCAGAAGATGCTAGGAGAACCAAACAAGCCTCCTTGGAGCAAAGCACTCTCTCACCTGAGCCCACTACCCCCATAACTGAGTCTCCAATAATAAGGATAGCAGCAACAAACATGCCCACTCAGAGTTGCCAGAATATTTTATTAGACTATATAATAACAAGAACTCCCCAAACAAATAAGTTAATCATGATGTTGAATGTACATAGTTGAAATGTTTGTGGTCTCCTAAAAAAGATATAGTCTACTGACAAGAAATTAAAGTTGTTGGGTACCATGCATTCAACACTTTGAAATTTTCTTTGGGATAAAACCACTTGCCTATACACCAACCATGACAAGGGAAAAGATGGAACAAATTTTCTAATTAGTCCTTATTGGGTTGATAAGATTAAAAGAGGAGTGTCCCCAGGCCAGGGGGCTCAATGGGTGTTATTCAAAGTCAAGGACAAAGTAATTGGAATTTGTAACATTTATGCTGCCAATGATTATAGAGAGAGAGCGATATTGTGGGACTAGTTAGCCAACAACCTTCCTAGTGCTAATTAGAACTTTGTAGGAGACTTCAACATGGTGGAGAATAGAGAAGATAAAAATGGTGGAGTTAGTCATGCTTGGAAAGGCAATGAATAGTATAACTTTTGGACTAATTTTAAAAGAAAATTTAAGCTGGTAAACCCCATGGAGAAACAAAAGAGTGATGGTTGTGGCATTTGGTTCACCTGGTCTAACAATCAAGTTGGAAAACAGAGGATTTATTGTAGGTTGGATAGGGTATATGTTGACTCCTTTGCTTTTTATGTCTCTCATAGTTCTAGTAGATATCATGTGAATGTGCTTCCTACTAGTATTTATGATCACTCTCCCATATCCACTACTATTGGTCTTGAAGAGCCTCTAATAGGTGATAGGAGGTATAGAAAGAATAACTTGTTTAAGTTAAATGTTTCCCTTCTCCATGATCAAGATGTAATTGAAGCTTTTAGAATGGCTAGTCGCCTATCTAAATTTGGCAATCAGGGATGCTCCCCTATTATGCAATGGGATCAAATGGTAGATCTGTGGAGAAAGATGTTTGAAATTATTGGAAAGAATAAAGCAATTGGCAGAAGGGATAAAGAGGCAAGTTGCCAAAGAGAACTCAATGAGATTCAGATGCAACTTCAAGAAAAATGCAAAGACAAGGAGTTGGAGGAAGATTGATTAGTACAAAATGGAAATTAGGAAATATCAGAATTATGAGATCTAGGGCCAAAGGATAAGAGCAAGAATGAATTGGCTTAAAGAAGGAGATAGAGGGACTAAGTACTTATTTAATGTCATCAAATCAAAATAGAAGAGGGAACTCATTGATGAAATCCAAACTGAAGGAGGCCTGTCAAGTGACAATAAAGAAATATTAGGGGGTTTCTATGATTTTTATAATAATTTGTTTGCTTCAGAGCACAGGGTCGAAAATTAGAGATCTCTGGAAAAATGTGTAAAGATGATTCCCAATAAAGTGTCTACTGAGGAAGCCAAGATGCTAAACAAGAATATACAATTAAGTGAGATTGAGGAGGCTATTAGATCCATGACTAATGGTAAATCTCTAGGACCATATGGTCTCCCAATTGAATTTTATAGCTAAAACATTGAATGGATTAGTCTGGAACTATTGGCTCTATACGAAGATGCTTTTGAAAGAGGCACACTTGGTGAAAACATTAACAAAGGTATAATTAAACTTCTACCCAAGGGTGAGGATATGACTCAAGTGAAGAATTGGAGACCCATCACTCTTCTAAACCTCTCTTATAAAATCATTGCCAAATTTCTTGTAGGAAGGATTGTGGACTTATTAAGCATAATCATCTTTGTAACACAAACAAGCTTCATATCAAAAATTTGGGTGGCAATTAGACTTAAAAGGAAGAAAAATTAGAGATATAATCAGAATGTGAAAAAGTGGCTTTGTATAACAACTTTATGTGCACCACTAACAAAATATGGCAAGAAGCGAGCAATCTATAAATTATACTGGGTTAAATATTTCAATTTGAAGAAGGCGTTTTGATCTGTATCAACTATTTTTGTCAAGGATTTCCATACCCTAGCACTCTAAGAATGCCAAAAAGAGCAGTGAATTATCATTAATTAGCAACAGATGATCTTTGTAGCAGGTAGTAAATTTATGTTTCCATAGCATATTTAACAAGCTCACGACATCAGTAAAAATTAGAAACAAGCGAATTTATCCAACAGACAAGTGATTTGGAGCCCCCGATCCAAGAAAGAAACAATCTACACTCCTCTGACTTAAGTGGAACAAGTACATCTAATCTATATTTTGTGACACTTTCCTCCATGCAACATTGGAAGTAAATTGGAATTCACATTGAGATGTGCAACAATCTTTGGCATGCACTTTGAAGCCTAGCTCCAATTGCTTTCAAGCTTCAAAAAATAGGTGACATAAATCTCAACACTTCTCCTTTATAACAAATTTTTTTCTTGAAAACAAATTTTTATTTCTAGATTTGGTTAATAATTATTTTAAATTATTATCTGCAAAAGTTATATGTGAATTTATAGTTACTGATTAACTAAAGAAGTGCATATATACTTAGGATAAAAATTAGTTGAAATTACAAAAGCAATAATTTATTAGTGAAAATGAATCCCGCGAACTATGTGTTTTGTCTGATCTATGCGAACTAGGAAGCTAGGGAAAATTTTGACAAACAATGTTTTATCTTTTGGCGCACTAAATATGCCCTCCCCTTTTACTACAAATCGATTCTAGACTTGGTTCCCTGGAATCTTTCTGAACCAACAAAGAATGAATCTAATAATGAGCGTTGGATTACTATAAAATTTAAATGATCCAAATGACAAGAAGTAATGTTTAATCCCCCAAAAATTTGAATTCTTGCCCACCCTTATCCTCAAAACTCATATAGGTTAAAACCACCCTCTACAAGAAGACTAGAATCGAGTCTGTCCAAACATCGCTTTGATTATAATTCTTTCATTCCTCTAAGAGATCTGGTTTTGAGATCACCCTTACCTAATTTCAAAATAGATCCCATAGCTGAATCGGCTAGGAAGGGAGCCCCAACAAGCCAACATGAAGCGGTTGTCCCTAATCCAAAGGGTGATAACAAGGAGAAAATCCTCACTCTAGATCTTCAAGGTTATGAAGTAGAATATACCCAATGACAATGCCAGAAGTACATACTCTATGCCAGATGGATTGGAACAGGTTCAGAGGTAGAATCTATTATGAGATGGTTGAAATAATCTTATGGTAATAAATTAGAAGTAACTATCTTGGAAAATGATTTTCTTTACATTGATTGTTGCAACTCTAGTTTGAAAAAATAATTTTTATTTAAAAATGTCCTAGTTTTCAAAGGCAATTCTTTTAAGTCCTTGACTGGAAGCCTTTATTTAACCCAAACAACCCAGGCTCTTTCTTAATAGATCATGCTATTAGTTTGCCTAATCTTCCTATTGAGCTACTAACAAAAGATACTCTTAAATTGATAGGTAACAAGTTAAGGAAATATGCAGGTTTTGTAGAAATTGAATTAAGGTTCTCTAATCTAATTATCATAGTCAGTATGAATGCCAACATCTATAAACCTAAGCCTTTAAAGATATGCATTAAGGGAAGATCACTCATGATAGAACCGAGATTTGTGGAAGGATATTTTATAGAGGACCTAGTCTTAGCTTCTTTGATCTTGAATTGAAGCCCTTCTTTTCCTTATCCTCCTCTGGATACTAAAATTATCCTTAATAAGAAAAAGGGAGGCTTTGACATTGTGGAATCCCCTATAGGGGATGATTTGGAAGAGGGATAAATAAGAGAAGTTGTGCCCTCACTCCCCTTAGTTATAGTGGGAACTGTTATCTCTATAGATTAGGGAGGGGAGGCTACAAGATTCATCATGAATGCCCCCCTTTTAGCCCAACTGGAGTTAGAGATAGTTGTAGACAAAATAAGGGGCGATGAAAGTTCCAAGAAAGATCTTAGCAAAAACTCGGGGGTAGAAACCACAATGGCAGAGGGTAGGGACTCCAAAAGGGAGAAGCCTTAGAAAGACATGGAAAAATACTTAATGAGGAAGAAAGAGGCTTAGGAATTGAAACAAGTAAATAGAGAGAGGAAAAGGATTACAGAGGAGGGGATCACCTGGATAATGACATAGATATCCAAGAGGAAACATTATGTCCATCAAGTCCTTCAAATGAGGAACCCGATAGCCAAGCTAGAGTGGAGGAAGAGGTTAGGATCATTTCTGGGCATTTATGTGAGTTTTTAGTTAATGAACTCATGAATGAAATTGGTGATGAGGAAGAACTACTAAGACAAAAGGAATTATTGATCAAGGAAATTCTGGAAGGTGATGATCTGATGGATAAAGAGGAAGTAGAACAATTGGTAGCATAACTAGAATGGAAACTAGAAGATCGGGAATAGTCGGGGATAGCCATGACTAAGCTAAGTAAGAATAAACCTAATTGTGCAAAAACAAATAAAAAGAGGGGAAGAAAATCCCTACAAGATCTGAGAATGAGGGATGGATGAATTTCTAGGTCTGATATAAGGAAAAAAATACCTTTTTGTGAAAGAGTGGAAGGATTTTTCTCCAAACAAAGTATTTTTTAAATTTTATCAAATTTATAGTATTGTGATTGAAAGATTTTGAAAAATAAGATATAGATCAAGAACTATTCCATTTTGAGGTCTCATATGAATTTTTGGGTATCTCTATATTTTTTTTAAAAAGTGTCATTATGAAATAGTGGAGGGATTATTTCTGTCTTTTTAAAAAAATGTCTTTATGAAAGAGTGGAGCGATTTTTTTAATTTTATCAAATTTTTAGAATAGAAGCTTCATCCTTTTTCGTGCATGCTTTGTTGTTATTATTGTATGATTGATGTGCTTTGTGTCTTATGTTTGTTTTTTGTGCATTCACTCGTGTTTGCTAGTAGTCGAATCCTTGGTGCTATCTAGGGTTTGAATTATGGAATTGCTTCTTTGAATGATTGCCTTGAATGGAGTCGGAGAATGATGGTCATTTAGATCATGGAAAAGAGAGGGATATTAATGCAGAGAGAGAAGTCACCCAACAATCCCTCATTTTCCCCCATGATTTGAGGGAGTTGTTCTCATGATGTGGGTTTCTTGTTGTGTTTCTAGTTTGTTGTTAATGGTTTGTTCTAGACCTTGTTATATTTAATTTTATTTATTTTTCACTTAGGACTGGTGTAAGGGATAGTACCCTTTTTTTATACTTTTAATTATAAAAAACTATCATATCAATATTTAGAAGAGGAAAATCATCTTTTAAAGAAGCTTTATTGAGCTCTCAAAAGTCAGTACACATTCAAATCTTATTTTCACCTTTAGATACATTGAAATATTTGAAATCCAAGGAGAATAATCAATAGGAAAAATAAAGCCAACATTAAGAAGTTTTTCAATTTCATCTTTAACAAGTAAAGAAATCTTACAATTAATCTTTCTAATCATTTTCTTTACTGGTTTAACATTAGGAACTAAGACTATGTCATGAGTAACAATTTTAGAATCAATTCCTAGCATGTTAGAATACGTCCAAGAAAATATGTTAGGAAATTCATGAAGAAGAGAGGAAAGCTATTGTTGTTCTTATTCATCTAGAGATTTGCCAAATTTATTTCCTTCTCCTTATTGTAAGGATATATTTGCACACCAATAGTGTCGATTGTCAAGACATTACTTTGTTGAGGGACATCCATAGGCAAATGATACTCATTTATCTTATCTATATTGACATCCTATACAAAGAAGGATTTTATATTTAAACAGTAGCAAACACTGTGATTATGGAAATAGCTAGGAAGATCATCATAAGCTCCTAACAACTCAACCAAGGGTTCATCTATACTAAAAGTATCAAGAGAAGGTATAGATGAAGTAGAATCTGTTACAAGTAGTGGTTGTTGTTGCACCAAAAGATCGAACCATTAATGCCCAATACAACCACTAGACTTATAGAAGACACAGGAGGTGATTAAGCCATGTCATGAATCTCGAGGGGAGTGTTGACCATTTTGACAACAATATCCCCCTCAGCATTACCTGAAGGGATTCAAACCTATGACCTAGCTCTGATACCACTTTTAGAAGTAGTGGTTGTCGTTGCACTAAAATATCAACCTATTAATGCCTGATACAACCACTAGACTTATAGAAGACATAGGAGGTGGTTAATCCATGTCATGAATCCCAAGGGGAGCACTGACCATTTTTCCAATAGAATCAACATCTATAAGATGAGGATTAACAAGAGAAAGAGGTTTAGAAGAAAATATAACATTGACATTAAGAGAAGGTTTTTGAGACTTCTTAGGAGATTTAAAGGGATAATATTCAAGGAAAAAAAATTCTCATGACCATCATTTTCCAAAGGCACTTAGATCCCTTGCTCATTCAGACCACATGCATTGCCACTGTAACCATTTTTAGCTAAAAGATGGTATTTATAGGACCATAATGAGAGGTCATATTAGAAATGGATAGTGGATCCTCATAGGCCATGATGTCATAAAAAATAAATTTAGAAAGAGTCTCAAGGTATTCATTAGAAGTTGAAGCGGTATCAAAATTATTACTGAGTTGATCAGGAAGAGATGAAATATTCTTAGATTCAAAAATAAGTTCACTTTGCTTAAAGGTTCTATTAAAGGACATTTATATTCTCCTACAAAAGAGGGTTTGAAATACAAGGATCCCTAATCATAATCTAAGAGAGCACTGTTAGGAGAAGAAGTATCCTGAGAAGAAAGAAATTTCTCTTATTGAATTGGTGGAGGAATAGATTGGGAATCGGATTCAATATGTAAGAAATTTTATAACTTATCATCAGAAACTAGGGTATACATGGTATTGTTATAAATAAACTTAAATTTGTAATGAAGCGTTGAAAGAAAAACTCACATGGCATGTAGCCATGGTCTACCCAAAATAAGAGTATAAGTGAGAGTATCAAGCATGACATGATTGGGTGTAGGTAAAGTAAAAAGACCCAGCTTAACATGTAAGGTGATGAAACCTAAATTTTTCTTAGCAACATTATCAAATCCATGGATAGGAATAGAACCAAGTTTAATTAAAGAAGTAACTGCCTTCATTTTATCCAATAAATCAATGCTATAATGTTGAGACCAAATCCATTATCAATTAAAGTTCTTTGAATAAGATTACCATTCATAAGGACAACAACCATAATAGAATCATGTTGGTCTTGAATTTCTTTAGAAGGAAACTCTTCTTGAGAAAACACAATTTTAACTTAACTATTAGTTGCATTCATACATTCCAATATAAAATTTATATTAGTTTGCACGGGAAGTGGAACGGACATGTTTCTGAATTCTTGTGAGTTTTCATGATAAGTAGGTGAAGTTTGAAGGAGCTCCCAAATAGAAATCTTGTAAGGAGTAGCACATAATTATTCTATAGAATTGTATTCTTTTCCAATATTTTGAGGAAGATGAGGTGTTGTGTAATGCCCCGTTAGGAAACCCAAGAGAAACTAACCTAAAACATGCTACTAAGTTTGGTGAATAATTATTTTTTTAAAAGTTAACATACAAGATAAACATCAATGCGGGAGCAATTATCATTTACTCACATTAAAACATTAACCAACACAGGTTATAACTCTCAAGGGTTCCTCGACGAAGATTAAGTTTACATTAATAAAAATAAAAATAGATAAGGTACAATTACAAAATCTATAAAACAAATGAAGGATAAAAGTAGCATCACCTATAAGATAACATAAACACAACTGGTACCATAAGGTATCCATCATAACCTACATCCACTACACATATCGCAGGGTATGCAATACAATAACTGAAAAGAAGTACACATGATATCTTTGAATAACCGATACAAAGGTACAAGATCACAAGGAAGAAGATCAAGAAGGAACAACTGCAATAGAGATCATCCATCACTTGTACATGTACGTTGGAATCTCAAATGGTAAAAGAATCACTACCACCCAACCTCGTGAACCTAAATGGTCCACTCCCATTGTGCTAAGGAGATAACAATAGATCCCACTCAGATAACAAACATCAAACAGATCAAGCTGAGGAAAGGATCCTGAAAGCTCTCTAAATCAAGACAAACAAGCATAATGATATGAAAGACTCACTATTCCAGAGGCAACCGACACATGTAGGATAACTAGACTATGCATAAGAAGGTGTCATCATGTACGTCTAACCCTTGAGTTTTGTCCTGGTAATCTCTTTGGATCCTAACACCCAAGTGACCTTACATGGTATCGATGACCTCTCGTATAGACGAGGCCATCAACTATGCCAACTCATCCCTTTAAAGGGGGCTAGTCATCTTCTCAACACCATCTTAGTCTGTACTAGCACTAACATCTGGGTGAGGACCATATCTTATTAGGTTTATTTATTTCCCCTTAATTATATTAGTTTATCACTTGATTACTAAAACTTACAATAAGTGATCCTGGCAGCCACTTGTGGGACCTGACGCTTATTGCAAGCCACCCCCTACTACATATCTAGGTAAACTACCCTAGGCTCACAGATCTCACATAGATCACAAAATGATAATAATGTCCATCAGGACTGCTCCACAAACTAATAGGAACACACTGGTTCTCACATAACCATAATGTCACAAAACACTCTCAAAGTGTTCACAAAAGAATATATACACATGATCTCGTGGATCAGACATAATAGTCAATACCATATTCTCCTCTATAGAATATGAAGAAAAACTTAATACAACATGAGCCCAAATGGTCAAGACAGGGATGATAGTTAGAATACACACATACATCAAATATAATATTGAAACCATGTCATAACCAACTCATACCCAAGCCTCTGTTTTCCCCCTAGGTCTTCTAGTACCTGATAACCCAAAATGCAAATGAAGACACTACAGGAATGAGGGAAAACATCACTCGCGCTATAAAGATTTGAAACTAAACCATAATCATTTACACTCCATACTCATCAAAATTGAATTAAAAAATGGGAATACATTAATCGCTATAAGACACTCATCATAAACATTAAGATAATACAATAATTAAAAGAGCATCCCTTATTTATGTTCCATAAATTCAGTAGAGCAAAAACACCCCATTTCAGCATAAAAAGGTGCATGTACAGATATAAGATAATTCAAACATTTCATAATTAATTAAAAGACCAATTGCACACATTATTGCAAACATATCTTACACTTCACACCCAGGTTAAATTAAATGAATATTTCAAAATCAAACCATTTTACTAAACCTAATCTATTTGCCAATCAGATTTCATCAACTTACCATATGAAGTTTACTAAAACACTTAGTATACATAGTTCAATAACTTCATAATAAAACAATAATTAATTATTTTTTATTTAAAGTCCTAATATTACAAACAATATTTTCTCTATCTAATATTGATTAAAAATCATTAATAACCTTATTAACAAATTTTAGCAATACTAAATAAAACTTAACAATAAAATTATTATTACCATTAAATAATAATAATTAATAAAAACTATTATTAGAAATCATTAATAATATTAACAAAGTTTACTAATAAAACTATTACTATCAAATAATAATTATCAATAAAAATTATTAATAAAACCACATTCCATTAATTAAAATTTGTTAAAATTAATAACAAAATTTAAATATAGCAAAATAAATTAACAAAGTTTAATTTATATTAAAATTAATTTACAAAGAAAGGTAACTACGTGGGGGGCCCACTGTGGGACTTGCGCCCACGGTGGCACTGCCCACCGCACAGCACCCACGAGTGCCGCCAGCAGAGCACTGCTCTGTCGACGGTACCGTGGGTACCGCCAACATGCTATTGAGCAGGGGGTACAGTTGGGACCCGTGCCCTCCCAATTTTTATATATATATATATATATATATATAATTTTTTTTTTCAAATCCCAATACTATTTAATAAAATATCTTTTTAACTTTTTCAACTTTCAAAACCAACTTTTCAATAACATTCAATATATTATTTTTTTTATTGCTATTCAATTTTTTTTAAAAAACAACAATAAAAATATATAGTATATTTTGACCAACCAACTTTCACTTTTTATTTTTATTTTTATAAATATATCATTTTCAAAAACAGAAATTTAATAGCTCTGTGTTTCTTTCCAGAAAAAGGAAATATGGTCTTTTGCAAATCTACATTGTAATTTGTCTTTTACCTATTTTGTCTTTTCTTTTTTTGTTTGCAATAAATTTCCAATTTACTAATGTAATTATCTATCATTTGCAAGCAATTTAATTTTCTACTATGATCTTTTTTTCTAACTGTCATTTTTGACAGAGATTGGATTTTTTAATCCAGAATGCATTTTTCCATGCCAAAATTGATTTTTCACAAAAGCCCATTAATTTATTTCATCTATTCAATAGTTTGAACTATAGCCAGTTTAATTTTTCATTTTCTAAGGGTTCTGTATTGAATTTTCTCACGAAATTTCAACAGCATAACCCTACTATGCCAAGTCATAATATAAACTAAAAGCTACGAATCTAAGGGTTTATTAACACCCAAATTGAAAGCAAAATTGAAAACAAATCTATAACAATAAATCAAATCAAGCATATGAAAATACTAAAAATTCTACAGATAAAATTACATGAAGGTTTCTTCAAACCCTACCTCAATTCCAATGCTAGAAACTGTAATAGAATGCCTGTAGAATGTTAAAACTCCTATATCTGTCAACAGAAGAACTCCATCCTGTAGATCTAAATCACAGTGTATGCAAAGCCCAATTCTAGATGCAAGCAATCTTCACCCATAAACACTCAAGCACACACACAAAGCTCAAAAATCACAAAAATGTCTAAAATTCTCCAAGAAGTCTCTCCACAAATTTCCATCAACTTGATTCAATCCAAATGAATGCAAATTCCCCCTATTAGGGATTTCAACTCCACCATTCATGCAAACCCTAGATGACTCATTAGACAACTCCTATTCAAACTCCCACTCTTAAGTTGAAAGAAATTACTAATTATTAATTAAAAATATCTTTTAATTGTGCACAACTTAACTTAGACTCCTAAAGACAAGTTGTCACCTTTTTGAAACAAATCTCATACAAACTTAATAAAGCATATGTAAATATTTATAATTTCACATTAAATAATTTAATATTCAAAGCACAATTAAAACATGCAGTTAATTATTTAATATTTAATGGAACATTATCAATCCTAATTTCACACAAAAGCATAGGAATTAAATTTAATATTATCTTTCATCCATAATATTAAATACTTCAACTATATAAAAATCACTCACTCAAAAAGCAATAAATTAAGATCAACATATAAACAAGCAAGCTCAAGGAAGGGATCCATGAACTTTGTCAACCTAACAAATTCGGGTAGGGTAGTCAACAAATACTTGTCCAATCCTAGGACAAATGGGCTTAGATTAGGGTTTTGGATCCGTATATTATCTCCCTTCTCTTACCATTTGAGATATTGCAATAGGGCACACTCATCCTGACAATTTAGGGAAGTCGATGCCTGGTACTTGCAAACCTACATACAACACCCGCATGTACATACATATATAAATATATAATAGACAATGGCGGGGATCGGCCGATCATGTGGATCTTGCAAGCAAGTAACTACAACTTCGTCCCTCAACCACATCATGCACGCCTAGTAGAATTATAAAACAAACACATCAACCATACACATGCAAGTATGGGGTCAGTAAAATCATACGTATCAATGATTTCCTAACATATAATCTATCATCGTAAAGTAATCATAACATTTATAAAATTGGACTAGGGGCAAGGTACTACATCCACCCCCTAGGATTAGGCTTACTCCTGGAAGTGTACAAACATATAAGGATATGAATCCCCCAAACACAAAGCATTTAATAAAAACAAAACATAACATTTGAAAATAAGCCATAACATAAGAACATGATATACAGTCATTAAGGACAATATCATACTGGTTAGGAATAACATAAATTCACATTGATCAATCATTCATTAACAATTCGAGAAATAGATCTAAACCTTTATTCATTCATCATCATAGAAAACATCTAGGATCAATTGCATAAAGAACACATTCATAACTATATCGAGTAGTAAGTTGAGAAGTTCACAAAAATCTATCTAGTTAATGCCACACTTATGCAAACATATAGGATACACAATTATACTAATTTCACACAGAAGTCATAGCACCATCTTCGCGATGTCCTCCCTTATACATACTATCAGGAGTTCATGGTGAACATGATAGAAACAACACTTATCACAAAACAAGTACAACAATACCAAATATTTAGAATAGCACCATAAAGTTCAAGAAGGACAAACCCAAGTGGGGAAATTCCAAGCGCAACATTAAATCACAAAGTACCATGGTAATTCAATAGTAAGTCAAGTATGAATAGAGTCACAAAATAGATAACGAAAAGAAAGTTAGGTGACTAATCCATTCATAAGAAAGTTTAAAATTTCAATGCTAGCCCATACACAACACGGACAATTCATTAGTCAACCAAAAATAAATCATCAATCATAAAACATCCACATAACAAGGTGACTAGTGGTAGCCACACTCAAGGGAGTAATTGCTTCATGAAATCCAAAGGTAATTCACCCTAGATGCATTAGAGAAGGTAACCATACACAATAAACAGTTCAATCACCTATGACCATCACTAGGCGAGTGATATCTCAAAGACATTTAAGAGAAGTAAGAACATAAATGTTTAGATATAATTTAATGGTTATCAAACACAAAAGAGTTATATGTCTATGTTTGGTTTTAAGTTTAAACAGTTTAGACATCTAATGGGCACACAACTTCCCAGAGTTCCCAATGTAGAACTCGGTGCTTTGATACCAAGTGTAACTGTCAGGAAACCCAAGAGAAATTAACCTAAAACATGCTACTAAGTTTGGTGAATAATTTTTTTTAAAAGTTAACAAACAAGATAAACATCAATGCGGAAGCAATTATCATTTACTCACATTAAAATATTAACCAACACAGGTTATAACTCTCAAAGGTTCCTCGATGAAGATTACGTTTACATTAATTAATTAAAATAGATAAGGTACAATTATAAAATCCATGAAACAAATGAAGGATAAAAGTAGCATCACGTATAAGATAACATAAACACAACTGGTACCATAAGGTATCCATAATAACCTACATCCACTGCACATGTCGCAGGGTATGTAATACAATAATCAAAAAAAAGTACACATGATATCTCTGAATAACTGATACAAAGGTACAAGATCACAAGGAAGAAGATCAAGAAGGAACAACTGCAATAGGGATCATCTAGCACTGGTACACGTACGTCAGAATCTCAAATGGTAAAAGAATCACTACCACCCGACCTCGTGAACCTAAATGGTCCACTCCCACCGTGCTAAGGAGATAACAACAGATCCCACTTGGATACCAAACATCAAATAGATCAAGCTGAGGAAAGGATCCTAAAAGCTCTCTAAGTCAAGACAAACAAGCATACTGATATGAAAGACTCACTATTCCAGAGGCAACCAACACATGTAGGATAGCTATACTATGCATAAGAAGGTGTCATTATGTACGTCTAACCCTTGAGTTTTTTCTTGGTAATCTCTCTGGATCCCGACACCCAAGTGACCTTACATGGTATCAATGACCTCTCATATAGACGAGGCCATCAACTATGCCAACTCATCCCTTTAAAGGGGGCTAGTCATCTTCTCAACACCATCTTAGTCTGTACTAGCACTAATGCCTGGGTGAGGACCATATCTTATTAGGTTCATTTATTTCCCCTTAATTATATTAGGTTATCACTTGATTACTGAAACTTACAATAAGTGATCCTGGCAGCCACTTGTGGGCCTTGACGCTTATTGCAAGCCACCCCCTACTACATATCTAGGTAAACTACCCTAGGCTCACAGATCTCACATAGATCACAAGATGATAATAATGTCCCTCAGGACTGCTCCACAAACTAATAGGAACACATTGGTTCTCACATAACCATAATGTCACAAAACACTCTCAAAGTGTTCACAAAAGAATATATACACATGATCCCATGGATCAGACACAAAAGTCAATACTATATTCTGCTCTATAGAAAATGAAGTAAAACTCAATACAACATGAGCCCAAATGGTCAAGACAGGGATGATAATTAGAATACACACATACATCAAATATAATACTGAAACCATGTCATAACCAACTCATACTCAAGCTTCTGTTTTCCCCCTAGGTCTTCTAGTACTCGATAACCCATAATGCAAATGAAGACACTACAAGAACAAGGGAAAACATCACTCACGCCATAAAGATCTGAAACTGAACCATAATCATTTACACTCCATACTCATCAAAATTAAATTAAAAAATAGGAATACATTAATCGCTATAAGACACTCATCATAAACATTAAGATAATACAATAATTAAAAGAGCATCCCCTATTTATGTTCCATAAATTCAGTAGAGCAAAAACACCCCATTTCAGCATAAAAAGGTGCATGTACAGATATAAGATAATTCAAACGTTTCATAATTAATTAAAAGACCAATTGCACACATTATTGCAAACATATCTTACACTTCACACCTAGGTTAAATTAAATGAATATTTCAAAATCAAACCATTTAACTAAACCTAATCTATTTGCCAATCAGATTTCATCAACTTACCATATGAAGTTTA
Source organism: Chamaecyparis obtusa (assembly GCA_027943335.1). NCBI lineage: Eukaryota > Viridiplantae > Streptophyta > Pinopsida > Cupressales > Cupressaceae > Chamaecyparis > Chamaecyparis obtusa. The sequence continues at coordinate 277,705 of BSBK01004856.1, forward strand.
CTAAAACACTTAGTATACATAGTTCAATAACTTCATAATAAAACAATAATGAATTTTTTTTATATTTAAAGTCCTAATATTCCAAACAATATTTTCTCTATCTAATATTGAATAAAAATCATTAATAACCTTATTAACAAATTTTACCAATACTATATTAAACTTAACAATAAAATTATTATTACCATTAAATAATAATAATTAATAAAAACTATTATTAGAAATCATTAATAATATTAACAAAGTTTACTAATAAAACTATTATTATCAAATAATAATTATCAATAAACATTATTAATAAAACCACATTCCATTAATGAAAATTTGTTAATTTAATAACAAAATAAAATAACAAAATTTAAATATAGCAAAATAAATTAAAAAAGTTTAATTTATATTAAAATTAATTTACAAAGAAAGGTAACTACGTGGGGGGGCCTACTGTGGGACCCCCGCCCACGATGGCACTGCCCACCGCACGACACCCATGGGTGCCGCCAGCAGAGCACTGCTCTGTCGACGGTACTGTGGGTATCGCCGACACGCTACCAAGCAGGGGGATACAGTTGGGACCCGTGCCCTCCCAATTTTTTAAAAAATATATATATTTTTAATTTTTTTTTTCAAATCCCAATACTATTTAATAAAATATCTTTTTAACTTTTTCAACTTTCAAAACCAACTTTTCAATAACATTCAATATATTATTTTTTTATTGCTATTCAATTTTTTTAAAAGAATAACAATAAAAATATATAGTATATTTTGACCAACCAACTTTCACTTTTTATTTTTATTTTTATAAATATATCATTTTCAAAAATGGAAATTTAATAGCTCTGTGTTTCTTTCCAGAAAAAGGAAATATGATCTTTTGCAAATCTACATTGTAATTTGTCTTTTACCTATTTTGTCTTTTCTTTTTTTGTTTGCAAATAAATTTCCAATTTACTAATGTAATTATCTATCATTTGCAAGCGATTTAATTTTCTACTGTGATCTTTTTTTCTAACTGTCATTTTTTACAGAGATTGGGTTTTTTTTTAATCCAGAATGCATTTTTCCATGCCAAAATTAATTTTTCACAAAAGCCCATTAATTTATTTCATCTATTCAATAGATTGAACTATAGCCAATTTAATTTTTCATTTTCTAAGGGTTCTGTATTGAATTTTCTCACGAAATTTCAACAGCATAACCCTACTATGCCAAGTCATAATATAAACTAAAAGCTACAAATCTAAGGGTTTATTAACTCCCAAATTGAAAGCAAAATTGAAAATAGATCTATAACAATAAATCAAATCAAGCATATGAAAATACTGAAAATTCTACAGATAAAATTATAGGAAGGTTTCTTCAAACCCTACCTCAATTCCAATGCTAGAAACTGTAATAGAATGCCTGTAAAATGTTAAAACTCCTAGATCTATCAACAGAAGAACGCAATCCTGCAAATCTGAATCACAGTGTATGCAAAGCCCAATTCTAGATGCAAGTAATCTTCACCCAGAAACACTCAAGCACACACACAAAGCTCAAGAATCACAAAAATGTCTAAAATTCTCCAAGAAGTCTCTCCACAAATTTCCATCAACCTGATTCAATCCAAATGAATGCAAATTCCCCCTATTAGGGATTTCAACTCCACCATTCATGCAAACCCTAGATGACTCATTAGACAACTCCTATTCAAACTCCCACTCTTAAGTTGAAAGAAATTACTAATTATTAATTAAAAATATCTTTTAATTGTGCACAACTCAACTTAGACTCCTAAAGACAAGTTGTAACCTTTTTGAAACAAATCTCATACAAACTTAATAAAGCATATGTAAATATTTATAATTTCACATTAAATAATTTAATATTCAAAGCACAATTAAAACATGCAGTTAATTATTTAATATTTAATGGAACATTATCAATCCTAATTTCACACAAAAGCATAGGAATTAAATTTAATATTATCTTTCATCCATAATATTAAATACTTCAACTATATAAAAATCACTCACTCAAAAAGTAATAAATTAAGATCAACATATAAACAAGCAAGCTCAAGGAAGGGATCCACGAACTTTGTCAACCTGACAAATTCAGGTAGGGTAGTCAATAGATACTTGTCCAATCCTAGGACAAATAGGCTTAGGTTAGGGTTTTGGATCCGTATATTATCTCCCCTCTCTTACCATTGGAGATATTGCGATAGGGCACACTCATCTTGACAATTCAGGGAAGTCGATGCTCGGTACTTGCAAACTTGCATACAACACCCACATGTACATACATATATAAATATATAACAAACAATGGCGGGGATCAGCCAATCATGTGGATCTCGCAAGAAAGTAACTACGACTCCGTCCCTCAACCACATCAGGCACGCCCAACAAAAGTATAAAACAAACACATCAACGATACACATGCAAGTATGGGGTTAGTAAAATCATACGCATCAATGATTTCCTAACATACAATCTATCATCGTAAAGTAATCATAACATTTATAAAATCAGACTAGGGGTGAGGTACTACATGTTGGAGGAAGCACATGTTGAGAAGCAGGAAGAGGATTAGACATAATCAGGTTACTAGGTTGTCGATTATTCCTTGTGTGATATGTATGGGAATCTGCTTGGTGATTTTTAACAAAATCCAAATGACTTATTTGTTGTCCCTTCATTGTTATGATTGGTTTTTTGGGAGTTTGGATAGAGTTCTCATCTCTACAACCTTTCATAGGAATTTGATAGGTGTATTTGTTGACTAAGAAATATCTTGATGAACGTGAACAACTAGCTTGGTTTTTTCAACATTATCAATAAATCCATTCACATGTATCATGTTAATCAACCTTTAGACAAATCTAGTTTAGGAGTTTTAGAGGAAGTATGAATAGAGATGAAGTCATCAAGGGCTTCATCTAACATATCAAACTCATCCATGTACTAAATAAATCATCAAAGGCTCTAAATTCTTGTGCAAAGAAATTAGAGATTGTAATAAAAAATAAATATAATAATGTAATCTATAACTAAGCAAGCCATGAAATGAATGCACAAGAATCAAACTTTTTTAGTTTTTCTTTTTCTTTTTCTTTTTTAAGTGAACATGTAAAAGTAACATAATGAAATGTAAACTAATGAAAATAAATAGTTTTGTTCTTTTTATTGTTTAAAAACATGTACACAAGCAAGATCAAACTAATCCAATAAAAAGGTAAAATGCATGAAAGAGGTGGGCTCACAAAAATGTGCAATAGGAAATGGGAATCAAGGGTAGACCAATTTTCACTTCCTAAAGTACATTAGAATACAAAACCGCCTCAAGAAAAATATGATTGACAATAACCTTGATGAAAGGATGTCGATGCAATATCTAGGCTTTCAGGGTTTCTTATATTCCTTTGTTTCTTAGAATTGAGAAAGGCAAAGGTAACGTTTCTATGCAAATGATCAAATATAATGATGAAATAACTTGCTAAAACTAAAACTGAAGTACACATTGAAATAAAAGAGAATTTGTGTGCATCTCTAGTCCAAATGGGAGCTAAACTAATACAGATCTAATTTTCTAAAAATCGGGACTGCGCAAATAGGTATGCTTTCAGATCCAAACTTCTACTACAGTAGCCTATGTCTAGTCTAAATTTCAATTGATTATGTGACGAATAGGTTGCCCAAGGCATCATATTACCTATAATTGGGACTAAAAATGCCAGATCCAAGAATGTCTTAGAACAAAGAGTAGGCCCTTTCCACTGATACCTATTTCTAATTTTGTCTACATCTATAAATCTAAAAATGTGTGTGTGTATGGCTATATATGGATTTTCCTTTATGAACCCCCCATTTTCGTAATTATCGCCTCCACAGATAGCCAATATAATAGATATGTGTATGTATGTTCATGAATTTAGAGTATGTCTAAATTGATATTAGATCAAATGCATAAATGTGATATAGAGATCTACCCTAGCATGATAGAGTAAAATCATATATAAATATGCAATCAAATGTGATAAAAATAATGTAAATAAGTCTATATTTGAAATTCAAATGTATAGATCTAAGGATAAAAAGAAACCATACATAACCTAAGAGGTAGAGTACAAGTCAATCAATAGTCGATGATCTCTTAGTCATCTTTATAATCCTTTGAAATCTTCATGTTGATTTTGATGTAATTGAATCCTTGATGTAGAAAAATAGCCTTGATGCTTGATGCTTTCTAATTTTTTACTAGATTTCTAAACCTTTACTTCATGGGATGTCTTCAAATTGTGGATCTAACCTTGCAATTTCTTTTATCTTCCAAAACTAAAGATACATTCTTTATACTAAATCATGCTCAAAATATTGAAGGAAGCCAATGATCACTTGAAATATCACTAATATTGAGAAAGCAACCCTTGATTTAAATTTCAAGCCAAAATTTTGGGAACAGGATGGCCTGAGCTTCCTTTTCCAACCAATCAGGACAAGATTGGAATCACGGGTCCCAAATAACAAGAGGATGTCAAATTTTGAAGCACAAATAATAATAGGTCTAGGACAAAATACAAAGGCCACAAATGGTAACTTAGGGCATATGTGATTAAAAGAATATTGAACTAGAGAAATAATAAAGGAGCATGCTTAGAAATAAGTGTTGACATTATTTTTTGATCAAATTAAATTAACATAGGACCCATATTTGAATTTAGGCATTCATTAAGTGCAACATGAGGTCTTATTATGCATGCTAAAATACAAACACACTAAGGTAGGTGTTTAAAAATCATGAAATTGTACATACACCTATAAGATGCTTACAATTTATGATGGTATAAATCTAGACTTGGTCTTACAAGTATATCAACTATTGGTGGTATTTTTAAAGGAATGGGAGGCAGTGGAGGTCCCTAGCTTGGATTAGGTTTCTTTTATCATTTATGGCTATGCAAAAAGTATTAAGAAAATTTCAATCACCTATAAATTGCAAAATAATTGTGTATTGTCCTAAAAATTTAGTACCCATAATTGGATGCTTAGTTAGGCCCCATTTTGGTGATTTTGAGATTGCATGTCTATTATGCTTGATCTAGCTACCTATATCCTCCTGATCTAGCATCTAGCCTATCTTCCAAGCTTTCCATTCAAATTTTGGTACTTTTTCCTAGGAACATAATGCCTAGGGATTTATGTTGCTTGGAACAAAATTCCCAGGGCATTTTATTCCCTGAAGATTAGGCCCAAATTTGAGCTGAAGCCATGTTGTATTGTTTCAATGGGAAATTACATCCTTTGGTCAGCTTGGCTTAATTTTGAATTGTAAAATGTGTGGTGAGGTAATATAAACACCCTATCTATCCTCATTTTGGTAACCATGATCAAGATTATCAAGTGAATTTAGTATTTGAAGGAAAGAATCCAAAATTTAGCATCTCTCCAAGAATCCAAGGCATTTTGAAGGAAATATTATCTATTATATCAAGCTTATCTCCCATGATGTCCAATGATAGGAGTTCTCAAGAAAGCAAGAAGATCCTTTTTCTATCCTTATGCACTCTTCATCCATAACATGTGTTCAATCAAGCATAACAATATTGAAAATCTAGGAGTGGCATGCATTCATGTATTTGTGAAGGAATCCTTGATTTATTTCTATATTCCAAGGTAAACAACTACAATATGATCATCTGATAGAATAATCAGGCCCTAAGATTATTGAGAGGGGGGTGATTGAGTAATCTACCAATAAACATAAATTTATTATAATAAACTTATCCTTCAAATTCTTACCACATACATGCAATAAGTAACCTTTACTTGTAGTAAAATATACACCAAGAAATAAGCATCTACAAAACTTCAACACATAACACCAGTATTTTTATCATGGAAGCCCAACTTGGGAAAAACCACGGTGGGGATGGCACCCACTAAGAAAAATGCACTCTTCTGGAGCATGCTCGATTAGAAGCTTAGCCCTGTTAAAAGCTTACAATAAAGTTTGGTTAAGAATATACCTTGTTAGGAGCCACCCAGTTAATGGATTTACCTTTATCCATGTTAGGAACTTTACCCCGTTAAGAGTAACCTTGTGAGAGGACTTCAAACACTAGCTAAAGTGCCACCCTGTTAAAAGATTTACAGAAAAAGATCTGTTAGGATCTATGCAGTTAAGAGATTTTAAACTATTGCAACTCTTAGGGAACAACAAGAAGGTTGATCTAGAAAATAGCACCAATTTCTTTCTTGTATAGATCCAATTAGGCTCACATGTCTTCTTTTATTTCACATTCACCTCTCCTCTAAATCACACCTCTTGAATTTCTATCTATCTTTGCCACACGCACGATCTCTGCTACTTATTTTTCCACTCACTCTAAAAAATACATTACAAAATGATATAAATACATTTACAATAATTAGGGAATACAACCTCCTAAATATTACATCTAAAATTAAAATTTACCTCCATATAAGTCCACCAAATAAGTTGGAAACATTTTCCAACTTGCACCAACATCACGATCCAATCACACTTTGATTTGACACCAAAAGGTCAAATGTATTACACTTCCCTAGGTTCATGCACCTATTCATGAATTATCTATCAAATCAACCAATAAGAATTATACCTAACATTCCATGTAATCTTATACACATCATCACATATTCTAGAATACTCATCGATCTTCACAAATTAATTTGCCTTCACCGATCAAGGATCTAACCAATTGTTCTTCACTATTATTTCCTTCTTCACTATCTGAACTTCAAAATTATGTAGCTCTATCTACCGATCACCAATATTTATGCAATTGCAATAGCAATCCAATAATATCATCAAAATCACACACCTCTAATTGTAACACCTAATTTCATTCTTGTGGGACATACCAATCAAATCTTTCTTCTTTGTTTCTTCATTGTTGAACCAATTCCCTATCTTTGTCACACTGACTGTAACTTGCATAAAACTCATCATATAGATATATGATCATAGATATAGAATTATACACACCTCTAGAGCCTATGGTCTAAATTGCACACAATAATTCACAACACAACTCTCAATTCATCTTATACCTCATAACTTGGTACACCAAGAACATAGTGATCAACCTAAGAACACCTAAGTTGACATCAATGACAACAACATAACTGACAAAACACATCATCAAGCCATAAACATACTTACTCAACTCCTATGCATCAATTATTCCAACATTAGCTTCATTACTATGTGTGATCTCAATATCCATTCATGAAGGTATTGGAAAGGCAGACCTAATATTTACCTTCATATTTACTTTCCTTTATGTAATCTTATTTCATTTTCAAGGTTGATTCCTATACAAAATTTTGAACAAGGAAAAATCCTTTCCACAATATTTTCCCTATGTTTTGTGTGTAGGTACAAGTGGAGCAACTGTTAGAACTTTTCCAAAAATATCACAATCTACAGGATTGAATGTCAAAGTTTCAAACATAACCCCTAGGAATAAAACACCCTAAGCTTCTTGTTCCCAGTAAAAAAATGCCCCAAGCTTCTTTCTCCTAGGAAAAAAACTTCCAAGGCATTTTTTTCCTATCAAAAAATCTTTAGATTTAGTTTAGAGGTCAGTATAGTTTCCCAATTTCTGTTTTAGGTCATTTTAGCTTATTGTCTATTTTTTGTAAGTCAGTATTTTCTGAAATTGCTCATATTTTCTTATTTAGTCACGTCTCTTGCATAATTAGATCATTTTCCTAAATTTATTCCATTTTTAATCACTATAGTGAAGGATCATTACACTCACTTAGCACTTAAATCTACTTGGGCCTATTGGGTCATCTTCCTTCTGACTGTGCATTAGGAAAAAGGTGGACAAATCCCTTGTGTATCTTGCCTCCCACTTTTTATTAATGCACATTTTTGTGAGCCCAATACATGAAATTTCCATTTTTATTTTGGTGTTAGATTCCATTTATGTGCATTGGACCCTCACTTTTCATTTCATACTTAGATGTGCTATCCATTATATTCAGTGTAATTCAATTAATGTTGCCTAAAGTTTAATGAATGTTTGCATATCTCTTTTAAATTTCATATTTGCACTTTTTATATCTATATTTTATTTCTTATCTTGTGAATGAGTGTTATAAAATTGAATCATATTTGTAGCATTCTCTAAAGCAGAAAGCATAGGCTTATGGGTTCCATTGATCCTAAGTCCTCTTTATTTACTAGGAATCTTGATGAGACACACATGCCTACTAATGAAATTCCTACTATGGTTGAGAATCCTTCTTCTGAATCTTCTCATGATGAAGATTAGTCTTTAATAGTTCCTCTTACCCAAGTGAAAAAGGATTCCCATGACTTTGAGAAATTTGAGCAATGTTTAAGTTAAGAAAATTCTAATTCAGAAGCCATTTCCTTAGTAGAGGGTTTAAGGAAATTGATTCATAATGATGAACATGGTATTAACTTATTAAGACCCATTTCCCATCTTTTTGAAATGTTAAACCTCTTAAGGATTGTGCTCATGGTCTAGGTTTAACTCAACCTCTTGTTAGTGTTGAGACATTAATTCCCATTCCTACCTCTTTACCTAGTGTCTCTACCTATGCTTTTACTTTCATCACTATATATGTTTCAAACATTGGTCCTATTCATGTTAGTATTGGAAGCATTCATAATCCTATTGTTCCTCCTCCTTCAAGTGTTACATGTGTTCCACAACCTTCATCAATGCCTACCTACAACAATGTTACATTTTCATATTCCAATGTTTCTTCCATTTCTGATAATGGTCCCAACATTTCACATATGTCTTATACCAACCTCTCTACCAAATCCACTATCAATAGCCTTTCTCAAACCGTTTCATCCTTGCAACAACAATTTTTTTCTATGAATAAAATCCAAATTCAACATTCCTACACATGACATTTCTATACCTTTGTCCTTGGATATTATCTATGTTGTTATTCCTCAATACATGTAAATACCCAACTTAGAGACTTATAATGGTAAAGTTGATCCCTTGACCCATGTTAAGACCTTTCAAACATTGTGTAGTGACTTCTCTAATGATCATAGTTTCATGGCTAATCTATTTACTAGAGCCTTTCAAGATAAGGCCTTGCATTGGTATTGTTCTTTAACCCCTTATTCCAATGATTCCTTCCAAAAACTTGCTAATGCTTTCATTCAAAAATTTTAAAAAAAAATGGTCCTAAGATTTCTTTGACTAATTTAATGCATTTTAAATAAGTTGTTAAAGAAAAAGTGATTGATTTCATAGGTAGATTTAAGCATTTACATGCTCAAATTTCTTATCATATGCCTGATGTTGATATTCAACATATTTTGATTACTAATTTATAAAATAAATTAGAGATAAGATATTGATTTTTGATTCTCTTCCTTTACTCAATTGTGTCTAGTGCTTCATAATTATCAGCTTCAAGTGAGGCAATTTGAGAGAACTCCTCCAATCGATTTGGTTAATAAAAATGATGTTGCATCTCAGTCTTTTCAGAAGTTTCAAAAACCAAATGGCTCCATCAATATAAACAAATCATCAAACAACATCGATGCACAAGTTCCAATAGCATCTAATGGTTTGGCTCCTTTGTTGTCTTATTTTAAATCTTCTCATGATTTTACACCTCTTTATGAATCTTTTCATAATTTGATGTTGAAGTTTATTAATGCTAATGTCTTAATAATTCCTCTCATTGAGCCAATTTATCCTTCCAAACAAACAAACAATAACTTTGATCCCAAATCTTTTTGTCAATATCATCATCAACCTATTCATGATACCAAGAAGCATTTCCATTTGAAAACTATTGTTCAATACCTCACTAATTCTAATGTTATATCTATTGAGGGTTTTGACAATCAAGGAAACAAATATGTTTACCTCCCCAACTAAAACTTTAAAATATATGTTCCAACCCTTTATCTTCCCATTTACCCAATACTATTGAGTCCATACCTTCTTCATTTAATCGTGTTTTTTTACTATCCTACCATTTTGAGCTATGATATTGAATGTACCAAATCCAATAATGTTGTCAACCTTATTGATCAAAATGAGCCCATACCTAATCTTTTCACTAAATTTGATCCTATTGAGACTATTAGGGCACCTAATGTTCCGCTTTACATAGTTGTGAGGATTAATGGTCTTTCCTCTTGTGGAGTTCTTATAGATCCTACATGTATGGTGAATGTTATAACTGGAGAATATCTTTATAATAGATAACTCTAGCAATATTCCTATGATAAATATGATGTGATGATCAAAACATTCAATGGTTTCACTTATTCTACACATGGTTCCATTATTTTTCCCATAGAAGTTGATAAGAAAACCTTAGATGTCACCTTTGTGTCATCCCAGCTTCTAATATATTTCAAGTTAGACTTGACCTCCTTTTCTCACTCCATGAAAACTATAGTCTCTCATATCCATAAGTGTTTTGAATTTCCCCATGATGGATAAATAATCACAATTAACCATAGTCTTTATCTTCCTTTAGCTACTTGAGGGAACTTTGACATTGATTTTTTTGGCCTTCCATGTCTCAACCAGTTCAACCTTGCAAAGATAAGTATTTCCTATCCTATCAAAAGTTCAAGGTTAACAAGATTTTTGAACTTATTAATTCCTCTCCTATAATTTCATCTTCTTTTCCTAGACCTGGACTTCTTCCTACACCTTCCACACCTCCTATTTATGCTTTTTTCCCACCTCATATATCCTATAAATGTTTCACAGTTTCTATCTCTCAACCTAGTGTGATGCCTTCTATTCTTCTCCCTAAAGAAGAAAATGACCTGATATTGATTGACCCTAATCCAAATTATTTAAAAAAAAACAAATATAACCATTGTTCTTTTGATCGCCACCATAAACATTGTGTTAGAGCTCGTGAGCTTTCTTCCCAAAATATTTTCTCCCCTAAGACACATATCGATGCTTTGATTCCCTTTGATAAGCCTATATGTAGTCCAAGGCCATAAGTTAATCTAAAAAAGATGAAATTGAAAAAACATAATGATTATATTTAGATTAGAGATCTTATCTTGATTAATCTGGATGAAGAAGATACTCTTGATGATAATTTTAATATTTCTAATGAAAATGATGTTCATGCTAGTGATTCTAATGATATGTGTGTGTTTTTTGATATTAATCATGATTTACTAGTTAGATCTACAAAATAATTATCTCTTAATCCTAGAGACAAACAAAGCAACTCATCCTTAGAGCATGGTCCTTGTTTGGAACTAGCTATTGTTTTTATCTATCGTACTTGATGTAGCTCCTCTTGTATGTTTCACCATCCCTAAATGATATGGGAACAAGATAGAGGGGTGGGTGATATGGTTGATTAGCACCTCTTATACAATGGATTTATTTGTGCTCGCCTGTTGTGATCTTCTTCCCTCATGATGTGCTACTTGTTATGTGTTTTGTTAATATTTCTTTAGATGACCCGTGTTACTTTTTTGGTGCAAGGTGATAAAGGAATTGACATGTTGTGATATTCCTCTATTTGTGTCTCATTTCTTATATATGTTATGATTTTCCACTCTTTGTAAATGTTCCTTTGTGTTGTCTAATTAGGGATGACAAAAATTGGTAGATACCATTCTTTTTGGTTTCCATAATTCCAGCCCAAAAAGACTCTTCTTTGTATCTCTTATGTGACCTTCCATTGTGCTTGTAGTTCTACCACCTTTGGAGGATGATGACAATTAATTTGATATAATTATGATATGTATGAGTTATCATATATGATCATACTGACCTTAGAGTTAGTAGATCTCTTTTGTGCTCTCTTTTGTCATTTGTTTATTTCCCTTATTTTGTCATTTCTTGGGTGAATCTCATAGTGTAAACATCTCTTGTGGGTGGATGTATGCTTTGTTAAAACCATTGATCCTATTAAGGGAATTTGTAATTGCTATAACATGGGGGCATATACTCTACTCCTTATTTCACATTTTGCACACACACAATGATTCAATGCAATCTCTTATGTATATAGATAAGGAGATAATGACTTCCTTGTGTTCATACTTACATAATCATTCCCTGAACATTATTCAGTGGATCTTAAGACTTATCCTTCTTTCATTTGGCCATTTGACTTACCATTTTCACTTGGTCCTTAGACTAACCACTTTATTGGATCCCTTAATGGAGATAGGCTTTCCTTAAGGATTGATCCCTTTTGACTGGTTACCTACCATCTCATAGCTTGCTAAACTATCAATTCTATCTTTTCTATTTTCCCTTTGCATGATCCATATTAAGGAAATACCTTACTAGGATAGCTAGCCATGTCTCTTTGTATCTTTCTCTCTCTCTTTTGAGAATTTCCTCTTTTATCTTAGTTTTGGATTTGATGAGGACCTAAGTAACTAGGGGGCTTTTTGTTTCCTTGTCTTGTTTACCTTGATAGAAAAATTCCAATGCATTGATCTAATTTATCGTGAGAATGTGTTTGTCTCATAATCCCACTAAAGTAGGGTTTAAATGTACCATTATAAAAATTTAGCACCCACAATTAGATTATCAGTAGGCCCCATTTTGGTGATTATGAGATTTCATGTTCATTATGCTTGATTAGCATTCCCTATATCCTCCTAATCTGAAATCTATCTATCTTCCCATTCAAATTTTGGTGATTTTTTCCTAAGAACATAACACGTAGGGATTTATACACCTTGGGAAAAAATGCCCAGGGAATTTTGTTCCCTGAGGATTGGCCCCAAATTTGAATCAGAGCCTTGTTGTAGTGTTTTGGTGGGAAATTAGATCTTGTGGTTAGCCTCGGTTAATTTTGAACCCCAAAATGTGTGATGAGGTATATAAACACCATATATGTCCTCATTTTGATAACCAAAATCAAGATTATCAAGAGAATTCAATATTTTAAGGAAAACATCCAAGACATTTTGAAAGAAATCTTCTCTATTGTAGAAAGATTTTCTCCCATGATGGCCAATTAGAGTTCTCAAGAAAGAAAAAAGATCATTTGTCCATCCTAATGCACTCCATAGAAAATTTTCAATAGAGAATAACAATATTGAAGATCTAGGAGTGGAATTCATAGATCCATTAATCTATGAATACATCCTTAACTCCTTCCTACATTCCAAGGTTAATAACTGTAATTCAAGAATCTTCATGAATATGTGCAATCTCAATATTCGTTCATGAAGGTATTGGCAAGGTAGATCTAATATTTACCTTCATATTTATTTTCATTTATGTAATCTTATTTCATTTTTCAAGTTTGATTCCTATACAGGGTTTTGAGCAAGGAAACCTCCTTTTCACAACCTTTTCTCTATTTTTATGTGTGTAGGTACATGTAGTGTGATCGTTGGAACTTTTTTAGAAAGATCAGGATTTGTGGGATCGACTATCAATGTTTTAGGCATAACTCACAAGAACAAAATTCCATAGGCTTCTTATTCCCAAGAACAAAATTTCCAAGGAATTTTGTTCCTATTATAACACCTTCAAATTTATTTTACAGGTCAATACAATTTTTGGATTTCCATTTTAGGTCATTGTAGCTTACTATCTATTTCTCATCAGTTAGTCTTTTCTGAAATTTCTCATATTTTCTTATTTAGTCATTTATCTTGCATCATTAGATCATTCCCTAAATTTATTTCATTTTTAATCACTACAATGAAGGATCATTGCACTCACTTAGTGCTTAATTCCTACTTGGGCCTATTGGATCATCTTCCTTCTGATTATGCATTAGGAAAAGGTGAAAAAATCCATTGTGTATCTTGCCTCCTCATTTTTATTATTGTAAAAATTAAAATATAAGAGAGTAAAAAAATATAATCAAGGGTGATGGCCTTACTAGTTTTCTAATTCTATTCTAAATTCTCTCGAAGAATTTTTTGAAATCATTCATATGGTCACAAGGAGCTCTCTTGATAGTAGTTAGTTTCTTAACCAAGGAAAATAGGTTTAATTTTTTCCCAACATGTTTGCAAAAATTTCACCTAGTTGATATCATGTTCTAATTGAGTTCACTCCTAAATCTTTAAACCATTGTAAGGTCTTTCCTTTCAATGATGCTACAAGTAGTCTAGTTGCATCATTCTTTAGAGATATGTAGTACTACACAGATTTCAACCACATATTTTATATACTCAATGGGAGTTGTTTGGTCTTCAACAAAGAAAAATAGAATAATCTTCAAGGATCATAGGTATATCATCATGCTAAGATAATTTCAAAGAGGTGTCTTGGTTAAAAATGACAAAAGGTTGATTTATTGGTTCATCCATAGGAAATAATTGATTTTTATTTCTTCAAGAATTACATGAGAATCTCATAGAGGGATTGGTGGAATGGATTATTCTTGAGTAAACAAATGTTTTAATATTTTTCCTTCCCTTCCTCCTAGGTGGAGACAACTACACATATTCAAAAGGAATGGAACTCCCACTTGTTTTCACTCTTATCATATATTTTTTTGCACTAATTTAGTACACTACCAAAGTCCATAGTCACTAGGTATGTAATACAAAAATACCTCAAAAGGCTAGATATACTGTACACACCAAAATAGTAGTAATATAGAGTTTTAAATGAACCAAGAATCAATTTTTAATCCCACTTAGAATTGCTTTCATGGGGGAATGCTTTTAGCTTGCAGTGAGGGCAGAAGAGAAGATAAAAAAGAAGAAAGAGAGACAAAATGGTAATAGAGGACCTGATCTTCTATGAGAGGAAGAGGTGGAATACCACATTATGATTATCAAGCTAGCAATGACAAAGACAAGGACAAGGGGTCTACTTCAGAGGAAAGAGGAGGATATAACCATACAGGTGGAATATTTGGAGGAGGAAGAGGAGTCTTTAAAGGAAGATGTTTTCATTGCAATGAAGTGGTTCAAAAATCCTTCAGGTGTCCTAAGTGGAATGATTCAAGTTAGAAAGATAAGAGAGTACATTTAGTTCATGAAGAAGAAGAGAAGCAAGAACCTCATCTACTACTACCATAAGAAGGAGAATGTCTACTTATGAGGAAAGGAGATTCACTACCACAAACAAGCATTTTTAGATCAAGATGTTTGGTTAAAGGCAAGGTATGTACTTTTATTATTGATTTAGGGGCACACAATAATATGGTTTCAGTTGATATGGTGACTAAATTGGGATTGACATTAGTAGATCATCCTAGCCCTTACAAGGCCACTTGGGTTAATCAAGTGATGAATGTAGAGGTTATTCAGATAGATCTTGTTGATTTTTCAATTGGTCCATATACTGATCAGGTAATGTGTGATGTTATACCAATGACTTGTGGGCATATGATATTGGGTAGACCTTGGCAATAGGCTAGGATAACTTTTCATGATGGTTATTCTAACACTTATATTGTGCATAAAGGTAGAGAAAGATACAAATTGAAAAATTTAGCTTGCAAGAGGAATGAGAATATCATCATGTGTTTTGGAGACAAAATTTTTTAAGGTAAAGAAGAGCATGATACTGGTTGGGTTCATGAGGAACTAAAACACAAAGTTCTGGTCATAAATGGGCAGCAAGGCAGTCCTAGAAATCAAAATAGTTTGAAGTTTGAATGCATAAAAGTGGGGGATATTAATTGACCTATCTAAAGGGGTAATAGTAGATGTATTAATGAGGTGATGAAGGATCGGAAAACTCAAGGAGATGGAAGAGATAATAGGGTACAAGGAGCAAAACAAATCAGACAGCAAGGTCCTAGAAGGGGACAGTCAAAAACATGTTTTCAATATGACATTTTGTGTAATGATTATGTAGGTTGGAATAAGAAGAAGAAAGTAACATTGGGATAATACATCTCCTATCCAAATATTTAGAGCAAAGGAGGCAAGTGGCAAGATCCTAACTCTTGGGATAAGAGTTTATTTCAAGGCAGGGAGTATGATGCAGGAGCATCAGAGAATGGCATGAGGCCTATGAAGAAAAAAGAAAACAAAAAATTCACAGAGGTGTGTAGAAAAATAAATTGGAATTTATTGAATCCTATCATGGCCTTTGAAGGCTTTAAAAATGATAAAATTGTAATAAATCCTAAAGTGCATGTTACGGACCTTAGGATCATCAATGGTGTTATTAAGGAATAATGTAAAATGGATCATTAATAGCCTTAGGAGAGTTTAGGAGTGGTTGATAGAGTCTTAGGGATCTATTTGACAAGTTTGATAAGTTTTTTAGGTGTTTTAAGCAATAATTTGTAAGTTGGTAAATTCAAATATTTGGAATCCCAACGGCTAGGAGTCATTAGGAGGGAAACTTGTTTTAGAGTGTTTTAAGATTAAATAGGAAAAGAAACCAATCAAAATGGGTTGGGATGGTTGAAATTAATTTTATAAACCTTTTTTGGAGTTATCGTATGACAAAGAACACTTAGGGTAATCACTGGTGTACGACAAAGCAACAAATTGCCAATAAAACTTAGATTTTTGCAATCCTTCATGTGTTCATTGGCATAGTTTGATTTGGTTGTTCATTTTTTGGCATTGGAATGTAGTAGGAATTTATATTTAATCATCCAAACAATATTAATTCCCTAATAAAGTATTTGATTCAAGTTTCATCAATTTATTCTGAATGATTTTTGGAAGTTTCTTGATTTCTATTAACATTTTGGTTGTTTAATCCACATTCCATGAATGATATGCAATAAATCTCATGGAATATTCTTAATATGACATGTAGCATATCAAAATAACCTTATTTTATGCATAAGAGTGGAGAATGGGCAAGCGATCACCAATAATGTGTATTGAAGGGTTAAGAAATTGGTTGCTAGGGAGCATCAACATAAGATCTAACTGAAGGAGAGGGGTGTTTAAGAGTTTGGATAGCCTTATATTTTTTTATATAAAGGTGAATCAACCCTTAGTTAATCTTGGAAGTGAGTGGAAGCAAAGGATTTGAGAAACCCTTGGTTTAAGGGCTAGTTTGAGAGCAATTTTGGGATTTTATGTTTGTGTTGGTTTGAGAGTCAAACTAAGTTCATTTTCCTTGTTTTTAAACTATTTACAAATACTTTTTAAAGTATTGATGAATAGGATTGAATGAAACTGCTACTTTCTTTGTTAAATGACCAATTTTTATGCTTGATTTGGAGGCACAATCAGCATACCGGGTAGTTGGTCCAAAACACTAAATAATGAGTTTGAGATATGTTAAAAAATGGTGAAAAGGGTGTCTGAATATCTTTTTTTTTGTTGTTACTTTGGAAATTTTGTGATTAAATATCCTATCTATACTGCTGGAGACCTAGTAGAGGGCAATTAGGCTTGTTTGGGGATTTTGGAACTTTTGAGTGTTGGGTGTTGCTTGGGGACACAAAACTAGTTAAAACACTTTGAATCCACCTTAATCCAATCAAATATAGCCATGTTTTCCACTAGGAAGGTTTGTGTTAAGATTCAAATCACTTGTAGCTTGTGTGGTGTTGGGGTATGAGCTTAAACAAATCAATCTTGAACCTTTGAAGAGTTGTTCTCAACCAACCTATCAAACCCTCTGCATCAAATTGTGGTTTACCTATTAAAAAAAAGTGAACTTTTGAAGAAAAATGGTTCTTATGATTTGTTCTTAAAACCTACGCTAAAGTGATATCTTTGAAGAAAAGGTTGAAGAAATTCTTAAAATTAAACCTACATCTATGTTGGTGATGTACCTATTTGATTTTTTAGACTTGCACTAATTTTTTGAGATCAAATTTCTTATGTATTAAGAGGTTTCTTGTACAACTTGAGTATTAAATAAGTTTGTACATCACTATTCTACATGAAGTCAAGGAGTATTACAATTTAAAGAAAGGAAACACTACTTTTCCACAAATGAAGTTGATTTCACCCTCTACACATCAATCAACTTGCGTGAAATCATATATATTCCTATCATGTGGTGTTGCAAGCAAGAATTTTACTAAATAATTTGACAAAATCACATGTAGTATGCATCCAACACGATCTTACACACAAAGATAAATAACTTTGAAGGCAAAAACTAAAATTTTATTGATAAATATGTCTTAAATATAGCATATCTAAAATTAATTTTGTCTACTCAAAAAAAATATTTGCATTTTCTTAGAAAGAACCTATTTTAGTTAGATGTTTAGTGAAATTGTAAAAGAACCCTAAATATACTCTCAAAGGTCCCATTTCTAGCTTTCCCACATTGGAAGATGTAAGGATTTCACTATACAAAGGAAATAAATGTTTTTTTTTAAAACATACTTTTGGTTGCATACCTTCTTTTCTCATTAAGCTCTCGTAAAAGGCTAGAGTGGTGTTGAAGAAAACATTTGACCAGGTTTCCAGCTTGTTTATTTTTCTTGGCCAGTTACTACATCATTGCATGATGGTCAATTATTATCATATGTCCTTATAACTACATTGTGATACTTGTAACTTCTATCTATCGTAGCAAATAACCTCCTATATGCTTGCACTTGTGTTCATAATTTCACTTAAAAAGTCTTCAAAATTCCCCTATTCTTGTGCTCCACCTTGTCCAACTACCCAAACAACCAAGTAGCTTTACAAGACTTGTGAATTTCAAGCTCCTTAAGGTTGAATAATTCTTTGCTGGAATGGAAATAAAATAAGTCATTAAAGGCCTTTCTGACTACTCCAAGCTGATGCTCATAAGTGTCCAATACCATTGGGATGCTTCATCCTATGTAGACATTTTATTTAAGCTCCTACAAACCCATAATATTTCCCTGATTAACTAACAATCTCTAAGCCTTTTTTTCCTTTATTTATGACTTCATTGTTCTTTATGCATTTTATTCTTAGTCATTGTTTATTTTTTCTACTATAGAAAAATATGTCATTTAAAAAAAAAAATCTCTACAATATTATCATGAAATGCTAGATCTTGTGGCTGAATAGAAATGTTCTTTTGAATAAAATGTTATGTCTTTGATAATACACCCTTGAGAGGAATGTCACTATCATGTTCCTTTCACCTTGTAAATAAGGGTTTTGATGTGTTTTATTACTATCTAGTAGGTCCTTTTGCATTTCCCATTCATTTTTCACTGAATACTTCATGATTTATCCTTTATTCTTTGTAATTATAATGGAAGTCATGAACCATTTTATAGTCTTTAATCCAACTATGTTTAAGAAGTATTCCTTTTGTTGTCTTTATGTCTATCTTTCTTTCCTCAATGTCATTTAAACTTCACCCTTTCTAGGTGCTTGAAACAATACTCTATTTTTCCCATAACTATCACTCATGAATCTTTTGTATATCCCCTTATCTTACGATTCTCCAAACTATCTTCATGTATACTCTTTGTCATGGATTGAATTCATCTTTCAAGGTATTTTCATTCTCCTTTTAAAGTTTAATTTTCTATAAAACACATTCGAGTATTGTCCCTTAGGCAATATGGTATATCACCATCCTTTTCTATGCAAAAAAATAACTACTTCTTGATATTATGACTATTAAACATCACATTTTCCACACTATCAATTGCTACAAGGACTATTAATTGATGCCAAATACTAGTATATACCTTTTTCTAAGAAGATATTACAAATTATGACCTTTTCTATTTTCCACTGTCTCTAGTTGTGGCTTTGACTTCAAAAAAATGTCATGTGCATGTTGTTTAGGCTACTCTTGCCAATTTTGTCACAACACTAAAGTATACTCTAGTATTCTTCCTACTATCCTATTTATGACTTTAGTGCATTGATATAGGTATGACTACCTTTCAATGTGCATATTATCTCTTTCATGGCTCTCATCAAGAATCCTATTGTCACTTCCATACCTCTTTTGAACTTATTATCATCTTACCTTCCTTCACTCACCTTTGATACTATTTTATACCTCCATACCCATTGACAATATAATGCATTCTCGTTCACTAGGTTTCTTCCTAATATTAAATTCCTTTTATCTCAAAGAAAAAAATCATTTTTAACTTAATCATGTCAACCATATATGCACTTCAAATATGCTCTTTGTTCACTAATAAGACCCTCTTTCTAGAATTCTCATTGTAATCTATCATTTCACTCTATTATTTTTTTTAAGTATGATTTTGTTCCTTTTTCTACTCTCTATCCTATTAACATGTCATCAAATTCTTTACATCATTCAGTATCCCATAACTTCGATCATATCTATCAAAAATAGTCCTCCTATCATAACAATCCTACTTTGCCATGCTAAATCCCTCACCCTTGTATTTAATAATGATATATAAACACAAATTAGTAAACATATAGTTAAATAACACACCCATATCCTTTCTGAAATCATTAAGGGTTCTAAAAACAAGAATACCAAACAATAAAATAAAACACATTATTTTTTATATAAATGTTTTAAAGGCTTCACTCAAATAACAAACACAAAAGTTCAGCTACATCCATCTTTGGAAGAAGATAAAAGACGCAGATTCTTGAAAGGGTTTTGACAAAAAGGGTTTTATCCAAATACTTAAAATATCTTCTATTTAAAATTTCATAAAAAGTTTCAATAAACAGCCCCAAGATACCAAGATAGACCCTTACTATAAAACTTCTTATGAGGGTCTTAACTTTATTGTTTTCTCATGATAGAAGGTTTATGCCTAAGTATCTCAAGTATTTCTCATTTAAAGGATCTTCATCAAAAAAAATTGCACAATGATTTCTTTGTCATATATTAAATCCACATTACTATACAAAAAAAAACTCTCTTCTATTTTCTTCTTTTATATTTCCTTGTAAAAGGCATTATCTAATTTTTACCTTTCTATAATCCCTCTGTAACTTCTTATACACACCTTTCATTATATTTGTCAAATGTTTGTTAACCTTTTCCATATGAGATAGAAATTTTGTCATATTGTTAGCTATAAATCTATAGCATGTCATGTCACATGCTTAGAAAATTACCTTTTGCTCCATTGACAATTCTCATGTCATGATAGTTTTACTTCTTGAATTGTCATTTATACATATGAGTGTGATTTATTTTTGCATTTGGATTGCCACAACTAGTAGCATGTCATCATACTATAACAATGCTTACTATTGATGTCTTCAACTATCATTCTTGCTTCTTGTCTACACACTAAAACTTTTGAATTATCTTAGACCATGATGCAGGTTCTTAGTCCTCTAAAGCTTTTAGATGTTGATCCAATATGTGATTGAGAAACAAAAATGGTTTCCTAAGATGCTAATCAGGTTGGAGTGTCCACATTTTCTATAAAATAGATACAATTAGATAAATGTTGAACAAGAATATACAACTTCTATCGATTACTTCACCCAAGCTACTTCTACTCCTTAATAAATGTCATAAATGTAACATGTCCATCTATGTCAAAGGAAAAACCCACTAAAATCCCAAAAGGGATAATGACTAAAAAGTTGTTGCTCCACCTAAAAACCAACAAGGAGAGAGAACCAAACCCATACCAAAAGATCTATGATTTGATTAAGAAAACCTACATACAATCTACTCACACATTGGCCAATATTTTTTTTCTATCATTACATTCATTTATTAATCTTGTTTAAAATGAAAATAGTTTTTAAAAAATTAAAGAAGTTTATATAAGCTAAATTATTTTAACAATTTATTTTATTTTATGGTGATTGTAGTGATAAGATGAGTGAAAAAATAGGTGTTGAAGAAAATTACAATGTATGTAGATAATATTATTATTTATTCTCTTTTCTTTTCTTTAACTTAAAGGATGTTCACTTGTAGAATCACACACATATGAGTCTAGACTTATTTTATTTCCACACCCCTTATGGGTCACAATATTCAAAATGGTTCTACTGATCTCAAGGCCACAAAGGGGTCGCAAGTCCATGGGATTACAACCTTACATTTCATATTTTTTTAAATATTTTTATTTTTATGTTTTAATTTACCATCTATAGAGAGAGATAGAGTTGTAAAAGATTAAAATTATTTTTTTATCATGTATATACATGGAATGGGATTTTTTACCCTTCCTTAGTCCAAATATGAAGGGAAGAAAGAAAGTTTATCTATTATTTTTTATATTAAAATTAGCAAAAACTAGGGTTTTGTCCCTTTACAAAATAGTCCAAAGGGAGAATATTCAGGAGGATACAATAGTAGAAAGTTAACGACACATTAACAACGCACTAGGAATATCAAAAATGACCAATCAAAACTATTAGCAAGATCATCAAAATAACCATATTTTGTCAAATACTTATCCATCAAACCAAGTATACTACCATAAGTCTTATGAAAAGGTCACTTAGGGTCATCTCTAGCAAAGGCCATATCTAAATGACTTAGAGTTTGATAATTAAAAATATAAACAGCTATAAAAGTCTTAACATAATGGTAGGTATGTCATTAACAAAAGAAATATTAAATTTCCAAGGACCTAGTTCCTATCAGGATCCTTTGAATTCACACCCCACTTGTTGTAGCACATTTGACTAATCCTTTGTTAGGAACATGAAAAGTTCCTTGTAATTTTCATCATCACTTTCATTAGCACCAAGGATCATCTTTTTTAGAAGGCACAAGGAGGTGGCAAAGTAATGCATGACTTGTAGGTTGAACCTAGAGATGATAGAAATTTTATTTTCAAGCTCAACCATCCTAGCTTTGGTCTTGTCCAATTAATCTATTATTGTAATGCACTTAGAACAGGTCCCTTTCTATTTGTCCTTATAGGTCCCAATAGCACTCATTTTACTCTTCCTCCTCCCCAAGCATCATATCATTTGTTGGATCCAGTCTTGATACTTTCAGATACATGGGTGGAATTATTAGGAGTCCCTGATCTTCCTTCAAGCTCAAAATCCCCCTATTTTTCATCATCTTCATCACTATTTTTTCTTCATTATCCTCACTTACATAGCCCTCTTCCTCCTCAATGTTAGAGTCCACCATTTTCTTCTTTTTTCCTTTATTAACAGTGCACGTAGAAATCCTATTGGATCTTCTATGGGTTTTAGTTTCCTCCATAGCCTCATCTTAAAAAATGACCTCTTCTCTGGTGAATTTGGATTTTTTGTTTGAGTTTTCCCCCTTTTCCTTGGCTAGGGGTAGAGCTTTCATTTTATGACCAACAAATTCCAACTTAGTGGCCATATGGGTTGGGGCTTTAGGAGAACCATGACTGGAAATAATTTTTAGTCTCGGGTTTTTGATACACTTATTGGTTGGGCTAGGGGCATCCACAAGACTGACAAAGGGAGGGGTGGTAGAATTGGGGGATTCTTTGACCACGATCTATTTTGGTAGGAATAGAGCCAAATGGAAGTGGTAGAGACAAAAAATAAAACCTTGGTGAAGGGGTGTAGGTTTTTTTACCTTGGCTCCTAACACTATCCATCACTTATTTCACATAATTCTCCAAAGAAATTAGGAGAAAAAAAGGGAAATAAATGAGACAATGATTAAAAAAATGGTTAGGCAAGGGCATATGATAGAAATAATAAACCCTAAACCTGCCTTAAAGGGTAAAACATTTCATCCCCATTAGGAAAATCTAAAAACATTTTCTTTTAATGAGATCTATACACTAAAGCATGGTGTAGTCTTTTAAAGCCTTGTTTTATTTGAAACATATAGATTTTTTTTATATACAAATTTGTTTTATTTTAATTTAAATACAATTATATTAATTTTTTTTAATTATAAGAAGTCTAAATGCCATTGCTTGTATCAAATTTATATAGGAAATTTTGACCCATACTAACGTGACTTTGATATTATTTGTACAATTTGATGTTCCTATAATTTTATTATTTGTATATAATATACAAATAAAATATACAAATGTCAATGAATTACATGATCAATAATTAATTATAAATGAGAATAAAAACATAGGATTTAGGTAAGGAAAATATTACATTAAAAAATTCTTACAAGAAAGCATTAATACTTTAAAAAATTTACATAATTGTCTTAAAAATAGAAACAATGTCTCTTTCTCCCTCATTCAAATGGCCTTCAAAATCTTTTAAAAAAACCTCTAGTGTAGAGGGGAAATATCTCACTAGTTTTAAATTCTTCACATGCAATTCCCTTTAATATGAATACATATGGTAGGTAGAGTTGAACACACCACAAGAATGAGAGGGGGGTTGTGAATCAGTCATAAACAAAACCTAAAACTTTCTATCAAAAACACTTATTTGTTATCTTTATCCAACTGACAATCAATGAAATATATTGCAATGAACACACACACACATGAACACCATTTTTTATGTGGAAAACCCAATATGGGAAAAACCATGATAAGAATCATACCCACTATATGAATAAAATTGAAAACAATGTAAAATTAAAGGAAGCTCAATACTCCTAATTTGGATTTGCAAGCTAAGGTCCACAACCTTATGGAAAGATAAAAAGGACTTGCAAGACTGAGATGCACAATCACTAAACAAGATACAAGATTGTACAAGCTTCCAAAAGAGCTCACTATCTTCTAGCCGGAACATGGAATTAATGAATTGAAAAGATGTAGGATCTCTTGATCATGAAAAACACTCACTACTAAAAGCTTTTTAAACTCTCAAAGATTATCAATTCACACATTTGCTTGTCTACATTCACATCATACTGACTTCAAATTAAATACAAACTCAATCCATACTCTACTCAAAAATTGGCTCACACACACACACACAAACTTTATCACAAAAAAACTCAACTAGGTTAGCCACAATATGGATAAACAATAGTTCCATAAAATCGGCTACCATGAACAATTATGGTTAGTGTGGTCTATCCTAGGGGCTAAAGGGGAATCAAATACATCATAAAACACCTTGCATAATTGAATTAATTGAATTACACACAACACATTATTCTCTATTAATGAAATCAAACATAACATGTAGAAAAACATTAAAACGTGTTATCTTTTCGATCGAAAAATATTCTATAGTGCACATAACATAATGTAGATCTAACCACAACATGAAGATATCCTTATCAACCTCTTAATTCTTCCTCCAAAGCATATCCAAAATAAAATATCACAATTAAATCAACATAATCCATTAGGTCATAAAATTTTGATAAGTCTTTCATGCATTGTGGTAACATTTGTATCTCTGAGGGATACTTTTGAATGGAGACTTTGAGCAGGAAAACTAGCAATGGGGGAATTCATGTGTCCAACATGGGTGTTGCAGATTCAAGATCAACCTTCTAGGGGTAGGGGTAGGATACAAGAGATTGGACTTAGAATATGTAAGAGACAGATGATAGAAAAAGTTTTTGGGTCCCATTGGATAGTGGATCCTCATCCGCCTCTAGGATTCAGGAGGAGGAAGCTTCCCATAGCCTATTGGATAAATCTAAGAAGAAGGAAGGATTGGATAATCCTAAAAGGTGGTCAGTGTTTTTTGGCATCATACCCCATGGGAAATCCTCTTTCCCAGATGTGGTTGTTAGGGTAGGTAGTCAAAATGGTGAGCTCTCTATTTTTGTTCCTAATCCTTTGATTGATCATGTGGTGTTTGTAATGGAGTTTAATTTGGTGGGAAAGTTCCTGGGAGCCAGACCCAATATTGAGGTTATCCAATCCTTTGTTAGGAAAAAATGGCAACTAAAAGGTTAGGTTGATATTGTTTCTCTTCCTAAAGGTTTCCTTTCCTTTTTCCTCTCTAATAAGGAAGATCATGACTATGTCCTGTGTGGGGGTCCTTGGATGTTTGGTAAAATGGTGGTGGCCTTTTGTAAGTGGTCTCTGAAATGGGATTAAAATGATAATTTTTTTGCCTCTACCCCAATTTGGGTGAGACTTCCAGGCCTCCCTTTGGATTTTTAGAATGAAGAAGTTTTCAAGGGTTTGGCTTCTTGTTTTGGGGAACTCTTATCCATTAATCCTATGATGGATACAAGGACTAGATTGGTGTTTGCAAGAATTTGTATCAATATGTGTAGGTTTTAAAGTCTTCCCTTAGTGATAAAAATTAACTTGAAACTGGGGAAGTGGTTAGAGGCAATAGAGTTTGAATCTCTTTCATTTTCTATCTTTGTATGCAACAAGACGGGGCATTGGGCTAAGAATTTCTCAAATAAATCTAAGAAGGTGGGAAAGAATGAGGATGGAAATAATGAATCAAATAATAATACCTAGGTTCCCCCTAAGAAACCTTTCTGAAGGATGAAATAATATATGAAGAAGAAAATGGATGAAATCCAACAAAAGGAGGGAGGGTCTTCCACCTAGAAAGATATGAAAGAGAATATTGATGACATCCAACAAAGGGAGGAAGGATCATCCATCCAGCAGAGGGTGGTTGAAAGCTAGAATAATGATGAGGGGGATAAATTTCATTTAGATTTAGATAATATCATTGTGGATTCCTTGGACACATCTTCCCTTTCCATGCAAAATATCAACATGGCTAAATCTCAAGAAAGGAAATAGGGGGAATCTCAAGAGAAACAATTGGAAGAAGGGGACATAGATGTAAGTGAGGATTAAAAACTAAATACTTCTTCATTTATCTCTCTGAGCCAGGAAGGGATTTTTACTTATTTCATCCCTGATAGCATTGAGGACACCCAAAGTTGTGAAAAAAAGAGTCAAGAACATTTACTTGAGTAGAGGACTAAAAAATCTTTTGTTGATGCTCAGTATTCTAATATTTTGGAAGGGTCTATCAGTCTTCCTTCTTCTAAAGAAAAACTAGTGGATGAAGAAATCACTTCGATCCTAGATATAGTCTTCTCTGGAAGTTCAGAAGAGGAAACCTCAGATAAGAAAGTGGATGATTTTTTATCTGATCAAGGAGGGATTCCTCCTTGGACAAAGATGGGTAAAAAGAAGAAAGGAAAGAAACCACTGTCAAAATTTAAAGGGATGGTTACCATAAGTAGTATTAAGGCTGATGTTGGCACTAAGAAGAAAGTGCCAAGCAGAAGAACATAAAAAGATATCAGGGAAAGCGTCAACAAATAGGACATTGCAGATGGGAAGCAAATTACCATCCAAGAGGCTTGTACCCCAGGTAAGAAATGAAGATTATCTCATGGAATATTAGGGTTCTTAATGCCTCACATGAATAGGACATTCTTAGGAATGTTTTTAGGTATCATAAGCCTGATGTGCTACTTTTTCAGGAAAAAAATATGGCTAGAGAAAAAGTGGAGAAAATTACTCTCTTTAAAAATTGTAAAGTTGTTGGTTATGATTCTGATGGTGCCTCTGGTGGGGTGGTTGTCTTTTGGAACTAGAGTTATATTCAGGGGATGTGTTTTATTCTGAAGTTAAGTTGATTAGTAATAGATTCAATCATATTAGTGATAATTTTTCATGGGTTCTTTCCAATGTTTATGCACCTAATACTAAGTCAAGAAGAGCCAAGTTTTGGAGAAGGTTGAAAAATAATAGAGGTTCCTTTTTTTCAGTCCCTTGGCTGGTTATGGGAGATTTAAATTCTCCTCTCAAGGACTGTGAAAAGGTTGGTGGGAGGGATTCGTAGAACCACCTAGATGGTAGACTTGATATGATGGACTTCATTAATCAACAAGCTCTTCTGGATGTGGATCTCCAAGGTGTCAACTTCACTTGGTCTAATCATCATGTTGGTCAAGAGCTCATTCAAGTTCACCTGGATAGAGCCCTCATTACTTGTGATTGGTACAATAGATATTTTTTTCCTTGTTGTCTATTTCTAAGGTTGGATTTGATCATTTTCCAATATCCTTTGCATTTGATCTAATGATAGTTAAAATAAACTTCCCTTTTAAATTTGAGAAATGTGGCTTGAACACACAGATCTTCTTAGTAAAATCAAGGAATGGTTCTAGGTTAAGGTTGAAGACACAACTATGTTTAGGATGGAGAAGAAGCTCAAATACCTAAAGGATAAAGTGAGAACCTAGAATAAAGAGGTTTTTGGGGACATCTTCCAAATAAAATCTTCCCTCAAAAATGAGCTTGATGAAATCTAGTTGGCTATTCAAAGAGAAGGTGATATTCTAGATTACAGAGATCAAGAGAAGGATATTCTTGTCAAATACCAAAATATAATTTCCAAGGAAGAAATTTAATGGAGGTAGAGATCTAGATCCTTATGGCTCAAATCTGGAGATAGAAACACAAGATTCTTCAACATGACAAATTTAAAGCATTGGGCTTCTAGTAGAATTTCTTGAATTAGATCAGGAGATAGAGGGTTGGTTAATGATAAAGACATCTCTAATGTGATGGTTGACTACATTTCTTCCCTACTTTCTTTGGATGGTAAACTCAATATTGAAAATTAAGAGAGCCTTCTTGTTGCTATTCTCTCCCTTCTTAATGAGGGAACTAGTAAAATACTTATTGTTATCCCTAGCTTGGAGGAAATTAGAAGGAATATTTTTTCTTTTGAAGGAGAAAAATCCCTTGGTCCAGATGGCTTTCCTATGTTTTTCTTCTAGGTCTTTTGGTATGTGGCGGGTCTTGATATTTGCAATGTAGTAAAGGAATTTTGTGGCTCTAGATCTATGCTCAAATAACTTAATGCTACTTTCTTGGTCCTCATCCCCAAAAATCTAGGGGTGGATTCTATGGATTCCTTCAGACCAATAATTCTATGTAGTTCTATTTACAATATTTTCTCCAAATTTCTCATGGTGAGATTGCTATCTATTCTTCCCTCTATTATCTCCCCATAGAAAAATGGCTTTGTGCCTAGTAGACAAATCTTAGACTCTATCATTAAAGTGCACAAAGTTATTCATTCAGTTAAGAACTCCAATAACCAAGGGTTCCTTCTAAAGTTGGATTTGTTGAAGGTGTATGATCAAGTTTACTAGAATTTCTTATGTAAAGTTCTTAAGGATTTTGGGTTTGGAGATAGGTCTATTCAGTTGGTTAGCCAACTTATTAGTACTTCCACTGATATTTTTATTTTGAACGGATCCTCTTCTAGATTCTTCAAACCTACCAGGGTTAGGGTAATTTTTAGTGGTGAATATTTTCCTTTTGGCGAATTTAGGTAAATTGAGTTGCTAGAATTGGTGAATCATGCATTATATAGTGGCCCAATTTTCCCAATCACTACATGGTAATGGGTCAATATAATTTTGAATCACCATTAAGATTTTTTGTTTGACGTGGTTGATCGGTATATTCGCCTTTAACCAATCTAACGCGGTTCTTGTAATGGCCTCTTATTCGCCAAGGGTTATTAATTATGAATTGAAAATAAAATCTAAATATAGCCAAATGGTCTTTACATTGGTCCTATTTCTCCAACTATTTATTAATTGTTATATTGACCAGGACCTATTTAGCTAACTGTTTGTTGATTTCTACATTGTGCATTGCACAAGTCGGCACATTTTCGCCACACTTAAATCAAAATTTTAATGTATTGTTAGTCTTTTGTCCCATTACAAAATTTTGGAGGGCCAGATTTACAAATAACAATCTTGCAATAGTAAACATAGAATTCAACATTTTAGATAAGCATAATTCAGAGAAAGAAGGACCAAGGTAAGCAATTATTTGTTCACACTTCACAATATTGTTATTAATTTTAATTCCTAGAATCCTAGTGACTAGTGAGAGGTCAAGATGTTGTAAAAGGATGACTATCCTAAGTATCCTCAAGCTGCTGAAGGGATTGAGATGTCAAGGGAGGTTGAGACTCAGATTCAGACTCAGGGCAGTGAAGAGATTGGAAATCTAGATAAGGGTAAGACTCCTTAGGGCAGTGAAGAGATTGGAAATCTAGATAAGGGTAAGACTCCTTAGGGCAGTGAAGGGTTTGGGAGGCCATCAAAACGTCCAAAATTTAAAGATACTACCATGAAGGCTTTCTTTGGAGTTGGAAATGTTTCTGCTCCATCAACTTCTACAATTGCAAGTGCAAAAGCCATTCACAGTAGCTCACCAGTACCACTACCACAAGATGGGTTTGTCATTGAGTTAAATCAAAATGCACCAAATGAGGATAACAATGGTGGCACAAAAAAAGATGTTATAAGGGATACACAAAACCAGTTGGATGAAAATGCTAGAAATGAAGATAATATTGATGTTGGTAAGAAGAAAAGAAAAAGGGAAGTAAAAATGGGGCGGGAGTTAAGGTTGATTGGATAGAAAAATATTGGCTCATTGAACCAGTCCTAAACAATGATGAACAACCAACAAAATGTAGGTGTAAGATTTGTACTTGGAAAACTAAAAGAGAGAAGAAGTTGTAGCATATTGGCAAGGTTTATGAAAAATAGACCATAGACGGACAAGAAATATCAGTAGTTAGATTAAAATCAAAGGAATAATGTCTTCATGTTAAGTATTCCATAGAATATGAAGAGCATAACAAGACAATGGCAGTAATTTATACTAGTGAAAATCCAATCAAGGCTGGGTTTAAACATGTAGACAATGAAGAAAACTTGGCAAAGACTGTTAAGATGAGTGTTGTTTTTCATATTCTATCCATAGGTCATCCTATGAGAGAATTCTTAGAATATGGTAATTTATTATCCTTTTAGAGAGTTCCTCACTATCCTATGTCACATTGGTCAACAAACGTTGGATGGGAAATGGAAAACTATCTTTCTAAGGTGGAAAAGAAAAATTTACAAGAGAAAGTAAAACAGTCCAGCTTCATTTCATTATCCATAGATAAAGTTACTACAGTAGATAACATTGCTTGGGTTTGTATGCATGTGTATATAGTAAAAGAACATGTCTGAAAAGCTCATCTACTTTGTGTTCATAAAATGAGGGGCAATTCAACAACCAAAAAATTATATTTCGAAGTGAAGAATGCTTTGAATGAAGTTGTTGGTATGGATGATTTGACAATTGGAAAGAAGTTAGTGTGTGTTGGACTTGATGGAGCTACAGTAATGCAAGGCCAAAGGAATGATCTTTGTGCAAGATTACAAACTAGTATTGTACCTTACATGCTTGGCATACATTACATGGCCCATCAAATGAATTTAACATATAAAATTGTAAGTGATTTTCCTACAGTGTCAAAATTTGAAGATCTATTCCGTGAGCTATACTCTTACTTCTACAAAAGTCCTAAACATTTTGCAAAATTTAAGATTTTTTAGAGGGAGTAACATTAGGAAACAAGATTCTCAAGGATGTTGAGACCAGATGGATCACTTTGCATGGACCAGTAGAAAGAGTTCTAATAGAATATCAATCCTTGATCAGACTAATTTATGAGCAACACCTCATAATAGACAAAGTTCTTGATTTGTTACATAAGTTAAGTGATATAGAGACTCTGTTAACATTAGTTAGTCTTCTCCCCATGCTGGATTTAATGAACAAACTTGTTAAGAAAGCTCAAGATAGAACTATGTATATCCATGACTATAGTAGTTTTCATAGAATAACATGCATTACCCTGGATGCTCTATACTCATATATGACAACACTTCAAAGCCCAAATTTTTTTAGGTGGCACACAATTACATATTTGAATCATGCTAAGAATTTTTTATAATTTAATGCAAAAAATGATTTATGTGTGTTTTTGAAAGGATATGAAATACCAATGCACCAATCTAAGACAGGAAAGAGAAGCAGACTACTTCCAGTTAAAAGGGCTGATTTTGACAGGATTGTTAAATCTGTTAGTGATAATTTGAAGTCAATTTCCTACCAAATTTCAACTGAGATTCCTAAAAGATTCCCTTGAGAAGAAATTATTGAAGCTATGGGTTGTGTGTTTCCTCATTTTTGGAAAAAGGTCAGAGATAAACAAATTGATGCACATATCTTTCATAAAAAAATTGATGAATTGGTCAGAGAGTTTTCAAAACATACAGATTACAATGGACAACCAATTAAAGGAATTTTAGATTCAGCTAATTTTAAAAAATAGTGTAGACAATTTGCATCATGTATGAAATTGCAGTTGAAAAACTTGGAGAATCCATTTAAACCTGGTGCAATAACTAGGCTTTTGAAAAGGATAGAGCATAGTGAAGTATTACGTGATTCAATATCATAATATTTCAAACTTTCTAATTTATGTAAAAAAATGATATTGGGGTCGGTGGAAGATGAAAGAGTTTTCAGTGCATTGGGTTTTTTGAAATCAAAGATCAGAAAAAAACTAGACAAAAAATTGGAAACTTGCTTGAGGTTGTTTGTAACTCAGTATAATGTTAGAGAATTTCCTTATGATAGGGCATTGGCAATTTGGAATTCCATGCGTGAAAGATGAGGGCTTTGCAACACTTCAAAACCTGGTGGTGCTACTACTATTTTTGAGACAAACGATGGATCTTGGTCCCAGACTCAGAATGAAGATGAAGAATTTTTTGATTTTGAATACCCAACTTAGAATGAAGAGGAACCTCTTTCTACTAGTCAATTTTAGGTTCTAGATTCCATGTGGGATATAGAAGCGAGAGACTGCTCACTGAGTCACTGAAGTGATTTAGCATTTAGTTAATAGGTATTTATACACTGTATATTGTACTTCTTGGACTTGAATCTTGAGGTTGACTCATATTATATTTACAACTTAGAAAACTATTATTCATGATTTTTGTAATTTGAAGTATAATGTACATTGTATAATGTCCATGTTACTGTATTGAAATTTGAAGTATAATATTAATGTATAATGTTCAAGTTACTATTTTTGTGAACTTGAAGTATAATCATATAATGTCCTTTTTCCTCACTATAAAGTGTAAACAACTCATGCTATTTCAAAAATTAAGCTGGTCTGGTTCTAAAGTTACGCAAATAGTTCATCTAACCCTATCTCAACTTTTCTACATGCAAATCAGGGGCCTTAGGAACAC
Source organism: Chamaecyparis obtusa (assembly GCA_027943335.1). Classification (NCBI taxonomy): domain Eukaryota; kingdom Viridiplantae; phylum Streptophyta; class Pinopsida; order Cupressales; family Cupressaceae; genus Chamaecyparis; species Chamaecyparis obtusa. Next base: position 310,520 of record BSBK01004856.1, read on the forward strand.
TTCTGAAGTTACACTAATGGTCTTCTTAATATCTTCACAAGGGTGGAACTGTGTAACAAACACTTAGATATAACCTTGTGAAGTCCCGCACAAAGCCTTTTGTAACCTCTGAATTGTTTAATCTTGTAACTTGTTAACCTTTCTGAAGTTATGTGTAATTGCCAAATGCTCCATCACAACTTTGTAACCGTCAAAGATAACAGCCAAGAAACCCTCACAAAGCTTCGCAAACCACTTGAACATTACTATCTTAGCTTCAGAACTATTCTTGACAAATTTTAATCCATTATCCGATCGTTGACATAGTCCATTGCAACTTACTCTCACTTTTCAATAGCTTCTAAAGTTACACATGCCATTAGTTGGGACCTCAGAACCCATCACCATAATAACCACTTAACTATTGAGAAGTTATGAATTAGTCAGGTGTAACTTCAGAACATTGCCGACGGTCAAAGCTTCCTAATTTCCTAGTCTCCTAGAAGTAGAAATTGATTTGTCATACTCATTCCTAATTTGAAATTTCCTAATACTTTATAAATTATAATTCTATCAAATTATACTAAGGATTTACTTAATTCCTTGAATCAAAAGAAAACTCAAAGCATAATAATTATTATTAATATGACATTATACATACAATTTTAAATAATTTGCAACTATGATCTTGAGCTCTTTGTTCACAAGGCACAAAAAATTAAAAAATATCACAAAAGGAGACAAGATTTAGAGAAACAAATTTATGTTGATTCCTTGTATTAACTTCCTTGAAATTTATACACCAATGATCAATGATCATAATATCAAAGACTTCTACTATTAGAAAAGAAAAACTAACTTTAGAAAACAAGTTTGGAAATAGTTACAAAAGTGACAACTGACATCCCGGATTCTTCACAATCAGTCTTGGTTTGCACCAAAGGTGTATCCACAATAGGTGAATCGCAAAGATAAGATACCCTATTTGAATTAACCGACCTCCCTCTACTGGCTCATCATCTAATACTAGAACTGTCTCAACTACTTCTATGTGGCAAGGCTTGAATCTCTCCAATGGTTTCCCACACCATAATTTCCCTCATTGATGGCCAAGTTGTCGCTCTAACTATATCCAAGTCTTAAAGGTATTTGTTCCACTTGGAATCCATTATGGCTTGAGATTCAGAAACAAATTTATTCATGTCAATCTCTTGCTTGTACAATTCATCCACAACTTCATAAAAAGTTGAAATGTTAGCATCACCAAAAAAATAAGAAGCGGCCTTGCTAGCATCCAAAATTTGGTTGAAAGAATCAACCCACTCTTGCCAGTCCTTCAAGTGTCCCTCTGTGTCCACAAGAACAGGGATATATCCTTCAAACTCTTGAGAAAAAACCTTTAACTTTTCCTGAATGTTCTGTAACTTGCCATTAAAAAATGCATACAAATCCTTTACTAATAACATCATTTCCTTAACATCAATTATTTTATCAGGTAATTCCATCTTCTTTTCCATTAGTAAAATTAGCCTATCAAATAATTGAAAGTATGTCCCCCAAGAATTTAATAATGGGGTTAGTAGAGACAAGGTATATAAAAATGATGTTCAGCCCCCTACAAATAAATGAAAGTACTATGAATGAGTTGATACTTCCCTTTTAAAATATTTACTCTGTGCAATAACACCTTCATCAAATTCTCATTCTCAGCAATTCTAGGATCAAGAGGTTGATCAACATCCATTATTATCTTTTCCATTGCAAGTTCTAGAGCTAAGCCCCCCTCATAATCAGTTTGGACCCCAGCATCATAGACCTTTTTCATTTCCATGGACTGATTTTTCAGAGTATTTATTGCATCTTTTAGCTCCTTCACAGTCTTATCTAGGACAAAATTATTCTTCAGTTCCTCTTCAAACTTTTTTCTAGTTGCCACATAATCTTTGAATGTCCTGGCTAGCCTTTTCTCTAAGTCCTCAACCACTTCTTTATTCATGGAGGATGCATGATGTAAGAGATTTTCTATCTCTAATCCTGTAGTTTACTGCAACCTCCATATTAATTGGCTACCTTGCATTGTATCTTGGATGTCAACCAATCTGGGCTTATTAGATTCTAGGGCCACACACCATATTGCTAGTGTCTTAGTGTCCATATGAAATCCAGAACCCCTATACAGTCCATCAGGGCCAAAAGCTTCATAAGCTACAACTTTATCTTGCCTCTTGATTTGGTAAATTAAGAATGAGGACTCCAAGTCCCATCTAGGGATCAACAACATGCCACTTATCTTCACAATATCTCTTGCCTCCTCCACAATTAATGTTTCAATGTTGGGATCATAGACCTGTAATTTTTCAATTAGTTCAACAATATTTTCCTGTGATTCCCATGGTTTCAAAGACAATGTTAATTCATTCTGCTTAACTCTAAAGAGAAAACTTTTAAACTCATTGGACTTGATGAATTCATCATCATCTATAAACTCTTTAGATTGGATGACCCTGTCATCCAATCTAGTTGTAGCCAATTCTAACTCATTTAGGGCCTTTTCTCTCTCATTTGCATGTGATGACAAAAATTATTGTCTTAAGTCAGCAAAGTAATGGCTATTACCTGGAAGGATTTGTAGTGCCTTTTGCCTTGCCTTTTCTAGTGCATTCATCAACTTTTGTTTCTTTGTTGGCCCCTACTCAAATGTGGATGGCTCATCTTGTTTTGTTTCTACCATAAACACCAAATCAGGTTCAACTTCCCCAAGTTTTATTCAGTCCTCCTCCTTCTCCTCAGGGATGTATGGCAATTTAGACATAATATCTTTGTAATTCTCTAAACACTTGTCAATTCTTGACATGTATAGGACATCAGGAAAGAAATTGATGAAGGTAGGGTCTGCCTTTTTCAACTTTGCCTCTACCCTTACAATATTTTTCCATTTAAGGCTTCTCTCATCATAGATATCTTGACTGAGCACATTTCTTATAACATCCTCATCTGGCATAGGATGATTTTGAGCCAGATTGTGATTCCTCATTTCTCTCAATGCTCCTCTAACAAAGTATTCAGGGTCGTACATCCCTGTATTAGCATAGGGAAATCTTAATTATCATAGGAATTCATGGATTTGGTCCACAACATCTTTACCTATAGAGAAATCCCCTATTTGGAACCTCCTTCGCAGAAAGGTTCCCTTATGTCTTTTAGGGCCTAAGTGTTATCTATCCATCATGATAAGATGCCATGAATTCTATTATTCCTGATCTTTCTGGGACATACTTTGGTAGTATGTGTGGAGGTTGAGGGAAAGCATAAACTCTCATAATAGAAAAATTCTTAAAAATGAACATATCACCCCAATTATGCTTAATTTCATTATTAATTTCAAATGCACCAGGTCTAAGCAATTTTCTAACAATTAAAGGAAATCCATCCCTCACAATACCTAACATGTTCATTATTGGAGACACAAAATCACTATAAAAAGAAATGGAATTAGAGAAATGGTAACTTATATCCCATAACCTGGTCCAGAGCTAAAGCGGAACAGTTCCTCCTGCATTCTCAGTCTCATTGATGAACTCTGGGTTGATGTAGCCAATATTGGAATAGAGAATTAGGTGCATCAACATGGAGTAGTGATTGAACTTGAAGCTTTTCAAATCAGTCTTTGCATTCATCAACTCAGTGTGCATTACATTGATTATGTGCCCCATATAATCAAACTCCTTGTTAAAGTATAGGTCTTGAACATCTATAGCCATGACATAAATGTCAGGAGTCACTGTCAAACCTCCATCTAGTCCAATAATATTGTGTAGACCGTAGATGGTATACTGGAAATAAGGAAAGAAAATCTCAATATCAAATGAATATGCAACCTTCTTTGGCAAAAACCTTGCCTCCTAATTTTCTCTAGGAATATGCTTCCTCATAACCTTTCTAGTGTAGTAACTTTTATGTCTATTAAACAGGTCCTCCTCTTCTGCCAGGTCAATGTCCATGCTCATCAGTCCCTAAAGTTCAAAAGCTTGAATAAATGTCGCTCTATCTAAAATACAAAGTATAGAATTGTCCTTCTTGTGGAAAGCTTGTTTCATTGGATTGTATGCTTCAATTAGTGCTTTCATCAGGTCTACATCCACAAATATCTTAGGTACTATCAACTTTCCCAAGTTCTTGTCCCATGGGTTTGAAACAAGAGGGCCTCTCAATCTATTGCTATAAAAATACATGAAGATATCATACCCAGTTATGTTTGGGCAGACAACATCCCTTCAATATGCATAAGGGTCCCTCCATTCATAAGCGTTAACTAATTGCAAATTTGAGGTTCCAGGAAATAGTTTCATCCATTCTTTAGTGTATATGTTTGGCCTCTTTATTCTTGAATGCACACTCTTTGTTGGTACTTCAACAACCTTAGGAGATCCTTGTTTTGCCATCTTTATGTATACTAAACTCTAAGGTCATTTTCTACAATTAAAGCTTTCAACTCTCTATTGCTCTTTGACTCTAAAAATTATGGATGCTCTTTGAACTGTCTTTAATAAGAAACTCACCACCTACTCTATTAAAATATCATGAAGAGTACACGCATGAAATTACCTTTTTTTTAAAAGTGTCAACTGTCACTTCCAACTTAGATTTGGTGGTGATCCGAGAGAAAATCATCGACTTGTCATTCTTTTATTATTTTATCCATTAAGACCCCACAACTTGTCCTTTTTCCTTGTTGTAAAAGGTTCCTACTATTTAAAACTTAAATTAGCCTGGTTCTAAACTTTGAAGTTACACTAAGATCTAATGGTTCATCTAACCCTATCTCAACTTTTCTACTTGCAAATTAGGGGCCTTGGCCCTTTGAATTTGAAATCGTAAAACTTTGACACTTGTGAAGTCACACAAAACCTTGTCAGGACTATTAAATTGAAACAACCAAGAAATGCTACCGAAGCTCCACGAACCACTTGAACATTACTATCGTAGCTTTAGAACTGATCCTGACAAACATTAATTTCAACCATTTAACTTGATACATTCCATTCTTCACCACTTTCCATGTGGCATGCAACTTACTCTCACTTTTTAACACCATTTGAAGTTACACACACCGTTAGTCAGGACATCGGAACCCATCACCATCATAACAACTTAACCATTGAGAAGTTACAAAATAGCCAGGTGTAACTTTGTAACATTGATGGTGGTCAAAGTCTAAATATGGGGGCTTTGTAGCAGTTCAAACTTCAAAGAATCAAAACCTTCTAAAGTTACGCATGATGTTAGTTGGGACCTCAGAACCCATCACCATAATAACAACTTAACCATTGAGAAATTATGAAATAGCTAGGTGTAACTTTGTAACCTCTTTACCTGACTCATTGGACCAGACACGTGGTGGTAGAGTGTGATCCCGCAATCACTAACCACCCTGCAACTCTTCATCAAGGCATTACGCCCACCACATGATCAACATTAATCATATCATCCTTTAGCTTCCTTCAGCCTGAGAACCATGACATCAAAAAAGACAGGTGTCACAAAGTCATGTTTCTGCAATCAATAAACATCGAGCACCTTCTCATAATGGTAACATACCAATTGTCAAATCGACCAAATCTGTCCTTACTTTATCTATGTTTGAAACTATGTTGTGACATCATGTAGGACACATGTTGCATTATCTCGATGTCATGAAGAGTAACCTTCAAACATCTTTATCTAACCATGATTTACTTCTTTATTTATCCTTCGACTGCTGATGTCATGCAAGACAGGTGTCATTCAATTGTGATGCCATGATGAATAAAAGGCTTGCACCTTTGGATAGCGGCAACACACCAGCCGTTGGATTAACTTGATCTGACTACTAGGTGTCGATGCAATGAATTAAACCATAAGCTTAGGAACTTTAGGAAATATTAGATGCGGGCCCGCTAGGTAAAGACTTAAATGATAAATGGCCCCTCCCAACAACTGAAGACATGTGTGTAAAAGGAGGACTTAAGTGAACAAAAGGTAATGAAGAAATAGAACATAAGAGGGTTCAAGGACTTAGACAGATTTTTTTGAAACCCTTAGTTGGAGCTGGGTTTAAATTTCTATGTGGGATTTAGAAGCATTAGACTGATCATTAATTCAGTGAAGTGATTTATCATTAAGTTAATAGGTTTTTATAATTTTATATAGAATCACAGTCTCACAAATACTTCAAGTTCGTATACTGTGCTTCTTGAATCTTGAATCTTGACTCATATTAATAATTACAAATTACAAAACTATTGTTCACGAATCATGATTCATGTAACATGTTACATCATACTAACATGATCCATGTTACTAACATGTTACTATATTGAAATTTGAAGTATAAGAAAATAACGCATATAACACTATTTGAAAAAGGGTCTTCTCATATGTATTAATTTCTAAAATGATACATTTTAGTTTTTCTGCTAGACTGCTATACTAAACGATTGTGGTTTCCCTAGAAGGGGAAATGACAAGCTTCCAACCATTTCCAAAACCAAAAATATATTTTTATTTACAAATTACAAGTAACAAAAATCATCCTTTCAGAGGAAAAGCCTACTCCTACATATCCTAAAAGTAATTGTAATTTACTAATTTTTTATAGTATAACAGTAATAGTATCCAAAAAGAAAAAAATATCATTTCATTATGGGACATGGCAATCAGTTGATGCGAAGTCCAATAAATAACTGGATCATCTCCTCCTAGAACCCCTCTTGGCAGAAGTGATGATCCTAAAAAATGACACGCATCTCTGCCTTGACATGTTCTACTTCGAGTTTGAACATGTCACTTTGGTATTCGACATAACTAGTAGCATGATCCCATGTTGTAGACATAAGATGACTGACCACGTCCTTCTAAATCTCCTTGTCGATATCCAAATTTGGTTCGATAAAAGGTTCTAGGTTCTCATTTGATGATCCCTCAGCTACTGGAAGACCCATTTTGTCATCCAACATTAGAAATCTAGAAAGTACCTTGTGTTCAAAACTTCAATATTCTACTATTCCACTACCAAGAGTATATAAAGAAATTAATCACCAACTTGGAAGCCGCAATAAATTTTAAAGGAATGTTTCACATAAGGTGGCTTACCTCAGAAAATAAAAATAATGAATGTCGATGAAACACGGGTCATATCTCGTACAAACTATCATTTTTAATGTCTAATCAAAATCTTAGCCTGGATTATTTACCAGTGAATAATTTAAAATCGTTAAGTCTCATTAATGTCCCTAATTGTAGATCCCACATCCAACACTTTTGTGATATCCCAACGATAATGTTCTCATTAAATATGTACTGACATACACACTTCAACTTGATTTATTTTATCTGGTACAACCACATGGATACTCTAAGGTCTTCATTGGTCTATGACATACCCTCCCTCATGCAAAGTTACGCAGACTGCCAGTGTAACCTTGAAAGCCCCATATCCTAGCCATGATTTTAACTGTCGAAGTCATGCCAACCGCTAGCTTAACAATGTGCGTAACTTTGTGACCTTTCTCTTTAACCGTGGGCCTAACCTTGTGAAGCTACGCCTGACCACTTGGAAGATATTATTATTGTCTGAGGCCTATGTTTTGAAGATAATATTATTGTCTAAGTCTTTTGATGTTTTTTACTCATATTTTTCCCACGAAATTAATGTTATACTGAAAATATTTTTTTTATTTGCCAATATATATTTTGGTAGTTTTGAAAAAAACATGATTTGCCCAGATTTTCCACATAGTTTTAGGGAGCATGAATGATTTTCCAATTGAGATTATTATTTTTTCTTTGAAAACTAAAAATTTTCACCAATAAAATAAATATTTTCCTCTGTAGTTTTCCAAATTTTACAATTTTTTTACACCTTTTTGGAAGGGGGGGTTTCTTAAAGTTTAAGAAAAGGATATCCTATTTCTCCTATTATCTTTTCCATAATGTCTGAGACCATGGATAGATTCTTCCATTCCAAATTGAGGGATGGTTATTTGAAAATTCTAAAGCCTTCTTTTGTGGATCTCTCCTACTCCCATGCACAATTTGTAGATGATACTATTTTCATGGGTCTTTCTTCAATCTAGGAGGCTAAGGTTTGTAAGGATACTCTTTAGACTTATAATTTTTCTATTGGTCAACTTATCAATTGGGATAAGAGCTCTATGTATTTCATTAACACTCTGGTGGATAGATAATTGAGAATCTTAAGGATTATGGGCTGCTCTATTGGTGTTCTCCCTACTTCTTACCTCGGCCTCCCTCTTGGTCTTAAACCTCTTGAGTACTTTTGGTCATCCATGGATGAGAGATTTAATAGGAAATTGGCTAGCTAGAAAGGGACTCTTCTTAGTCAAGTTGGAAAACTATAGGTCCTCAAGGAGACTCTGCAAAACTTTCCAATCTATGCTTGAGTCTATTCAAAATTCCTTCTAAGTTTTTTGAGGCTATGGATAGAATTCATAAGTACTTTATTGGGTCTATGGTGGAAGATAGGAAAAGAATGGCTTTAGTGGCTTGGGAGAAATTGTGTAAGCCTAAGAAGTGGGGAGGCCTTGGGATTAGACCTATTAGAGTTATGAATTTGGCTCTCCTGGCTAAGAAATTATGGAGTATGTTTGGTGAAGCTAAATAATGGAATCTCATTCTTACAAGTAAACACCTTTTCTCCTTCCTTGGGTTGGCTAAGTTTCTTAATTATGACATTAAGATTAATGGTTCTTTTATTTGGAATAGCTTCTAGCATGCTAAGGTTTTTTCTTTCTTAAGGGAAAGATGGAAACTGGGTCTGGGTAATGGCAGAGGAATTAATTCATAGGATGATAGTTGGATCAGAGATAGGCCTCTTAGTTCAGACCCTACTTTAGAAACCTTTAAGGAGGTTTGCATTCAGATTTATGGTAGAAAGGTTAGAGACTATTGGTTGAATGATTCCTAGATTAATCATAATGTTGATATCTCCTTCTCTTCTCTAATGAAGTCTCTGAATGTTTGGATAGTTCAGTATAATTCTAAAGATTCTCTTATTTGGGGAGCTAATGCTTCAGATAATTTTTTAGTCTCCTTTGTAGCTACTTTTCTCTTGAGTCATAATGACCATCCTCTCTTTTGGTCTAGTGTTTGGAATAAATCTTTAATCCCAAAAATTAATATTTTTACTTGGATGGCTCTTCAAAATAAAATTCTTACCATTGACAATCTATGTTAAAGAGGCATGGTTATTCCTAATAGATGTATATTAAATAAATAAGATGAAGAGATTGGTGTTCATATCATGTTTAATTTCCCCTATTCTTGGGAAGTATGGTCTTTGACTTTGCAAAGCTAGAATTTGTGTTGGACCTTGCCTGGAAGTTTGCAAGTTTTTTATATTCAATGGAGTTCTGCCAAGGTTCATGTTGAAAAGAAGCTTTGGGATTTAGTGGCCCCACATCTGATGTGGAATATTTGGAAAGATAGAAGCAACAAGGTGTTTAGGGAAGCTATCCTCACTCCTTTTATCCTTGTGGGAAAAATTAAGAGTTGCATTATTGAAAATTATCAAAATAACATTCATCTGGCTCTGGATTTTGGAGCTCGAAGTGGACTTTGTTTTTGTAATCAAAGTGAGGTTGGAAAAAAAAAGGTAAAATGTCTGAGGCTATGTGGATGACTCCCCTATTGGTTGGATAAAGATAAACTTTGATGGGGCTGCAAAGGGCAGCATTGGAGTGGTTGAATGTGGGGGGATTGTTAGAGATTATAAGGGAAATATTATTATGGTGATTGCTTGCCCACTAGGGATTCAGTCTAATCATCTAGTTGAAGCTATGGGTCTTCTTTATTTCCTTAGGATGGTTGATAAGCATCTTTGCAAGAAGATCTAGATTGGGGGGATTATAATAACATCCTTAATTTTCTTAAGGACAAGTGTACTCCTTGGATGATTGGGAACATAATTATGGAATCCAAAAGTATAATCAACAAATTTGATAATTTTTTTATATCTCATCTCTATAAGGAAGCAAATGTGGTTGTTGATTGCATTGCCAACTTGGCAATAAGATTTGATGTCATTGTTACTTGGCATGGAGGGGAAAATTTAATGGCAGATTTAAAGACCCTTATTAATTATGATAAGATACATAGAAGATGTGTCGATTTTTCAAATCTTGCTAATAATAATGAAAATGCATCGGATTAAAAAGATTAATAATTTCATTCGCATGGAAGGTGGTGTCATTCCTAAGGTTGGGTACTTTCATCATGTTTTATGGTTATGTCTCTTTTATTTAACTTGGTTACTTTCATTTTCCTTGATCCTTTAGAGAATTTTAGCATTGAGTCTTTCAATTGTGTTTATGTGAAAATAACCATGGGTGGTGAGTTGAAGCATGAGGAGTCATCTAACTATAAAAAATGGAGGAAGGAACTTGAATTTTGGGATAAGATGGTGAAGGGGGCTCTTACTCCTTACATGGAAAAACTAGGAGGTTTTAAAGAAGAGATTACCAAGTAGTTTGTGAATGGGTGGAATGATGGTTTAGTGAGTATGACTAGGAGGAGTTTGAAATTTATAGTGGAGGTCATTGTTGAATTGATAGGCCTTAAGCTTAAAGGTATGAATCTTTTCTTTGATAGGAAAATATCTGAGAAATCTATTAAAATATTTCCTAAGGAAGAGCCTAAAAGTGCTAAAGTTATCAAGGACTCGGGTGGGTTTTATGTGGTTGATTCTTTGAAATTAATATGGGGTAGGGTTATGGTGGCTATAATGGAGTACATTACCTTTGATGGAAGATATAATAGGGATCATTCTTACCATTTTGTGCTAGTGAATCATTTTAGACACAAGAGGAGAGTTTTTTTCCCATATTATTTACTTTTTTATTTACATCACAATATTATTGTGCTTAGAAAGAAGTCGTAGAAGTGTATTCTACATGAGGGTCTTATTCTCCCCATTGCAGATTATATTACGAAGAATGTGCCTAACCCTATTCTTTATAGTGTGAAAGCAAAGGGTGACGCCTCTAAGGAGCCTAGGAGCAGTAAGGGAAAGGGGAAGAAGATTAAAACTGAAGGGGAAGTGGATTCATCTCCTACAGCTAAGAAACAAAAAAATTTGTTGATGATAAGGAGTTGAAATAGAGTTGGAGGGTGATACTATGGAGGACCTTTCTCAGATAGGTAAAATGGAGGCTAGGGCTGGTTGTTTGAATACAGAGGATGAAGGGGATAGTGTGGATTCCTATGGCTCTATGGAGAAGATGATTATTGCGCAAGTGTGCCCTAAACACATAAACCCTAAACCTCAGTCTCCCTCTCCCCAACATGAGGAGAAAGCATCGTCCCTAGACTAGAGTGGTATCAAAGAAAATAATGTGGAAGATGAGGGTGGCAAAGATGAGGTGAATAATTTTCCTATTTTGGTTGATTATGACTATTTGGTTGATCAAGATGTCTCTATTTCCCTCCAGAACTCAGCTAACATGGAGAAAATCAGAAAGATGGAGGAAAGGCCAATAACTCATCTAAGGAAAAGGATAAGGGGGAGGTCCAGAAGAGCATTCCTTTCTTGAAGACCATTGACTTAGAAGAGCTAAATGTTCATCTCTTGGAAGAAGATTTGTAGGATAAGGAGGATCCTTCTTTGGGTGTCCTTCAAACTGCCAAGGCTATGTCTCTATATTTGTTATGTTTGGATAAATGGACTTTTCATGCCATTAAGATCCTAAATTTGAATTATAGATCTCTAAATGCGATGTTTGATGATTTCCAGGCTCAATCTTAGGAGGGCTCTACTAATTCAGGGGTGGAACATGTTAATGGGATGGATAAGAAGATGGAGGGGTTACTAGAGAGAACAACTAAAGTGGAAAATTCCTTGAATATTAGTCTCAATTATAGTGAGGATGTTATTTCTACCTCAATGGATTACCTCAATAAGCTCATTGGTAAGATGGAATAGGAGACATGATCACTAGTTGTGTTAGACATGGATGTTATGGACTCCTCTGGTCCTATTGGTGGTCCTAGAAAAGGTACATGTACTAGAAGCAAGTTGATGAAGGAAGATGAGCCCTCTTAGAATATCCTTGATATTCAAGGTTTTTGTGCGGTGAATGATGGATCTAAAATAAGAGATGGTGACCTCTATGAAATAATTGGCTTGATCTTCTCTACTTTTGTTCCTTGCTAGTTTTTGGGTTTGGGTGTGGGTTGTATCTATTGCTGGTTATCTTGGTCTAGTTTTCTATCACTGGGTTTGTTGTAGTTTTGGTGTTGCTGGTTTGTCTAGCATAGATCTTTCTTTGGGGAATTTTGAAAATCTCTACGTAGCTTTTGTAAGGGGTTTCGGTCCCCTAAAAAACCATTTTTTATTTTAATCAAAAACATAATCCATTAAGTCAATTAGATACCAACATAGAATAAAATATATATACTTTCAAAATAAACTAACATAAGATATCATAACTGGAATATTGCACAAATTTTAGGAAAATCTCCACCAAACTGCACACACAAAACACACCAATGTGGAGTATTCTCAAAAGCAGTCTTGATAGCTAGCCTCACGGTTAGTAAATGAAAAATCACAACTCAAACCTCTAAATTTTGGGGGACCTATAAGCATGATAGTGCAATATCCATGGTACATATTTATTAACTCCAAAACCACAAGCTAACAACTCCTTATGTGGACGAATAAAAATAATTCTCTTATGTGGAGGAATATAAAATATTCTCACATGAGGACTTCAAATACTCTTTTCTACATATTTTAACTTCCCATATTATCAATGTCCAAGCACACCACATACTAACTTGATATCACCAAAAAACATCAAAACAACGTCTAAACACTCAATATTAAATCTCTATCAACTTATGCACATTGGATAATGCATTAATTCATTGGGTTGGCATCAATGCAAATAGAAAGAAAGTTGGCATAAATGAAAATAACAAGTTGACATCAATGACAATACTAGTCACATATTTCTAAAAATCTCCCTCTTTGTCATTGAGGGAAACACCAATTAAAAATATAACTAATCCCTTTCTCTTAGTCATCAACATCATGAATTTTTACATTGTTGAAAATACAAAGCCAATTTCTAATTGGTAGAACTTTCCCTACCATTAGGATCATGGGACCATTGTACATGGAACCTGAAGGGGAAAATGGAGATGTTATTTGATGCAAATATTTATTTTATGGTGGTTTTCTCAAACGTCTGATAGAAATAAGGTTTTTGAAGGTGAGCTTATTTTTATAATCAACTTGGGTTTTTCATTAAACCATGGCATGTTGGGTTCAACCTATGGAGGATCTACCTTCAAGAAATTTATTTTGGGTGTGAATTCCATGGTTCCCCCTGGAATTCTAGAGACAAGACATTTTTCTTTAATTTGCATTACTACTAGGTAAGCTAGTGGGCTTATGGACAAAAATATAATCACTCGTACTCATGTTTGTATTAAAATTGATTCAAACAAAGACTTTACTATGATATTTGGAAATTTAGTTGGGATCTACCTCTTTTATTTAGTAGATAGATTATGAAACTCTTCCATTTAGATGTTGATTTGTCATGAATATGGTCATCTCTAGGGTATATCCCCCAAATCTAATTATATAGTATATTCTATTCAAAGGCAAACTCATCCTTCTCCTAAGGAGGACAAAGGGAAAGCTCCTATGGTGAAGGATAAAGAGGGTTTCATACTAATTAAGTCTAGGAAGATGATAGAAGATAACTCTAAAGGAAAAACATTTTGATGAAGTGTTTAAGAAATTTTATCTATCAGGGATGATTCATATCATTTTGATGAGGCATTTTTTTATTTACCTACAGGTTAGGATATTGCAACTATGGAAAAAACTATTGAGGATGAAGGTGGAAATCTCCATGTTATTCAACTTCTTGGAAGCCTAGATGTGCACATGAATATACATATTCACTTGATGTTTTCAAGTGTGTTAGAGATCAATTGAGGTGAGGGGTAAAACCCCCATGATTTAGTTGGATTAATGGATACCCTTGAGAATAACTCCCACTAGATTAGTAAAAGTAAGGGAACCTAGCTTACTTTTTGGTTGCAAAAAAAAAAAAATCAAAAGGGGGGCTCCTAAGAAGCTTCCTAAAGGTATAAAGAATAGTTAATAAAAAGGAAAAATGAATGGTGAGATGTCAGTTTAGTTTGGCTTTTCCAAAACCATTAATTCCCATTTATCTCCATCTTTGAATGGTTATTATATCCTTTTATATAAGGGGTATGAAAAACATCCCTAGACAAAAGTTTATTTAGGATTTGATCTGTCTGCACTCTCTAGACATTATTTTCATCCAATAGACTAATGTGTGTGTTGAACATATGTTAGGTTCTCTTTCTAAGATCTTGGAAAGAGGATAATTCCAATGCATTGGAGATCAAGGTAATTCTTGGGGTATGTCTTGTCTCTAAGACACTAGCAAGGTTGTTCCTATATGGTGATCTCTAGTAAATCCTCCTTGTTAATGGTTTCCTCAATCTTGGAATTAGGAGAAGTTAGTCTTCTTACCTATGTGTATGCCTAACTGATTTCATAGTAAATTTCTTTCTTTCATATCATATCAAGGTGGTTATATATATTTTCCCTTATCTTACTTGAATCATTATAAAGGATTTTAGTTTTATCTCAAGTATGGATGAGACGAGGGGTGTTCCTATCAGGCTTGAGAAATGTTCTAGGCTCTTGAGGGATAATATTAACCTTATGAACTTGGTTGATATAAAGGAAACTAATCAAAATTTTACATGGAATAATATGAGGTGGGATGTTGATGCTATGTATTAGAGGTTGGATGGATTCCTTGTGTCTAATTATTGGGTTGGAGTTAGTTGGATCACCAAACTTAAGATTATCGATTAGAAGAGTTATGATCATTAGCTAGTTAAACTCTTATCTATTTACTTTAGAAACTCTAAAATTATGTCCTTTAAGTTTCATCTCATGTGTCTTTGAGACTCTTCTTTAAAGGAGTACGTTCCAAATTGGTGGTCTAAAGGTAATCTTAAATTTGGTACAATAATGTGCTCTTTTTCTAAGCAATGATATTGTGGGGAAGGCTATTGCCCGATCTCACTTGGATGAAATTGATTGGAAAATTAGAGATCATGAATTAATGGAGGATTATTTTTATCTTGAAGTTGAAGATATGAAAGAATTATAGAGGAATTGGAACTGGACAAAAAATCTTTTGGAATCATAAGTCTTCTATAGATTAGCATCAAGAGGGTGACAAAAATGCTACATCTTTCCATAATTTTGTCAATGATAGGAGAAAATGGAATCTCATTAATTATCTCAGGTCCTATGATGGGAATCAACTGACTTATATTATGATGATCTCAAGATATCTCACACATTTATACTCCAACCTATTCACTAAAGATGCTCCCTTGATAAGTGGGTAAGAGACTCTTATTTTAGATTGTAATCCTTGGTTATTTTCTAATGAGATGAATGAGTCCTTGAGTAAACCCATAAGTTTAGAATTATAAGAGATTGAGTTCCAAATGAAGAAAGGGAAACCTCCTAGTCCTTATGGTTTTCCTATTAGGTTTTATTAGTAATTTTGGGAAGTAGTTAAGTTGGACCTCATGGAGGTTCTTATGGAATCTCAAAAGAATAAACAAATTTTGAAAGCCATAAATTTTGTGCTTCGTGTGTTCATTCCAGAAAGATATGGAGTTGATTCCTTGGATCTTTATAGACTTGTAGCCTTGTGCAATTTTTTCTTTAAAATTATTTAATAAGTTGATTTTTGAGCAATTGAATTTTTGTCTTAGCTCTTTAATTTCAGAGAAACAAGGGGGATTTGTTAACGATAGACATGTTAAGGATGGTGTTATAATTGTAGCAAAGGCTATTAATTCAATGTCAACATCTGAGGAGAATTTTATTTTTATCAAACTTAATATGGCCAAATATTATGACCACGTCAACTAGTCTAATTTGAGTAAGGTTCTAGGTGCTTTTTGGTTTTGTAATGAATCCATGAAATGGGTCATGAGTTGTGTCACATCCTCTTCATTTTAGTTCTTATCAGTAGTGAACCTTCTAAGATACATGTGCTTCTTGGGGCCTACTTCAAGGTGATCATCTTTCTCCATATATTTTTGTTTTAATGGTCAAGGGATTGAGAAGATTTCTAAAATCCTATGTGAGGCAGGGGATTTCTCAAGGTTGGAACTAGGGTGATAGAGTACCTCCCAACTCACATTTAAATTTTTTGGATCTACCTTGATGATTTAGATAGAATTAAAGAGGTTATCAATCTAAGAAAATATTTGGATATTTATTTGGAAACCTCTGGGTAGAAGATTAATGAGGACAAGTCATTTATTTTCACCTTCAATACCCCTAAGCCTATCCAGATGATAATTGTTAGACTAGAGGGATTCCATATTGGTGCTCTTTTCTTTTTTATCTAGGTATACCTATGGTGTTAGAGTATCTTCCTAATAGGATTTTATAGGATAAATGGAATAATTTTTATTTTAAAGTCATTCATTTGACTTATAGGTGGCTCTCCTCTACTAGGTATCTTACTCTTCTTAAATCTATGATTCACACTCTCCCTCTTGACAATTATTTTGTACATGTAACCCCTTCCAGCTTCATCTAGGAATTGATGTGCTCTCCCATTAATTTGTATAGGATAATGATATAACCTCAAATAAATGTAATTTGGTTAAATGGGATTTGGTGTGGAGCTCAAATAAACAAGTGGTTCTTATCCTTTGTCAGACAAGTCTTAACAATCATGATTTGGCAACTAGAATCTGTTGGAGGTGGTGTTGTCATTAGGTCTAGGATTGGGATTATATCCTTACACAAAAGTATTTGGGTAGAGTAGAGATTAATTATGTTCCTCATTATATCCTAGAGAGAAAGTGATGTAGAGGTTTGGGTGGTTGTTGAGATCAACTCCCTAAATGATCCAAATTTTGAGAGGTTTAGGCACACCTAACTAGCCCTCAAGCCTCAAATGTTTCCAAACTACTCAAGAACCTTATTATTGGAAAATATGGCTGTCTTAGGTCTATTTAGGTTGTATTTTAAATGATTCAACTAGTTATGGGGTTCCCAACAATACCCAACACTCCAATTGTTCAAACTACCCAACAGGCCTAATAGCCCTCCTAGTAGGTCTCCAGTGACACAAATGTACATTTTACTTGCAATCTTCCCAAAAAACTAAATGAACTCTTATTGTTTTCATACACCCATTTCAGAATATAACAACATACCAAAATCTTTGCATAGGTTGTTTAGGACCAACATACAACTACCCAAACTGTACCCCTGTTCCAAGCATAAAATATGGTCAATTAAAAAAGCAAGTATAAGATTTATCTACTCCAAAACCCCAAGACTCTCAAAAGTTTTTATAAATGACTCCAAATAAAGGATTTTGCAATCAATTTGAACCTTAGACCTTCATAGGCATAAAATCCCCAAATTGGCTCACTAAAACCCTCAAGCTAGGGCTTTCTAAATGTATGACCTCCAAGCCTTTCCTAACTCAACCAATGGTGGATTAACCATTAATTAAACATAATAAGACTCTCAAATCTCTTAAACACACCCCTTATTCAGCCAAATTAATTGTTGTTCCTCACATTCAAGGCAATTTCAAGAACTTTCACAACCTTCTCTCAGTGATCACCTGTCTCATTCACTCAAACTGCATAAAATCATGTTATAAATGTATTGTAAATTTAAAAATGGTATCATTCCATTAGAATCAATGTATATTCATTCATGGAATGATCCATTACATTGGAAAAACCAAACTATTAAGGTAAAATAGTGATTTCCCAAGGAATAGTCAGCACCAATGGTGTAATCTAAAACCAATGCAATCTCAGGGCATTCAAAATTGATATAAACAACAATATATATGTTCTCAATGGATATATAACATTAAATAATCAATAAAAATTCAAATATGCCAAGGAAATTATTAAAACTTTGCAAATTCTGTGTTTTTATTAAAAAATAATTATTCTAGTCATACACCAAATTGTTTTCTCTGATTGTCAATCTGTACAATGACTAAAACCAAACTTATAAACTTACTCCCAACTATCCCAACTGATTTGGATCGGTTAGAAGGTTTGGTTAGACTTAAAACACTTAGAAAACTAAATTCCCTCCTAAAGACAACTAGCCATTGGATTTCAATTGTTTGAATTTCCAACTTACAAATTATTGCATATTTCAACTAATTGACTCCTCAAACTTTATTATTAGATCCTTACAACCTTGTTAAACATTTATAAACTCTTCTAAACCCATAAGGACCTAATTAATTCCATTTTAACACTTATGCTCTTATTACATCATTGATGATCCTAAGGTCCTTACTAGGCCCTTTAAGATTCATTACAAATTCATTACAATTATTGACCTTAAAGGCCATAATAGATTCCAAAATATTCCAATTTATTGGCTCAAACCCTTTCATGCCTTCATGAACCTTTGATGTTCCTTTTTCTTCAATAGGTGGCCTACCATGCCATGATGCTCTTGCATCATACTCCCTGCCATTAAAGAAACTCTTGTCCCAAGAGTTAGACACCTTCCTAGGACCTTGCCACTTGCCTCCCTTTCTCTACTTCTTTGGATAAGAGATGAACTCTTCCAATATTATCTTCCTTCTATTCCAACCTGCACTTACATCACACAAAATGTCAGATTTAAAACATTGTTTTGATTGTCCCATTCTAGGACCTTGCTGCCTGATTTGTTTCTCTCTTGTGCTCTATCATTCATTCCATTCCACTGAATCTTCTACTCCTTCAACACCATAGGAACACTACTTCTACTACCCCTTTGAATAGGGCATTCAATACATCCAACTGTGCTACTTTCCAAGCCCAAACCACTCTGATTTGTAGGATTGTTTTGTTGCCCTGTTATAACTAGTCCATTGTTTCCTAGTTGTTTATGATCCCAACCAGTATCATACTTCTTTTGATCTTGAAAAATATTATCTCCAAAAAACATGAAGATGTTCTCATTACTCCTTTAAGTTAAAGGTTGTAATTTAAATATTTCTTTACACTTATGCACAATATAAGTATTTGAATAGCCATCATGAAAAGTTCTTCTTGCACATTTCCATGGTCTTCCTAATATCATATGCCCACAAGTCATAGGTATTATATCACATATTACCTGATCATGATAAGGACCAATTGAAAAATCAACAAGATCTCTTTGAATAACCTCTACATTCATCACTTGATTTACCCAAGTGGCCTTGTAAGGGTTAGGATGATCTACTATTGTTAACCCCAATTTAGTCACCATATCAATTGAAACCATATTATTATGTGCCCCTAAATCAGCAATAAAATTACATACCTTGCCTTTAACTAGACATCTTGATCTGAAAATGCTTGTTTGTGGTAGTGATTCTCCTTTCCTCAAAAGAAGACATTCTCCTTCCTAGGGTAGTATTAGTGTAGATTCCTTCTTTTCTTCTTCTTGAAGTAGATGCACCCTTCTATCTCTATGATCTGACTTATTCCATTTAGGACATCTAAAAGATTGATGATCCACCTCATTGTAATGAAAACACTTCCATGTAAAGATTCTACTTCCTCTTCCTCCTCCAAATCTTCCACCTCTATGGTTGTATCCTCCTCTTGTCTCTAAAGTAGATCCTTTATCCTTGTCTCTATCATTACTACTTTGATTATCATAATTTATCCTTTCACCTCTTCCTCTCATAGATGATCCTCCTCTATTGCTACTTTTCCTTTCAGACTTCCTCTTTATCTTCTATTCTTCCCTTACTGCAAGATGAAAATATTCTCCTATTGTTTGTGGAATACTCAACCCAATCTCTTCCTAAATATTGAGTCTTAACCCATTGATGTACCTTGACATCTTTTCATCTTCTTCTTCATATCCTCCTCTGATACTCAACTTGTGGAACTGCTATGTATATGCCATCACATCCATCTATCTTTGTTTCAGACTTTGTCTCATTCTCTTGGTTTGTATTACAAAATCATTAGGCAAGAATTGATTCTTGACCATTCCCTTCATTCTCTCCCAACTAGTGATTCTTCTTAATCCTCTATCCATTCTTTCTGATTGAACATTTTTCCACCATGTCAATGTTGTACCTCTCATCCTTGACTTAGCAAAACCAACCTTCTTGCTCTCATCTATGTCCTCTAACTCAAAAAAAATTCTAGGGCCTCTAACCAACCCAAAATTTCTTCACTTTCCATTCCTCCTTGATACAATGGTAAATCAGTACCTTTGTGATTGGTACCTTGTACTACCTTGATCAACCTTATGAATCTTCTCTCCTTGGGATCATTTTCTTCCCTATGACCCCTATTAGCTTGTTCCTCATTGTTTTCTCCTTCTTCTTCATGATTCTTTTCATGAATCTATTCTCTCATAGGTTATCTTTTCTCTTTCTCCAATGCTTCTATTCTCTCAATCATTTGGATTCTTTCCTTTCTTTTTTGTCTTTCCTCTCTTTCCCTCTAGTTCTCTCTTTTCTTTTCTCACATTTTCCAACTCTTCCCTCAACATTTCTATCTCTCTTGCCAACTGACTCTTTGGTGCCATGAATAACCTTCTTTACCCAAACCTTTCCCTGATGCTCTAATACCAATTGATTTAGAGGTTTGGGTGGTTGTTGAGATCAACTCCCTAAATGATCCAAATTTTGAGAGGTTTAGGCACACCTAACTAGCCCTCAAGCCTCAAATGTTTCCAAACTACTCAAGCACCTTCTTATTGGAAAATATGTTTGTCTTAGGTCTATTTAGGTTTGATTTGAAAGGATTCAAATGGTTATGAGGTTCCCAAAAATACCCAACACTCCAATTGTTCAAACTGCCCAACAGACCTAATAGCCCTCCTAGTAGGTCTCCAGTGACACAAATGTGCATTTTACCTGCAATCTTCCCAAAAAAAAAAATGAAATATTATTTTTTTAAGACACCCATTTTATCATATAACAACATACCAAAATATTTGCATGGGTTGTTTTGGACCAACATACAGATACCCAAATCGTACCCCTGTTCCAAGCATAAAATATGGTCAATTAACAAAGAAAGTATAAGATTTATCTACTCCAAAACCCCAAGACTCTCAAAATTATTTATAAATGACTCCAAATCAAGGATTCTATAATCAATTTGAACCTTAGACCTTAATAGGCATAAAAGCCCCAAATTGGCTCACTAAAACCCTCAAAGCTAGGGCTTTCTAAATGTATGACCTCCAAGCCTTTCCTAACTCAACCAATGGTGGATTCACCATTAATTAAACATAATAAGACTCTTCAAACTCTTAAACACATCCCTTATTCAGCCACATTAATTGTTGTTGCTCACATCCAAGGCAATAATATGAACTTTCACAACCTTCTCTCGGTGATCACCTGCCTCATTCACTCAAAATACATAAAATGATATTAGAAATGTATTGTAAATGTCAAAATGGTATCATTCCATGAGAATCAATTTATATTCATTCATGGAATGATCCATTACATTGGAAAAACCAAACTGTTAAGGTAAAACGGTGATTTCCCAAGGAACAGTCAGCACCAATGGTGTAATCTGAAACCAATGCAATCTCAGAGCATTCAAACTTGATATGAACAAAAATATATATGTTCTCAATTCATTGATAACATTAAATGATCAATAAAAATTCAACTATTCCAAGGAAATTATTAAAACTTTGCAAACTATGTGTTTTTATTGAAAAATGATTGTTCTAGCCATACACCAGATTGTTTTCTATGATTGTGTATCCATACAATAACTAAACCCAAACTTATAAAATTCCACCCAACTATCCCAACTGATTTGGATCGGTTAGAAGGTTTGGTTAGGCTTAAAACACTTAGAAAACTAAATTCCCTCCTAAACACAACTAGCCATTGGATTTCAAATATTTGAATTTCCAACTTACAAATTATTGCATATTTTAACTAATTGACTCCTCAAACTTTATTATTAGATCCTTAGAACCTTGTTAAAAATTTATAAGCTCTTCTAAACCCCTAAGGACCTAATCAATTCCATTTTAACACTTATTCTCTTATTACATCATTGATGGTCCTAAGGTCCTTACTAGGCCCTTTAGGATTCATTACATATTCATTACAATTATTGACCTTAAATACCATAATAGGTTCCAACATATGCAAATTGATTGGCACAAACCCTTTCATGCCTTCATGAACCTTTTATGTTCATTTGTCTTCAATAGGTGGCTTGCCATTCCATGATGCTCCTGCATCAAAAAGGGATCCATCATATAGAGCACTCTCAAAATAAAGGCTAAACTAATCAAGAAGGGAATTTTATGAATTTGTAATAGGGACTCGGATATTTATTATAGCTTAAATCATAAGATGGATTTCCTCCATTTTATCTATTTTCTAACATGTGAGGTCCTTGCGCAAGATTGTTTTGGAGGTTGGTTAAAGTAAGGTTGTACACTATAAAACATCTCAATGATTAAGTCATGTTGTAGTATATAGATGGAAGTATTTTCATGAGTGACCTCCCAGGGGTTTTGATGAGGATGGTCTAGAGCTTGGAAAAATAAATCGGTAAAGGTTGTAATTTTCTAGAAGAAAGAGATACTCTTACTTGGGGCCTCAATCAAAATAGTAAATAGTCAATTTCTTTAGGTTATCGAGACCTTGATAAATAGATTAATGGGAGAAAAAGGGTTTTTTGGTGTGAATGGCTATAGAGTAAGTTTTAATAGCTCAAATATACCATTTTCCTTTGGTTTGTGGCTTAGAATATGATGCAGGAGCATCTTGGGTTCTTGAAAATCCTGCACCAACCAAAAAAAATTATATTCCTATTTTCTAGTTTTATCAATCTTAGTGTTTCTTTCTACACCAATCTAGAAGGAAAATAATCTAGTTGAAAACATTGGACCGATGCAAATCTATGCATCTTTATCTTTGATCAAGAGGGGCTATCACCCCAAGATCACCTTGAAGATACTCAAAAGTATCCTTTGGCAAGTGCTTTGTGAAGATATTTGAAATCTTATCTTTTGTAGGAACATATTCTAATATTACTTCCTTTTCATTCACCTTATCCTTCAAGAATGATACTTTAAAGATAAATGTTTTTTTTTTAATGCAATACATGGTTCTTTGATATATTGATAGAACTTGAATTGTCACAATAAATTACAATAGGTTCACCAAAACTTATTCTAATCTCTTACAACATTTGCTTCATCCAAACTACCTGACTATAGTTTGTAGCAACATTGACATACTTAGATTTAGTAGTATATTGAGATATACAAGTTTGTTTCTTACTGGACCAAGAAACTAACTTCTTCCCTAAGAAGAATGCTCCACCTATAGAATTATTCCTTTCATCCACATTTCCTTCCCAATCGGCATCAATATAAACACATAATGTAAGATCATCATCTTTAGGATACCATAGGCCATAGTCCACTATTCCTTTCAAGTATGTAAATATCATCTTAACAGAAGCACCATGTGATTCCTTCAAACCTTCTTAAAATATCGTAACAATGCAAACAACATTTGTAATGTCTGGTCTAGTCTGAGTCAAGTATAACAACCCATCGATCATTGATATATACCTTTTATAGTTAGAAAGAGGGGAATCATCATTGTTTGTCAATTTTCAACTAGTAACCATAGGGGTTCCAACAGGTTTGGAATCGTCCATTCCAAATCTCTTCCATAATTCCTTCACATACTTAGACTGAGATATGAGAATCCTTTTTTCTAATTGAGTAATTTGAATACCAAGAAAGAATTTCATCTCACCTATCATTGATATCTCAAATTCCTTTTGTATCACATTAGAAAAATCCTTACTCAACTTGTCATTTCCACCAAAAAAGATATCATCCATAAATACTTCAAAAATCAAGATATTTTCATGATCAATTTTAAAATACAAATTACTGTCACTAGATCCTTTACTAAAACCAAGCATTACCAAATACTTATCTAACCTTTCATACTAGACCCTCAATGATTGCTTCAATATATACAATGCTTTCTTCAATCGGCACACCATGTCATCTTGATCAGTTAAAGGAATACCATCAAATTGTTCAATGTATACTTCCTCTTCCAACTCTCCATTCAAGAATGTAGACTTAACATCCATCTGATATACCTTGAAATATTTGTAAGTAGCATATGCCAGAAATATTATAACTACTTCAATTCTATTAATAGGAGAAAAGGTATCCTGAAAATCAATACCTTCCATCTATGAATGTCCTTTGTAAACCAATCTATCTTTGTTCCTTACCACTTCACCATCTTCATTCAGTTTATTTACAAAAAACTCATTTTGATCTAATCACATTCTTGTCCTTCAGTCTAGGAACTAAGATCCATGTTTTGTTCTTTTCAATCTATTCCAACTCTCCTTTCATTTCCTTAACCCAACTTTCATATTTGCAATATTCATCAACATCTTTAGGCTCAACTTTAGAAATCACACCAAATTCATCTCTAATTCTAGCATGTTTTCCTCTAGTCATTGTACCTTGATTTCTATCACCAATTGTGTGTGAGTGATTTACACCTTCATGAAATAACAAGATTTAAAGAGAATTTACACTATTCAAAGCAAACTAATCTAAATAATGCACAAATTAATCTAAATATCTCATGGTTCTCTAAAATAAAGTGGTAAATGAGGCTCTCAACTATGATCCTCACTAGTGACACTCTAAAGATGAGAATTAAGCTATATGATATGCAAATTTAGATATATTCTATCAAATTCTAGCTCTATTTGATGAACAATCTACTATGATCAAAGAAATTTAAGCTAATTAGCAATGACAAATGATAAGTGAGTGATATGGATGCAAATTGACAGAGCTTTGCTGCAATTCAAAGATATGGAGTGGATGAATAATGCCTCAAAATGCCTTCTATTTATAAGATTTTCCCAAGGGTAGGGGGTAGAGTGAGATAACCATGGTTATGCTTGGGTAAGGTCAATTGGCTTTGCTTTGTTGAGAGAATTTATGATTTATTAATTAATTAAAGTAATTAAATTTAGCCATGAAGGGTAAGAGGTTCATTTTGATTTTTGCTTTCAACAACTATGTCATTAATTGAATTTAATCAATTTCTTAGTGTTTTTCCCCTTTTCAAGCCTTATTTAATCATTTAATCATTTAATTGAATTTTTCTTTGATTTGAATTGCCTTTGTTCCATTTATTGATTTTTATGCTATTTTCATGACTTGATTGCACCTTTTGATTAAATTAAGCCTTTGCCAATTTTCCATGTCTACACCAATAATCGGATTTTATGGATGATTTAACCTCACATACCTTGGATTGCCTTTTATAGAAGAGTCTTGAGTTTCCACTTCTTCCTCATCAATAACTTCTCCATTCTATTCTACTGATCCATTCCAATTCTGAATCTGATTCTATTCTTGAACAATCTGATTTTCTTCTTCATCATCTGTCTCATAACTGCATGAAATGACTTTTTTTTTTAAATTCTCATCAACCTTCACATTATAAATCTCCACTATCTTCCTCAACCGATTGTTAAAACATTTATAAGCTAAATTATCTTTGTATAATAACCAAGAAAGATACCTTTACCACATGTAGGATCAAACTTCCCTAAATCTTCATCTCTTCTAATATAGAATTTACTTCCAAAAATTCTAAAATACTTCACTATGGGAACATGACCATATCAAAGTTAATAAGGAGTCTTACTAGTACCATGCTTTATATGAACTCTATTCAAAGTGTAGACTTCATTACTCACAACTTCTCTCCATTACATATGAGGCACATTTGTTTCCATTATCATAGTTCTTCCAGTGTCAGAATAAATCTATTCCTTCACTCTACAATTCCTTTTTTTAAGGGGTTTTTGGGGCTATCATTTATCTCTTTATTCCATTCTCCTCGCAGTATGCATTAAATTCACCTGAAGTAAAATCTCCACCTCTGTCTGATCTCAAGAATTTCAGCTTCAATCTTGTCTATGTCACAACCATAGCTCTAAATATTTTCAATTTGTCAAAAGATTCTAATTTTTCCTTTAAAAATGTAAGCCACATCATCCTTGAATAGTCATCAATGAATAGTATGAAATATTTTTCACCATAATAACTCCTAGTCCTAGTACGACCACATGAATTTGTATGGACCAAATCTAACAATCCACTTGAAGAATATATTTTTCTCTTAAAAGTAGATCTTGTTATATTTCCCAACTGACATTCCTTACACATAGAATTATTAGGTTTCAACAATCTAGGTAGATCTCTTACAACATGTGTAGCACTTATATTCATAATATTATCAGAGTTTACATGACAAAGTCTCTTATGCCACAACTAACTATCATCAACTCTAGAAATCAAACCTTTATCCTATATGTTATTCAAATGAAAAATATTACCTTTGGTCTCGGTACCTAATGCAATCTCCTTTATAGAGCTTCCTTTGATTATGCATTTCCCATCCATGAATTCCAACATGTGTTTTTTACAAACAAGTTGTCCAACACTCAAAATATTATGGTTTAAACCTTCAACATATAAGACATCATCAATAATATTCTTACCATCAAGTGTAATTGAACCTTTCCTTTTGATAAAACAAGGATTATTGTCACCAGATCTGACAACGCCACCATCATACCTTTACAATTTCAAAAATTAGTTCTTATCTCCAGTCATATGATGTGAACAACCATTGTCTATTACCCATTCATCTTTTACCTCAACATGTGAAACTAGGGCTTTATCTTCATTCAAGAAAGTAGGATTTTAATCTCTAATAGTAATAAAGATGATCTCTTCTTCACTCTTATCAGACTCTTCATTAGTCACACCCTCACTAGCATAACACTTCTTATGATATTTAGGCTGAAATTTTCTAGGCTTATGCTTTGACACTCTTTCAAGACATTTAGAAGAAAAATGACCAATCTTATTATAAGAAAAATATTTTAAAGGTAGCTTCCCCACATACTTACATAAAATGTGTGAGGGGATGTGGTGTGGCATTTGGGGAAAAGATGCAATTTGTTTCATTTGGTTTCTTGTGTTGAAGGAAAACAAGGGACACATTGTATAGGAGTCTTTTATGATCAAGGAAGAGCTCACATAGTAGGTGTTGTCACGGATCTTGGAAGGAAGCTTCTTACCAGTAGATGATCATGTATATGATTAAAAAAAATCTCTATGATCTACTTCATGTTTGTTCAGTCTTGGGACTCTCATGAAATGGGCTTACAAGTGGGCAATGATTTTGTTGCTCCTCCATTTCAGCCCATATCAAAATAATAGCAAGTAGATCAATCACAATATAGTCTAGCATGGAGGCTTGTGATCCTCTGTTGGGGGTTGGGTTTCTTTTCTAGGTATATTTGAATTTAAGGTCTGGAGATTTATGATTTGTTAGTCTTGATTTTTTTTGGTATCTCACTTTTTATATCAATATAGGGGCTACCCCCATAATGGTAGAACTTATTTTTTTAAAAAGAAAGTGCACTTGAGTGAGAGGAATATAGGGATGGGTGACCTTTTGGGAAGGCTTGATGCTTTACCCCAATGAGAATCACTTAGATGCAATGAGATATGAGTGTTCCTTCCATTCAACCTTGGAGGAAACCCTAGGTTAAGCATAATTAAGTTGAATCAATACTAAGATGGGTGACATCCTAAGAAGGCTCAATTTTTCACCCCTCTAAGCATCACCTAGATGCAATGAGTGCTAAGTGTCCCATTCATTCTCATGATAAATGGGTTCTTGTGAGCCATTTCTTATGAAACATGGGTCAATGAGTTTGACTCAAATAAACATTTGAAACCTAATAGAAGTATCATAGATTCATGTGTAATTTTTTATTTAGTAAGACCCATAGCACTAATGTTGAAGATGGATAGGGAATTTTAGTGGACTAAAGAAGGTAGAGAATCTCTTAAGGGATTAAATGAAGCAATAGTGGTAGTGCTAACATTGGTAGATCTTAACTTTCCTAACCCTTCATAATATTTGTCGATAATAGAGATTGTAGTGATAACATAGACACATTACTTTAAAAAGGGTGAGAATTTAATTTAATTTAATTCAAGAACCCTCAATAACTATGAGTTAAATTACATTAAAAATATTTAAAGAAAAAAATATTATCTACTTAAATGCCTAAAAATATTTAGGCATAAATAAATTAACAACAGTGCATCCCAACTTGAGGGACTATATTATGGAAGGATAAGTAAGCGAGAAAAAATAAAGATAGATAATTAAGATAATGAAATATAAAATTGACATCAAGCAGACACAGATCGTCAAGGAAAGGGAAATGTGTCTATATATTGTCAATGAAATGTAGGATTAGTCTAAACATATAAGAAATTGAGGATATTGTGATTATTGAAGAATCACTTCTATATATATGGATCAAGAAAATAATATGATTTATAAGAATAGGTGAATATTTGGTAAGCATGTCTTGTTCAAAGATAATTACATTCAGGTTACAAAGAAATTATTTATCCTAATAGGGAACTTCTTGTTTTGACTATACTTCAATGGATTTTTTTATTTTGGTCATGCTAATGGTGCATATTCCTTACCAGACGCATATGGAAAATAAATATAGCTGATCTGGTGTAGCTCAAGATCTATGAGCCACTTATTCCATTGGCCATGTCTATAAATGTTGGCCACAAAAAAAGGAAATTGTAAACAAGGGTTGTGGTGCAGCAACAATCCCTACCAAATGCAAGGCCATAGGGAAAGTGGCATAGGGAAAAGTGTTTGAAAATGTTGAATCAAACTTACATAAAAAAAAATTTGAAAATGTTGGATCAAACTTACATAAAAAAAAAATTGTATAAGAATTACTCAAATTGATCATAATACTAGAACAGTTTTGTGATAAATTAGTATGTTGTTGACAAATAAGTGTGTTATTTTTGTGCTAGTGAAGTTCTAAGAAGAACACATTTGAATAAAAATATTTCAACATCAGACATGAGCTCCAAGGTAATTAAGTTCTATAATAATAAGTGAAACTGTGAAAAATGATAATGGTAATAAAATAAATACTATGAACTTCACAAAATATTCCCCTTATTATTCTATAATTTATTGAACATTGGCAAAAACAAATAATATGTTACAAGTGTAAAGTACAAAAGAACTTTTACAAAATGAAAGGTAGTTGCCAACTACAATATGATTAATGTATATATTAAAGATTGAATAGTATAGTTGCAATACATTTAATCAACCTACAAATATTATGGAAATATTTACTAGAAAAATATATTTAGTTCGATTATTAAAACACTAACTGTAATACCCCAAAAATGGGCTATAGGTTCATTAACCTCCTATATCAACACATCGAACGAAATTGACATCAAAGTCCTAACCAAAGGCATATCTGAACATCATCGAATCCTAATTGATTATCTTAAATTCTGCATCGGGGAATATTCCTAGTAATATTCCTAATCATCATAATTATCTTTGATTTAATGATTATTTGGCGATAAATCCTATTTATCCTAAAGTTTAATTAATTGAATATTCTCAATATTTAATTAATTAAGTTTAATTCTACCACTTAATTATTTAATTGAATTTAATTATATTTATTCCTAATTATTATTATTTAAATTTGACAATAAATCAAAATTCCTATCATTAATTGATTAAATTCTTATTTAATTTGTAAGAATTTGCCTAAGGCAAAGAATAGAAACCAAGATCTAGAAGCTCAAGAGATAGCACAAGAGAGACAAATATGATATGATCAAATGATCAAATAATGAAATAGATAGATTCAATGAATTCAATTTCATACAATGTAGGAGTGCCTAAATATATAGGCAATGTAATAAGACTACATGATAAGGAGATGATAAGATATCACCCACACAAGGTGGAATCACATGTCCACCAAAGGTGGATCATCCTCCAATATGCAATAAAGTATGTGCATTGGATTAGGATGATAATGTGATAAGAGCACTAAAGGTGGATCTCACACACAACGAGGTATGTGATGACAACTATCACACCTAAAGTGGAGATTCTCCTAACCATGTGCTAAAATGAAATGCAAACTCCTAAGTGTCTCAAAGACAAACTACTATGCAATGCATTATCCTAAGTAAACTTAAGTAAAGTGTAATTAGTAAATACTTAATTACACCAACACCCCCCCTTAAGTGCAACTTAGGGGAATGCACTTAAGCTCACAATGCAAGATGGGTCCCGACTACTAGGCCAAGTTAGGTACCCATGTACAATATGCAAGAGCAATAGAAAGCAATCTCTCATAAAGCGGAGAAAGAGGGAAAACCTCATGGGAAAAACCCTCCCCCAAAAAGAGAGATGAATACAATAATAAAAAATGAGAGAGAAGACCTCATGTGAGGAAAATATCCCCCCCATAAGATAGAATAGAGAAGTCATGTGACCCCCCTTGATGAAATAGGCCGCACCCCCAAGAGAGCTCGCAACTGAAGAAACTTGCTCTCAGTGAAGGGTTTGGTGAAGATGTCTGCAACCTGCTCTGCTGTAGGACAATATTGCAATGCAATGACCTGCTCATGTATCAAATCTCTGATGAAGTGCATATGAACCTCAATGTTTTTGGTCCGCTGATGTTGGACCGGATGTCTGGAGATCTCTATAGCACCCTGATTATCACAATGAATGACTGTAGGTCGTGGAATGCTGAAACCAAACTCCTTCAGGATATGCTGAAGCCAAATAGCCTCTGTAGCTGCAGTAACAGCCCCTCGATACTCAGCCTCAGTTGAAGAAAGAGCAATAGCATGCTGCTTCTTACTCTGCCAACAAATGGGGCCTGAACCAAGATGAAACATGTAACCTGAAGTAGACTTGCGACCATCAAGATCGCCTGCCCAATCTGAGTCTGTATATCCAACCAACTGAAGTCCTGTACCTGCTGCATAGTGAATCCCATGTGTATGTGTACCCTATATGTAGTGCAATATGCACTTGGCTGACTTCCAATGAAGCTCATGTGGCTCTTGCATGAAACGAGAAACCATGCCAACTGCAAATGATAGGTCAGGGCGTGTATGTGTCAAGTAGATGAGACTTCCAACAAGCTGTCTATACAATGTAGCATCAACAAGTGGTGTAGAACACTTAGCCTCTAACTTGACACCTGATAGAAATGGAGTGGGTGCAGCCTTGCAATCACTCATGTGAAATCGAGCAAGTAGATCAAGAGCATACTTGGGCTGAGAAAGTGTGATCCCTGCTGAGGATTGTGTGATCTCAATACCAAGAAAATAGTGAAGAAAACCCAAGTCTGTCATAGCAAATCTGTCCTGCAAAGAAGACTTGACACTAGCAATGATGGATGAAGTACTCCCTGTAATGATCAAGTCATCAACATAAAGTACAAGTATCAAGTGTGAGTCATCCTGCCGAAGAATGTAAACATTCGAATCTGAATGACATCTGGAGAATCCTGCTGAGAGAAGGAAGGAATCCATCTTGGCATACCAAGCCCTAGGAGCCTGTTTGAGGCCATAGATAGACTTCCTTAACCTGCAAACCATAGTAGTATCCTGGATGAATCCCTGTGGCTGCTCCATATAAATCTCCTCATGAAGATCCCCATGTAGAAATGCACTCTTGACATCCATCTGATGTATAACCCAACCATGAGCTGCAGCAATAGCAAGTGTCAAATGAATGGAGTTCATCTTGGCTACAGGTGCAAAGGTCTCGGTGTAGTCAATACCAGGAACCTGAGAGAAACCTTTTGCAACAAGTCTTGCCTTATACTTATCCACACTTCCATCCGCTGCAAACTTGGTTCGATAGATCCACTTACATCGAACCACTTTTCGTCCTTTAGGAGGAGGAACTAAGTCCCAAGTATTATTTCTTATCAAAGAGTTATACTCTTCCTCCATAGCTTTGTCCCACTCAGGAACACCTGAAGCTTCCTTGAATGATTATGGATCGGAAGCAATTGCAATATAAGCATGTGGAAATGATTTATGTTGTGACCTTGTCCTCCTAGTATCTGAAGGATTCCCCACAAATGAACCTGCTGAATCAAGTGTTTTTTGTGCCCAACGAGGTCGAGTGGAGGAAGAAGATGATGAAGGAATGTCCTCAACTATTTCTTGACCCTGTGAAGGTGGTGGCCTATGAGTCAGTGTTGAGGGAGTTTCATCTTCCAAGTCACTATCATCACTTTCATTATCTGAAATGGAGGAAGTAGGAGGAGTTGAAGAATCCATGCTAGGACAATTCTCTTCAAAGTGAACACTCCTCTCAAAGAAGATCTCATGTGTCATAAGCTTGTATGCCTTAAGAGTCTCGGGATAACCAACAAATATGCAAGGCTTGCTTTTTGGTTCCAATGCCTTGCATTTTTGTGGAGGTATGCATGCCCATGCTTGACAACCAAAGACTCTAAAGTGTTTCACAACTGGTTTTCTTCCACACCAAGCTTCAAAAGGAGTAACTCCATCCAAGGCTTTGTGAGGAGTTCTATTTTGTATGTGAGTGGCACAACATATAGCTTCAGCCCAAAAGGCCTGATCGAGAGACTTGGCATGAATCATACAAGTGGCCATCTCCTTAAGGGTCCTATTCTTCCTTTCTGCAACACCATTCTGCTGTGGAGTGTAGGCAACTGAATGTTGAAGATCAATACCCTCAAGTGTGCAAAAGTCTATAAGTCTTGAGTTCACATATTCCCTTCCATTATTTGTTCGAAGAATCTTGATGGCTTTACTTGATTGCTTCTCAACATGAGCCTTGAAGGTGAGAAATTTATCAAACACTTCACTCTTGTGACCAAGAAAGTAGACCCAAGTGTAGCGTGAAAAGTCATCAATGAAGGTGAGGACATAACGAGCCTTGCCAAATGATGGCACTGGAAATGGGCCCATTACATCACTATGAACTAACTCAAGAACAAATGTTGCTCTCCAAGAATTCCCCTTATCAAACTTCTCTTCGGGATGTTTGCCCATTTCACAACCTGAACATACACCTTCTAAATACTTGATTTGAGGTAGACCTTTGACCATATCCTTGATGCTAAGCTGTTGAAGATATCTATAGTTGAGATGTCCAAATCTTTCATGCCAAAGTTTACTTTGTGTATTTGAGTATGTCAACAAGGCATGTGAAGGAGTTTTAGGTACAAATTGAGAAAATGAGTAAAGCCTTGTGTCATGATTTGCTTTTCCTATTGCCACCATAGAATCATCTTTAAGATTTTTGACTACAACTGAATTGGGTAGGAATTCAACTTTCTTTCCACCTCCATAGTGAGTGATTTGGTAAATTGAAAGAAGGTTTGTGCTAAGGTTTGGAACATAGAGAACATCTTTGAAGGCTCCATTTTCCATCTCAACTTCTCCTTTTCCTTCAACATCCACTTGAGTATCATCTCCTACAAAGATGTGAGGTACCATAGATGGTTTCAAGGAAGAAAATTGCTCCTTTGTTGCACCCATATGATGTGTTGCACCTGAATCAAAGATCCATTCTTCTGAAGTAGTTGTACTTGCCACAAATGCTTTCCCTTTACCCTTTGATGTGGAAGGTGATGAATCCTTTCCTTTGTAGGCATTTGGCAACTCAATGTGATGCTTCTTGATTATGTTTGTCAACTCATCAATTTGTTTCTTGTGGCATTGATGCTCATCATGATTTGGCTTCTTGCAATATGCACAAATTTTCTTCTCCTTCTTAGAGTTATCCCCCTTGTTTTTGTTGTTGTTTGTGTTGTTGGTAGAAGACTTTCCTTGTTGTGAGGAGGAAGATTGTTGAGTGTCTGATTGTGATTTGGCCTTCCACTTCTTTTGCTTCTTGTTGGAACCTTTACTATCTTGATTCCCTTGATTCCCATTATTAGCCACCAATGCTTTAGACTTTGAAGACTTGAGAATCCCCATACTCATTAATTTTGTTTGTTCTAAGACCAACATTTCTGAAAATGATTCAAATGAAGGCTTAGTGAAGGCTCTACCCATGGTTAACTTGTGAGTATTGTAACTTGAAACAAAAGCTGCATATTCAGGTGGAAGATGATTCAACAAGTGATTAACCAACTTCGCATCCTTCATGGAATTACCACAATCATCAAGTTGTGCTCTATAGTAATTGACTTTGTTGAGATAATCTTGAATTGTGTCAAAGTTCCTAGGATCTAATTTGAGGAGATTAGTCTCAATTTTGAATCCCATGTCTTCATCCACTTTCCCAAACAATTCTTCAAGCTTATCCCAAGCTTCTTTAGCATCATTTATGTTTTTGATGTGATACATGACTGCTTGAGACATATTCTCTCTTAAGACACCTAATGCTTTATAGTTTTTAGTTGACCAAAGTTGTTTTGCAGCATTATCATCATCAGTGGGTTTTGTAAGTGTACCATCCACATAAGGGTTTAAACCTCTTAGCATTAACTTGCTCCATACATTATCTTTCCATGTAGCATAGTTATGTGGAGTTAATTTGGCAATTGAACCCATGATGCAGAAATGGAAAGAGCACAAAAAGAAAGACACCAACACACAAGACACCCCCCCAATTCACTCAATCAAAGAAACCCCCCCAAAAATGATGATTTTGGCACTTTATAACTAGTGCATATACAGTTGCCACTTGACAAAATTGATCAAAGTGGACTTTTGATTTTGAGGTTTACAACTAAAAATATGAAGCTATAGAAGACTCAAGAAGATAGGACATCAGATCACTTAAGGATCTGATCAATTACAAGTGTTACAATAGGCCAAAATAGACCACTTTCTGAAAGTGCAATGTCTACTTATAATTTCTCCAAACTGATATCAGATCTGGAAAGTAGACAAAAAATTATGCACTTTCAAAAAAAATTTCACCTGAAAATGTGTCCGTATGAGCCCGTACGAAGCCTCTGAAGTTGCAAAAACAGGGATCAGACAGGTACAGTCACCAAAAACTGCAATTTCTGCACAATCCATGATCCAAAACCAGAAAAGAATAGCACCTCTGAAAAGTTCAAGAAATTTTAGCCAAAATAAAAAAAAATTGCACTCAATTTGGAGTCCATATGACCAAGTTATGGCCTTCCAAAGTCAGACTGCCAAATCCAAACTGCAAATGGTGAGGGCTTGAAAATTTTTGAAAGCTGCTGACATCACCTGTCACAATATCTTAAATTTGACAGTTAAATGACCGTCAGTGCAATGCAGAACACCTAGATTTGACGGTCACATGGCCGTCAAATTTTACCTCATGATGTGCTGACGAGATCCATGGATTAAATTTGACGTCCTAAAGGCCGTCACAGCAAAAAAAAATAGCCCCGATGACGGCCAAACGGCCGTCAAATTTAACATACTGAAAATGCCAAAAGTTTGAAATTTTTTTTTAAAGAAATACCATTTTTGCATGCCGCCACTTGTCAAAATGTGATTGGGCCGTAGGTGGTGACGTGTGACGAAGCACAGAGCTGGATGCGGTCTGGTCTGGGTTTGCGTGCTATATATCTGGCATGCTACAGGTGGACTGGGGTCTGCTTATGTGGTAGACTGTGTATATGTGGGTACCTGGGCGGAGGTACTGTCCGAGCAGGTGCGCTACTCACGAGAGGTGGTTTGAACCGCCGGTCTGGTCTAATCGGGTGCGCTACCGTGTAAGAGAGGAGCGGCGCAGGAGGAGCCCGCGTGAAGTAGAGGAGGCCTGGCTTTGGTCTTTCAACCATTCAGTGGTGGGATTGACCACTGCTCAAGTTGCAGGCGGAGGGAGGAGCGCCCAAGCTGGAGACTGCGACCGGGCCGCGACCGAGCGGGGAGGTGCTGCGCAGGAGGCATACGGAGGAGGACCGCGGTGCTGAGGGTGTGTGGGACTTTAGTCCCACATTAACTCCAGCGCTAAAAAAAACAACCGTTTATCTATTTCAATAGCCCCTTCCAAAACAAATTAGCGCTAGTTTGGATTGCTTATTCAGCTTGAGTTGTTGACTAACGCGGAGGGTCCCGCTTGATGGTTCTCTGCGGGTTGATGATGATTGCGTACAGCAGACTTGAGATATGGATTGTAATAAAGGGGGCCTAAAAGGCCAACATTTTTGCACAAAATATATTTCTGAAAATAAAATATTATTCCAGATCCGAAAATAAATACAAAAAAAAATATTTCTAGATCCGATACAATAAATGCAGACTGAAAAATTATTTTCAAATCTGATATAATAAAAGACGGAAGTAGAAATAAAATCAGATCTAAAATATTTGATCAAGAATAATTACCCAATTTTGCAGATCGGGCCATAAAGGTCCGGTTTGCAAAAAAATTTTGCCTCAGATTTGACTTTTGCCCAATATAGGCAAATTTATAGTCAAAATTTATGGAAACAGCCACCCGGATGCAATGGTGAGGTCCGATCTTGCTCAAACCGCTCTCACAAAATGCTGATCCTGGATTTGGTTCGTGGCCCTCCAAAAGTTGAAGCAATGAATCGCTCTCCAATGGCTATGCAATGAAAACTCCTTTGGCTCTGATACCATGTAAGAATTTGCCTAAGGCAAAGAATAGAAACCAAGATCTAGAAGCTCAAGAGATAGCACAAGAGAGACAAATATGATATGATCAAATGATCAAATAATGAAATAGATAGATTCAATGAATTCAATTTCATACAATGTAGGAGTGCCTAAATATATAGGCAATGTAATAAGACTACATGATAAGGAGATGATAAGATATCACCCACACAAGGTGGAATCACATGTCCACCAAAGGTGGATCATCCTCCAATATGCAATAAAGTATGTGCATTGGATTAGGATGATAATGTGATAAGAGCACTAAAGGTGGATCTCACACACAACGAGGTATGTGATGACAACTATCACACCTAAAGTGGAGATTCTCCTAACCATGTGCTAAAATGAAATGCAAACTCCTAAGTGTCTCAAAGAAAAACTACTATGCAATGCATTATCCTAAGTAAACTTAAGTAAAGTGTAATTAGTAAATACTTAATTACACCAACATAATTAATTAAAGCAAGTTGTCATATTTGATGATATTATTTTTGAATAAAAGTTTGATTAAATGATTGATTAACCCATAAATCAATTATTTTAATTTAAAAAATCAGTTAAGTTGAGAATAAATCACTTTATTTATTTATTAATTCATAATTATCCATGTGCACAATCAAAGAGCAATTAAACTCCAAATCAGAAAATCAATGCAAGTTATTGACTTTTTGGAACTCAACATCATTTTTGAGTTTTAAAGTTGATCTAAACTTCTAATTTGAGTTAAAAAGTTGTTTTTGCATGATTTGCATGCTTTTGTGAATTAAATTATCTTTATTTAAAAATAACTCAAAAATCAAGTTGAGTTTATTTGAGTGATTTATGGCTTTTTCCATGCACCTCCAAAGCCTTGGATTTCTATAAAAACAAGGCTCAGCTCTTCATAATTCATCTCTCAAATCCACAGAATCTTATAATTTTGCAAGCTTACTTTGCCAAAGTCGTCTACTAATTGCACAACTATTTTGAAGAATTGGAATTTGGAGAATCAAAACTTATTGCGAATCAAGGCTATTGTGAGATCAAATTTATTTTTTTACATTCATTTAGATTCTTTTTCATATCATTGTTAGATCATTTTAGCATATCAATTTCCATATTAGCATAGATTCATATCAAGTTTTCATATCATTGCATAGAAAATATAAAAAATATAGATTAATTGCATTCATAATTCATATCAGTTTTGCATTCAAATCCTTCATTTAGGTGTTGTCAAGGTCACTAATCTCGATAACAATCTGAGAACATCACACTCGCACCTATTAGAAGGCAGTAAATTGCCTGGTTAGTTTAGCTTTCAATTCATTGTACGATTTCAATTTTTGCTAACCTCTAATGTTTTACTGAAGTATTGTGTCTACAGATCAGGTACAATTTTCACACACACACTAACATAATATGATATAACATAGATAAGGTGGAAACCAAACTATAATTACTTTGAAATTAAATTGTAAGGAAAATAGCTACTATACACACTAAAATGTGCACTTCTCTAAATCTTTACTTCCAAGGGAATCCATGAATGGGAAACCTTGAAAAGCAACCTAGAGCTCCCTAGGCATGGAGTGCAAGGATATTAAGAGTGCTCTCAGCTAGAGCTATTAAGCCTATGACCTTGCTAGTAAACCATGCAATGGAAGATTCAATGGAGACAAGGGCAAGAATGCCAATATCCTCAAGAATCAAGATGAGAATGGAATGCAACTATGCTAGAAATGAGAATGCAAGCTAAGCTATGAAAAGGAAGATGCAAGTGTTACAATCCAAGATAATTAATCTATGTGAGCTAATCTAGAGCATAGAAATGAAGCTAATCTAGGAAAGCATAAACATGAAGCTATGATGCAAGAAATGAAAGATGGATGCAAGAATGTCTTCAAAAAGCTCCAAAGTCTCTAAGCAATCCTGCAGCATAAGGTTAGTATTCAAATAATGGATCCTAAAATGAGAAGAGAGCTCTCCTTTTATAAGAAATGAGAAAGAATGGACCATGGAGATTAAGAGGCAAAATATTTAATCAAGGGTGGAGCTTGAAAGAGGAGCAATCCATGTGCAAAAGTATTCTCCAATGAGAAAATAAGAGTTGACTTTTGTGTCCATATGAGACAAAAAGTGCTTTTCTTCTTTTTATTAAATAAGAATAATGCTTTATTTGTGCAACTTAGGATAGGAGGAAAAGTGGGGGGCTTTTTATTTAATAAAAGAGGAGGAAATTCCTTTTAATTAAATAAAGACTTAGGCTAAGATGGTTAGCCCATAGAATAAAATAAGATAAATGATAAAATTAGGATTTGATCAAGAATAAGAAATTGATGATTTAGCAAAAGGGGCTAATAGTCCAGGTGACCATTTTTAGGTGATTACAAAAAGAAGACTATTGAACATCAAAAACTAGTTAAGAGAAAATTGTGGAAACCTGATCTAAAGATATTAGGAAAAAGGATAATTGAGGAAGGGAAGATGAATCAACTACCTAGATACTATGAAAGGTATGATGATGTGGATAAAGTCAAGATTGAAGATATTGTAATATGTCATATGCTAGTTTTTAAAAATAATATGATTGAACTAGAAGGTAGCATACCTAAATATTTGTTTGATAGATTAGAAGTTAGAAAGCATAGGGAACTAGAAGAAAACAATTAGATCTATGTAAAATTAATAGAGCATATCCATCTAATTATCTCTTATAATGAGATTGAGAGGATTCTTAAAAGGGTGAAACCCTTATTGAGGACAAAACCAAGATTGATCAAAATAATGGTAAGAAAATATGAAGTGGAAGAAGATACACAAAAGGCCATTGAAAAACTTCTACTTGAAGAAGGACCCAAAAAACCTAATCCATCTAAGGGGACCAAACGAAAAATCATAATGATAGGAGAATTATCCAAGTTAGTTAAGGAAGAAGAAGAGAAGCCTAAGGATGATGAAAAATATTGACTAGTTCTAGAATACACTAAAGTACTTAGACTTATTTGTGGTAAGGATACCTATGTCTTAGGACACTTCATAGGATGTTGATGACACCTTTCAATAAAATTCTAACACCGATCTTGAGATAGATAACATAAATGCATAGAGAATAGTAAGAGTGATGGATCTTTGCACAATAACTGAAGGTAAAATGAAAGAAGTTATGGCCAAAGAAAAGAAGGATACTAAAATAGAAGAGATAAAAGTACCCATCTCTATTCCTTCTTATAATCCTATAAAGGAGGAATCTATCTCTACAAATCATTTTTCGGCAAGTGATAGTAAGCCTTTCATCACCAATATTGATGAAATGGATGACGATGAGCTAATGAAGCTATCCCTTATGGCCTTTGCTAAGGATAATGAAATATCATAGTAGAAAATTGAGAGGAAAGTCAAGCTAATGGATAGGGTAGTGGACAGGATTAATAAACTCTTACCTATACCTCTTACTTTCCAAGGTAATGATACAAAAGAGAACTTGGGAAAAGTCCTTGATGATCTTCAAATGCACTTCACTTGTTTGGGGAAGGCTGCAGCTGTGAAAGTTGAAAAACAATTCATGGAAAAGAAATTTGAAGAGGTTCGCAAGTCAATAAAGTGGTACCTAGACATACTAGATGTAGATCTCTATAATTTTGTTGACTATTAGTGACTCACACTTAGTCATTATCTAGGCAATGATGGTCGTTCATCATTGCGGCCGAGTCATCATGTATAGGCTGAGTGATTTAATGTATACTTACCGAGCAGTAGTACCACTGAGTAAACCAATGGTCACTAAGTATTTTTGTACTAGCCAAGTTAATTTTTTTGTTGAGCTATCTAAGTAATAAATAATGAGTGATAGAGATATCAATAATGCCAAGTACAGTGAATGTTGAGTATTAGGGATATCATTTTTTGAGTTAGCCAGAATCACCATATGAGTTTGTTATGGCACAATGATCGAGGTAAAATGTTTTGGCCGACATTCATGTTTTGTATTTTGTTTGTTGAGGAAATCATAGAGGTGATTACACACCTATTTTGTAATCATTAATCCCTATGCAACACTTAGAGCCAATCAAAAATTAGTAAAGCTTAAGTGACAATATGAGTAAATCTGACTCATAGATCTTGAATCATGAAGATGTTTAGTTGTCTTTATAAGGAGAAGATCTGAACCCTAAAACAAGTTAGTATGAGAGGATGTGAAGGGAATGAAGGAATGAGTAGAATGCACATTCAGATCAGTAAAGCATTCAGATAGAGTTCAGTGACTGAGTTAAGCATTAAAAGACAAAACATAAATAAACTTGATAGAAGAGATAAAAACAATACTGTACGGAGAAGATCTGTAATCAGCATACAGTGCAAACTGAAGGATTAGGTAATGAGACATTCTAACAAGTTTATTAGGGTAAATCTCTTAACTGACTGGTTTTAACAGATCTATTGTAATATCTTAGCTGAGTGCTTACTTTTTTGTAAGTTTTAAATCCTTTAGCAAGGTAGATTGTTAAGTCTTTTAGCTCTTAACAGGGTAGACCCCTCATAGGGTAGATCATATTTTGATAAAATTTGTAGTCCTAATAGGCAAACTTTATACTGTAGTAGTGAAGATTTGTGGGTGTCATCCCCACCCCAGTTTTACCTTTCAAGCGTTTCTGGGTAACCAAATTTACTGTGCTATGAGTATTTTCTTGAATGATGCTTAGTATATTAGTTACTTTGTTTTGATGAAGTTTTGTTGATGCTATGAAAAAGTTTTATGCAATGTTAAAATGGATTAGTAGGTGATATCTGATTCACCCCCCTCTCAGTATCACATTTCACAACTATATTTCCAACAATTGGTATCAAAGCTTCAAGGTTTCTCATAGAGAGTCTAACCACTTGAAGAAAAAAATCTTGAGATGGAAGTTAATAAGCTAGGAAAGGTTATAGAGAATTAGAAGGTTGATGTACAACTTGTATGCACCCTAAAATGGTCACCTAGGCTTTGGGCCCCCATTCAGCAATTTATCAAATCCCTGAATCAATATTTTAAAAAATCAACATTTTATCAATTATATCAATTTCCTTGATCAAATCCTATTTTATCATTTATTTGATTATTCCTTGGGCTAACCATTTTATCCTAAGTCTTTATTTATTAAAAGGAATATTTCCTCCCCTTTTATTAAATAAAAAGCCCCCACTTTTCCTCTTATCCTAAGTTGCACAAATAAAGCATTATCCTTATTTTATAAAAAGAAGAAAAGCACTTTTTGTCTCATATGAAGCACAAAAGTCAACTCTTATTTTCCTATTGGAGGATACTTGTGCACATGTATTGCCTCTCTTTGATGCTCCACCATTGATTAAGTCTTTTGCCTCTTAATCTCCAAGGTCCATTCCTTTTCATTTCCTATAAAAGAAGAGCTCCCTTCCTCATTTGCATATCAATCTCTTTTATGTTAATGTTATGTTGCTAGTTTTCTAGGTCATTTGGAGCTCTTTGAAGACATTCTTGCATTCAAGCTGTGAAGATATTTTTGTTGCATTTCATTTAGCTTACTTTCTTGTTTTCATAGTTGCATAATCATGGCATTCTTAGTATAGACTTTCTTTATGCTATAGATTAATCTCGCATAGTTTAATTAGGAGGGATTGTAAGACTTGTACTTTCCTTTCATAGCTTAGTTTGCACTTTCATTTTTATAGACTAGCTTGCATCCTTAGTCTTAGCTTACTTGCATTGCATTTTCATTTGATTCTTGGGGATATTGGCATTCTTGCCCTTGTCTTCATTTGAATCTCTCATTGTGTGGTTGACTAGCAAGGTCATAAGTTTATTAGCTCTAGCTGAGAGCAATTTTACAATCTTGCAACTCCATACATAGAGAGCTCTAGGTCGCTATTGAAGGTTTCCCTTTCATGGATTTCCTTTGATGTAATGACTTAGAGAAGTGCACTACTTTTGTGTGTACACAACTAGCATTACAACAACTGGAAGCAGCCAAAGGTGAACTGAATAAATCCTTAAGTAGGAGGAGAGAAATTGCTATTCAGAAAAATGATTCACAATATCAAGAAGAAGATACAAGTGGACTATTTGATAATGGGATCTCTATAGAAAGTGACAAAGCCATAAAAGAGCTATTGGAGAAAAATACCATACTAAATGATGACATTAGAAATCTAAAGAGAGAACAAGAAATTTAATCTGTCAGACTCTGTGAAGTAGTTGAACAGAAAAAGAAAGCTAAAGAAGACAAGACAATGGATAAAGAAGACAAAAGACAAATAGTAATG
Organism: Chamaecyparis obtusa; assembly: GCA_027943335.1. NCBI lineage: Eukaryota > Viridiplantae > Streptophyta > Pinopsida > Cupressales > Cupressaceae > Chamaecyparis > Chamaecyparis obtusa. The sequence goes on from BSBK01004856.1 coordinate 353,448, forward strand.
AGACTGGATGAAAGGAAAAGTGACATGCAAAGGTTGACCAACAATCAACTAGACATGGTAAATCAACTGTTGTTTGTTAATCAAGAACTAGGTAGGAAAGATATGGAAATCAACAATATGAGATCTGAAAATGATCAACTAAGAAATGAACTAAGATCTGAAAATGAAATCAATGAAAGGATGAGAAAACCTAATAAACCTACAAAATACTTTGAAGAGCTGTTAAGGTCACCAAGAAGATCTGGTGATAGATCTAGGCTTGGACTAAATGAGCATTCATCATCCATTGAAGGAGGAGAATCATCAAAGAGTGGAGAGAAAAAGAATGCAAAATCAAAGAATAACAAGCCCACATGCCATAAATGTGGTAAGCCAAGACATACAAAAAACATATGCAGGAGAAAACATGGTAAGTCTGATCGTAAACTTAAATTTAATGGGCATTGCTTTAATTGTAAGAAACATGGACATCAGACACATGAATGTAGGTCTAAGGTCAGTAGTCCACCTACCTCACCAAAGTTTCAAGGACATTGTTTCAACTATCAAAAATATGGGCATAGAGCATTTGAATGCACATCTAAACCTAAATGGTCATCAAATGAATAGACAAAGTCACCCGTGAAGAATAACTCATACAATTGGGATTATAACACTTGGTACAATTGTCATTACTGTGGAAAATATGGACACATTAGAGAAAATTGTATGAAGACTCATTTCAAAGGTAAATCCAAAAGTTGGATGAATGGAAGCATGGTATGTTACAAGTGTAACAAGATAGGTAACCTAAAGAAAGATTGTAGATCACCTATGCCAAGCAATGATCAAAATTAGAATGAAGATATCCATGAGAAATTGGGAAATCAGATGAATAAGACATGGAAGAAGAAAGAAGAAGAAAGCACAAGTGAAGCTAGTACATCCGAGGTCACCCAATCTGATGGATCGGGTGATCACACTTCTTCAAACTAAGAAAAGAAGGTATGTTTTGAACTGAGTCTTACAATTTTTTATCTTACATCAGTTCCTAACATAAGTTTAGTAAAAGTCTATATTTGCATAGATAAAGATGCACTAGGATATATCTGAGCAAAGTAGAGCATTTCATTTTTTGATGCCGAGCGTTAGTGTTTTGACCGAGTTATCAATATATGTCAAGCACTTGTGGTAGCTGGGATGTGATATACATTGATCTATGTCTAAATGGTTATATCGACCGAGCTTGTGTTAGCCAAGGTTAACATAGGTTTGCTGAGACAATTGTATTCCACTTAAAAATTTTTACGGAGCATTTATGAGGCCCTAATTCAAATTTTTGGAATCTATAAAATAGAAAGTTTCCCTTCATTTCATTTCACCAAGAGAATTGAGATTTGTTTGAGCAATTCAGAGAGTGAGTAACCAGTTTATCTAGGGTGATTCCAAATCTTTTCAGCATGCCATTGGTGAATCATCTACAGAACACTTACAAAAAAGGTACCCTACCGAGCAATATTTTTTTTCAAAAATTTTAAGTTAAAAATGGCATCATCATCATCAGTTGCAACAAAGAAACAAGGGATGGAGGTTTTCAATGCACAGTTGGTAAGGAATGAAGTTTGTAAGCCACATAAGTTTAAGGCAATTCCAGAGAGCACGATCATAGGAGATCTCACTGGTGCTCTATCCTCAATTCTAGAGAATGTGTTGATAATGAATGACATTAGGTCTTGTTATATGTGCAAAATCAGAGGGATTGGAGACTATGAGATTAGGGAGGCATATGAAAAATTGTGTGATAATGGTGTGTTGAAGCCAGAATACAAAATGGTTGCCAAGCAAGGGTTAGTTCATGCCCTAGATTTTTCATAGAATTTAAAAGTTGAATGGATAAAAATTGTGTTAAGTTGAGTGCATGATATGCAATTGTGGCTGGAAGATGGACCAGTGAGGATAATGAAGGAAATGATTCACTAGGTAACTAGATACCCTACAATTCTATGAAAAAGATCAATGAAATGTTCAAGTAAGGAATAAATTCAGGCGAACACATAGGCAGTTTGGAACAAATGTGGAATGACGATTTCCACTATCACCGATCTAAAGATTGACTTTGTAGTTAGGGTTATCTCACACAAATTCTACCAATCTAGTCAGTTGGAAAATGTCCCATGTATGGCAGTGGACCAGGCATGGAAAATAATAAAAAAGGGACACACTTATGATCTCGCAAAGCTCCAGCTGGCTCAGCTTGCCGAGAACCTAAACTCAATCTAGAATGCAAAGAATTCTATGTGTAAGTTTGGTTCCTTGCTTATCTATCTATTATTTTATATTCAAAAGTGTTTTCCTACTGTTAGAGGTGTGATATGGGATACGAAGAAACCAATTATAGTTCATATCAATGTGTTCATAAGTCGGATAGGATAAAGTTTTAATGGTGTAATGGAGAGTTATTTTATTGAGTTCAAAAAGAAAATGAGGAAGAGGAGTATAATCTCTGTCTTTAGTTGAAAAGTATAGCCAAGATATATGTTTTCTAGCTGACACAGACTTCACCTATGTACAAGCAGTTTTATCAAGGGTTTCATGGCTAATGCCACTACCTTATAAGGTAAACATTGATGAGACTACAGGTGCTATAATAGCCCTTCTAGTTGAAGAAATTTATAATAAGGCTCCTTATTTTGGAACATATAAAGAAGCCAAATCCAAAATAACTATGGTATTGATGGATGAAACTGTAGAGAGAAAGAGGAAGAAAATTGTGAAGAATTTGGAGAAATTGGTGGAAGAAAATGAGAAAAATGCACCACTTGAATTAACTCAAGGAATGGGAGAAGATGAAGTACGTGATCATAGTGAAAGTGAAGAAGAAGAGGTAGAAGTAAAAAAGAAGATAGTACTTGCCAAGCCCACACCTAAAAAGATACAAAACCTAAAGTGACATCGACACCTGTGCTTAGGCCTAGAACAAGGGCAGTCTCTTCAACTGCCAAGACACAAAAGAAATCCCCTGCATCAGGAAAAAGAAAAGTTGTTAAGACTAAGGCAGTGCCGGCGTAGGCAAACAAAAGGCCTAGAAGGAAACTTATTTTGGAAAAAGAAGATGATGAGGAAATGGAGAGTGATGAAGAGGTGAAGAAGACTATTGCATTACAGAGTGTAACACCAAATGTGGATGAAATATGCCACACTATCACAAGCTCTGCTGGGCTTGAAGATCTGAAGGAATTAAATTTTGGGAGCATGATTATAGGAGATAAAGAAAGAGTTGAAGAAGCTATTCTTGAAATGCTTTGCATCTTCAAGATGTTACCTATATAGTTGGACAAAAAAATTCCCAAAGAGTTGAGCAATAGAGTTGCCCAGAAATGGGAATATGCTCTTATTACCAAGAAACAAATAAGAGAGAGCACATTAGCTCAAGTTTCATCAAATCTCACCCCTACAAATATCAAGAAAATTGTGGAACAATACTGGAACAAATTCATTCCCAAACTTAGAGCTTATTCTATCCTTCAACACAAGGTTGAGGATGTTGTACATGAAAGTCTGAAGACTTGGAAAATAGTTTTTGGGTTGTTAATTGACAAAGATGCAAGTACATCTAAGGATGCTGAGCTAGATAATGTACATAATGCAATGGAGTTACCTATTTAGGAGACATAAGCTCATAACGAAGAGGAATGTCAGAAGGTATCATAAGTAAGTATTGTTGACATAATAGAGGATACCCCATTAGAAACTCAAGTATTGATCGAGGAGGATATACAAGTTGAGGAAGAAAAAGACACATCTTTGCCAAGCATCAATACTGTACTCTTACAAGTGAAAGATTATGTGAAAATTGATGATACAACAACTGTTAACACTACCCCCACCAAACCTGAAGTTGTTACAGTTGACATGCTAGATGGTATGAGCATTACCCAAGAACATGATCAGTCAACAATACAAAATCAGCCTACATCTATCGAGGAGTCACAACAAGATAAAGGAGAGAAGTCTGCATTAAATGACTCAAGTCCTCATGTGGAGGATAAGGAAAAACAAGAACAAGACAAAGCTATTGACATACAAGAGCCTAAGGAACAAGAGGCAATACAAGCTCTTGTACAGATGCCGAGTGAGAGTACACCAAAGAAGGAAATACTAAAAAATAAGGCAAAAATATCTTCACTGGAGGTAACAATTGATGAAGTTATTGTCATTCCAAAATGGGATTCTGATAACTTATCTTATGAGCATATGCAAATACTACAAGATTTATTGAAGAGGAAAAGTAGACAAGAAGAACTTAGAAGAGAACATCAGCAAAAGCAGGTCTTGTATGAAATAAAAGAAATATTTATTGATGCTTTTGAGTTATTTGATGTAAATAATTCTGATCCTATACTAGAACAACTTGTCCATATAGTCAAGAAAGTGACTAATGAAGAAAGTGGAGCCAGTGATAAGTTGTTGCAGTGGTCAAAAAGAAAGTTTGATACCAAGATGATGGATAAGTTATTTGGCGAGATTGCAGTAAAATAGGTAGCACTTTCTACTTTGGTAACAGAGTCAGAAGAAGTAGTTGTGAATGCACAATATCTTCTTACCAAACTATTCCATGTAGAAGAATTCACAAAGGATAACCAAGGTCTGGTAGATGAACTACATCAAGAAATCAAGTCTACTAGTCAATCCTTAAGCTTGGATGCCGAATCAAGTTCAAAACATTATGCCAATCTTATGCATACACAAGGAAGGATAGTTGAGTTGATGGCTAATGATGGAAAGATAGGGGCTCATCTACTCTCTATGAAAAAAATCTTGACACCTCATCTAGATGACATTCAAAGAGAGTTAGCCAAGGCTAAGGACTTAACTCACAAAGATCCAAATCTGTCTACAGTCGAGAGCCTAGTCAATCTAGCTGCCGAGCTAGAAGTGCAATCTGAAGTTTTCAACATTGCTACAACAGGATGGGAAACTGCATTACATATGGTTATGATGCTTCATAAACCATTTCTGGAGAAATACCTCATGATCCCCACTCTAGAAGAAATCAGGCATTCCAAAAATAAGGGGAGATTTTTTTATTATTGTTGATAACTTCAAATAGAACTATTTTGGCATAGAAGATTTTGTTCTAGTTCATTTCTTGTTGTTGCAAGATATTTTGTAATACTGGATAGTGAGTCCTTTGTAAGAGAAGTGAGCTCCATATTGTATTTACCGCTAACAAGGTTATAGAATCCTAACAGTTGTTGTCCTCTAACAAGGACTTGTACTAATGTAATATTTGTATCATTGGAAAATGGCACCATTTCCATTTAGGACTAGTTTAGCCCTCTGAGTACGTAGTTTGGGGTCATGTCAAATTCTTTAGGTAGGTCCCTGGCTTGAATCTGGCTTTTCTACTCATTCTGCCCTTTTTTCCACCTTCTTTCTGCACTTTTTTGGCATTCTGAACTGAGATCCTGAGATTCTTGACCTCAGGATAAAGGTCAACCTTTTAGTTCAAGGTCAACCTCGACCCTAACTTGGGCAAAGAATGACCTTGACCCTGACCTTGGTCAAAGTCAACCTTCACCTTGACCCAGGTTCCAAATTTCAAGATTCCATGATTTTTGGATGTTGGGTTTTAGAAAGAATTGTTTTCCCACTTCCGGGTCAGCTGTTTTGGTCTCTAAAATGGTAAAATCTTAAATTATATTTAATCTATGTCTATTTCTAGGGATATGGGCCCAATGAAAATTTATTTCTCATATGTCAGCCTCTCTACGAGTTTGTGCCCTAGATCACTATAAAAGAAAGCCTTCCTCTCTTATGGTCTCAATCTCTCAATCAATCAAGTGCATCCATAATCCATCAAGTTATCTCTCAATCAATCAAGTGCATCCACAATACATCAAGTTTTATCTCAAGAAAATCAAGTGAGAAAGCATTTAAGCATTCAAGTTCTCCATTGAAGATCAAGGATTCAATCTTTCAAGCCTTTGGAGGGATTTAGTTCAAGCATTCAAGATTCATCATTCAAACCCTAGATCTATCCATCATGGTGATGTGATCTTCCTTCAAGATCCTTTGTTCATCTTCAAGATCTACTCATTCTCCCTTCAAGGTGGATTCCAACCATAAAATCATAGAGGTTTTGATTTACATTTGTTAATGTTGTGTCCAAGCTTTCATATTAACATACTTGATTACATTTCAAATACAATTGCATATCTATTGAGTAGCATAGCTTTGTTGTTAGATCTACTTCTACTACATGCTAGCATTCTCTATTTCAATTCTATTTTAAAGGTTGATTACAAACCGGGGTTTGACCAAGACAAACCCCTCATCCAAAAAAAAAAAACCTTTTTCTTGTAGGTATAGGTGTGGGACAATGAATTGTAGTTCAGATCTGAGTACCCTTTTTGGTGAACTACCGAGATCCATGAATAGAATTTATGTCAGAACATTGTAGGTTAAGTTCATCTTTTTGGGGTAAGATTGTGCCCTGGGGTAAGATCTTACCCCTATTTTGGGTCAACGTCAACCTTCTTCAGAAAGACAAGAGGTTTCTCGGATTTCTCTATTTTTGTATTTCCAAGCCAGATCCGGTTACAAAATTTTTAGAAATTGTACACAGACACCAGAAAATAGTGATTTATGAATCTGCTCCTTATAAGGATAAGTATTCACGTTTGATTAAATTTTTACATGTCCACAACATTTTTCATTATATCATTTCCCACTTTAGTATCTTACCTACAGACATATTTTCCTATCTTACATCTTGGAATACCCACCCCATCTCTTCATTTTGTTTCTTTACATTTTGGTGAACCTGCAATAGACAACTCTTTCTTTTTGGTGTTAGATGTTTTGCCTTATTTCCTTAATATTAGTTTTCTTTTATGCTCTTGCATTTTCAATTTCAAAAAAAAAAATCCATATATTCTACAAAATACAAAAATATTTCTTGTATTTCATTTACTATAAAGATTTTTAAGATGCTTTGGTGTGTGATTATTTTCTTTATTATCCCCCTCTTAGCATCTCTTTATCATAATTATGATGTTTATGAGAATATCATTCACTTCATTATGTTGGTTACTCTTCATTTTTCACTTGCCTATGCTATTGTGAGATTGACTGATACTAGTCTTCCTACTTTTAAAGCTTTGATTAAAGATTTATGTGGCAGACTTATTACTCTTTTGGATTATGTGAAGAATTCGGTAGATGATACACCATATCCTAATATTCCTAATCCTAATCCTATCCTTCCTAATCTTCCTAATCCTTGTGTGCTAGAAAGTAGTCACACTTCTATGAATCATTACATCCAAGAACACTCAATGGTGAGGTCTCGAATAGCGATTCACAACTCTCTATTCATGGAGTGCAGGGGTTTGTATATGAGGCCCTCAGATTGACCTAGTTATGCCCATGCAAGTACACCAAGAAATGAGAGATTCAAAGATGAATAGCAAGCATGCTAATCTCCATGATCATCAAGTTATTGCATGCAATTGAAACTAGTCTAGATGATAACAATGCAAGAAATAAACTATTCTATTGAAATGAATGCTTATACAATGTTAATCTATGAAAGGAAATATGAATTTAAACTATTATGTGAATGCAATATTAATCTAAACTATGGATTGCCATAAGGCATGAGAGAAGAAGACAAGAAGAAAGAAGTCTCAAATATCCAAGCTCCAAATGTGCTCAAAAGCTTCTTCCAAGATTGCTCTCCAAACCTGTAGTATGATAATAACATGAAAATTCTGGGATCTGAAATGAGAAGGAGAGGGCTCCTTATATAGGAAAATGTGGAAGAGAATGCATCCTCAAGAGCAATGTGGGATAAATCCAAAAAGAGGAAATAAAACTCATTTTTTAGAAAGTGTGGAGAGAAAAGGGATTTTATTTATTTTTAATTATTTGTTTCCCTTTTTTCATCACAAAGAGCTTTAAGAAGATTTTTTATTTATTTAAAAGAATGATTCTCTATTAATTAAATAAGATAACATTATTTAATTAAAAGAGAGATATCATTCTAAATAAGATAAAATCATTTAATTAAAAAAAGATTTTAATTAAATAAATTTATTTCATTTTAAAAGATATTTCTTTCAATTAAATAAAGTTATTTTAATTATTTAAGAGGGAATATTTCTTTTAATTAAATAAAATTATTGAAAGAATCAGGAAAAGGATTTTTGTTTTGTTTTTGTTTGATTTATTTCCTTTTCTATCACAGATTTTGCTTTAAGTGGAGATTTTATTTATTTAAAAGAGGAATTATCTTTTAAATAAATAAGATAAGTTTATTTAATAAACAGAGGAATATTTAATTAAATAAGATAAAATCATTCAATTAAAAGGGGTTTTAATTAAATAAGATTATTTTATTTAAGATATATTTCTTTTAATTAAATAAGCCTATTTTATTTATTTAAAAGAGAATATTTCTTTTAATTAAATAAAATTATTGATGAAATGATCAAACCTTAAGAAATATTTGAATTATTGATTTAATTGCAATTTGATCAAGGAATTGATTTAAAAATTGCAAAGCATTGATTCAAGAAATTGATAAATTAATAAATGGGGCCCAAAGTCTAGGCGACCATTTTAAGGTGCATACATTTGCCCCTCTTTGACTAATGTGAGATCGATTTGGGACCACATGTGGTCAAAGAATGGAATTGAAATGTGAGATCGATTTGAGATCACAAAACAACCCAGATGTGTGTTCGACGGATGGGAACACATCAAGACAAAGATAAGCTGATTGAAAAAGACAAGGCCAACACCCCTATAAATAGGTAATTGTCAAGTCTCAAATAAGAGATAAGAATCTCAAGCAAGGTTTGATTGATAGGTTTGATAAAGCTGAATCAAGGATTGAAGTTTAATAGGTACTACCCCCTCGTGATCAAAATCGAAATGAGATAGAGGAGAAACAGTACATTGATAAACTTGATTAAATCAAACTAAAGATAAGGATCTTGATGTAAGATAAAAGATATAAAGATCACAAAACCAAGGTAGATCATCATAAAAGGTTATGCCCCAAGGTTGAATTAGAAGAAAAGAAGTGGGGTGAAAGCGAATGGAAGATAGAAGTTTGGAAGAAATGGAAAGAAATGGAGAGAAGAAAGAGAATTTTCCTGTAGAAAGAAGATGCCCCAATAATCAATCAACTGTTTAAGATAGAAAATTTTGATTGAGATCACGAAAGAAGATAAGGAAATGAAGATCAGAACGTGATCACAGTTGATTAAAATTTCAAAAGAAAGATGAAGGAAACCCTCTCAAACTCATAATGCAGCCTATAAATGCAAATTAACATGAGGTCTAACAATGCAAGCTACATGAAAATGCAAAGGTGTACTTGCAATAGAGCAACTGTAACATAGGATTTTGTGTTCTTCATTCATTAGAGAATGTAAGGAACTTATTTTCATCATTGGGCCATTATTAACGGACATCGGAAAATCACACAATCATCACTAGTCACAAGCGCAACTATGAAGATATGAGTATGATTTATATCAGATTGGAATGTGAAAAGATTCTAACATGAGCATCAAGGACGTAAAGGTCAAGATGACTGCAATGTTAGCTTACCCAATTTAATGTAGCAAAACCACTCTCACATCAAGGCATAGATGCCAAGATGACTATAAGAACAGTTGTGCAAAAAATAGTCAAGGATGATGCCTTAAATCTCCTAAGTGTGTCAAGGAGACAACAAGAGACACTGAAGAGGTTCAAGACGACACCCAGAAGTAGAAAGCAAATAAAAACATGCCCCATGCCCCAAGTCTTCTAGTTATGCATCATGGAGAGACTTATTAGATAGGGACACTCAACAAAAATCAATAACAATCAGCACACAAAGAAAAAAAATCATGACATATCTCAAGCATTAAATGTTGCATTTAAAAATTTAAGTGTGTAAACTGATATTGAGTTTCGAGGATAAGGATCAAATGCTTGCAAGCAGGTAAGATCACATGACCAAACTGGATAAGACCAAACTGATAAGTGTTGAGAAACACTTGACGCCAGGGGTTGTGTTGAAGAACACAGTTGGGTTGTTTTGAAAAACACCATTTGCGAGGTGTCCTAAAGACAAGCATATCCAAGAGACCAAAGCTAACATAGTGATGCCCCCTAGACAAAGACAAAGACCAATTCCAAACCAAGGCAACAAGGACAAGGCATGATGGAGAAAAGCTAAGTGTCGAGGACGCATGCTAAGAAATAGGGGTGCGAAGGCCTCAAGTAGTGCCCATTTCCAGGTTTTCACCACTTGGAAGAATTTTTTCAGGACTTTTTATAATTTTTTTTGTATTTTTTGCTACCAAGGTGCTTGTTTCCAAGTTTTCACCAAGGCACTTTTTCTATTTTTTTGATATTTTGAATTTTTTGATTTTTTTTGTATTTTTGGAATATATAATTTTTTTGGAGATACATCAAAGCGCCTATTGCTAGGTTTTCACTAAGATGATCATTTTTTCAAGACATTTTCTGATTTTTAGAATTTTTTCAGCATCATATATGAATTTTTTTGATATTTTTTTAGGATTAATAAATATGTACAAAGGATGCCCCCACACAGAATGAGCATCAAACTCCCAAGCAAGATCACATCATGTAGTCCCAAAGTCTAGCAAGGTGGAGGACAAGAGGGAGTAGCAAGCTGACGGAAGAGATGAAAGACTAGGGAATGAAGAAAAATGGAAGGAAGAAATCCTCAAGGACAAACTCCTCAAGAGTACCCAAACTAGGGAAAAATTGTCATGTAAAGCGCATTTGGACAAGCAATAAAAGGTCAGCATAGGATAAGTCACAAAAGAGGAATGCAAAAGAAAGAAAGGATGCAGTCCAAAGGAGTAGACAAGTCAAGAGGCTTCATAGCATCGTGTTTTACTTTTTTTTATTAGATCAAGACCAAAGGGGAAAATGATAGCGAAAGGCTAAAATGAATGGAGGAAAATAAATATGAAGGCTAAACAGGAAGATAATGAAAATAAGATCATCGTAAGATAGCTCACAAAATAGCCAAATATTCGTGTATAGATCAACATTGTCAAGATCAAAGAGAGAAGATGGAATGGATGAAATATGTAGAAGAACTACGCATGATGCCTGATTGCTAGATTTTCATCATGGTACTTATCCAAGATGCCACAAGAGAGTGGTTTTCACCATAGGATGAATTTATTTCTCTTTACTTTTGCTACCAAGGTGCCTGTTTCCAGGTTTCCACCAAGGCACATTTTCAATTTTTTTCATTTTTTTTTTTTGGAAGAAGGCAAAGTTTTTAGATAATGCTCCTTGAAAGGATAAACCATGATATGCCAAGGATTCAAAATGATATGCTCAAAGATGTTGATAGAGAAAGGAAGATGGATGAGAAAAATAGAGAATAAGGTTTTGTGTAAAGTGAGTGAGGTTGGAAGATAGGAGGAATAAGCAAATGAGGAAAAATGATAGAAGGTAGAAGGATAAGGAATGGAAAGATTGTGAAGGGTAGATGGAAAGGAAGGCAAGATCAACATCAACACATACCTTGAAGGGTGGCGAGAGGATGGAGGAAACTTGAATGAAGGAATCCGTGAAGGAACATGGTGAATGGATAGCAGAGGTTGCAGTTTAGGCGCATGGAATGAAAGAATGTTTTTGGAAGAAGATGAAGTGGAAGCCTTTGGAAGCTTGAATGTCAACTTCACTTTTTGCTCAATATTAGACTCTTTCAAGAGAGACTTTGGAATCCATATAACCTTAAGCTTTTCATTTCTTTTTGATGATCTAGAGAGAATATCTTTAATGATGGATTTTGGAACCCATACTTGTCTTGTAGTTTTCTTCTTAGATATCTCTTTTGACTTTAGGCCTCCATGTCGATTAGAGGAGACATAGTGATCTTTTTTTTTATGGATTCTTGTATTGCTTCTTTTTCTTGTATTGAGCATTCAAGTTACTTCCAAAAGACTTGGGACTTGTGGAAGGAGTATATGACTGGTTTAAATGGGTAGGTGGATGAAAAGGATTCAAGGGTATGCATCTATGTTGATCTTAAGGAAAGCTAGGAGATGGAGGGACGTAAGGACCCAGGATGGATGACGAATCAAGAGAGTTAGGAGGGGAAAGTGAAGGGACATAAGGACCCAATATGGAAGGAAGGCGTGATGCCTTTAGTATTAGCGGAGGAGGTCTAAGGATGGATGTGGAAGATACAAAAGGATAATCAATAAGTTCATCAATATCTATATAACAACCAAGGACATCAACATCTTTAGAGTGAGCATTAAGATTTGCAATAGGATCATTAACATCTTGAATAGGAGCAACTTCTTTGATAGGATTATTTAGAGCTTGCAAAGATTTAGAAAGAGTAGAAAGCAGAAGCGAACATGAAATGGTAGAACAAGAAGATGGAAGGCTTCGATCTTGACATGTTTCTTTGGATAGCATAAGCGCATCATTTTTTTCTTGATTTTCAATAGGCTTAACATTGGAAATAACAACACCATTTTCAATAATCTCAATGGAAGTAAGGTCATCTTGATTGTCAATAAGCTCAATGGTATGAGTAGTAGCTTGATCTTTCTTAGGAGGAGACTTAAGACATGGTGGGATGAATGAGAAAGGGTGTAGAGGATCAAAAGAACCATGAAATGGAGGAGATACATCATGAAAAGAATTGGATGACATGGAGGGTTCTTGATCTTGATCTTTCTTTATATTTTTTTCTTTATCATTTTTAGAGTCCTCTTGACATGGAGCCACTTGTAAAGACAAGGAAGCATGTTGGAATTGTATGGAAGACTTTGGAAAAGATGGTGAAGGACTAGCTGAAGTAGGCATTATAGCGCATAAAGGCTTAGACTCTTTAGGTTTAGCATTATTGAAAGTATTTGCATCCAAGTGAAGGTTAGCTTGAGTTTCTTTAAGAGGTAGCCCTTGAGGATAACTATAGGGAACCGCATGAAAAGTATTAGGATCTTTGTTGGATGAAGGATTTGTGAAAGATTTGGAAGACTCAGAAGCTTTAGGAAATGTGTGGGTATTGGAGGAAGTAGGGGATGGAAGGGAACCATCACAAGACAAAGGTCCATCATTAACATAATCTTGCTTGGGAGTTTCACTTTTATCTTCAGCATGAGATTTCTTAGAGGAAGGATTCTTATAATATTTATGTTTCCAATCAGCGCGGTGCATTTTATAGTCCTCAACAGTAGTAGATGGATCATAATCAAGGTATTGTTCAAAAAAATCATCAAAGTCTTTTTCAAAATTAGAATCATGTGGATCGCCATCACGATCTACCCAATAGGATGATCCTTTAGTAAGCCTAAGCACATGATGAGGAGGACTCTTAGGAATAGAGGTGTCATAGGTATCACAAGGGCTATCATATTGCTCATCATGGTATGCCTTGTGACGAGGAGTAAGACTCTTGGGAGAAGTAGAAGAGGAATGAGATTATGAAGAAGAGGAAATTGAAGATCCTGTGGAGGAAGAAGACTTGGATAATGAAGAATGCAAATAATGTCTAGAAGAGTCATGACGAGACTTGGAAGATGAAGAAGAATGAGAAGACTTAGATGATGAAGAATGTTTGGAAGAAGGAGATCGTGACATGATCATGAGTATGATTCTAGAAAAGGCCTATGATTTACTTGATTGCTCTTGTATTTTTATCATAAATTTACCATCCATGAGAGTTTTGGAAGAATGATACTCTTCAAATTGAGCAATAAGTTCAAGATCATCTATTTTCAAGAGATGTTCCATAGAAAGATAGTTGAAACTCATAGTTCTGGAAGAAGAAGAAGAATCAAGCATGGAAGAAATGAATAGAAAAGATGAAATAGAAGAAGGTAAGACTATATAATAAGAGGAAAAGAATCAAGAAGACATGGAGAATTTAGGAAAAAGAGGAAGAATGAAAATGGGAGACTAGGAAGACATGAGAGATATAGAAGAAAGAAGACCAAGAATCATCTTGTGCAAATTGATACCATTGAAGTTCATTTGGATGTTGAGCAACATGTCATAGCACTTTTGGGGATATCTTTGAAGTTTTTATCACTCAGGAACTCAGATTTGTTTGTTTTAAAAGATCACATAAATACATCAACAAATTTTCATCATTGATCAAGCACATAAGACAACAATCAAGGAGTTTAAGCAAACAATGTCTTCAAACAATGAGCAAGGGGCAAAGCAACCTTGCACATGAACAAGAATAGTGACTTAGTATGCTACTCCTTAAAGATTCTACTTGTGTATGTTCTTGAAATTGTTTTAGCAGACACTTAGAACACAACAACATCCTGTCAAGCTATCTACAGGGATATACATGGCTTTTCTAAAAGGAGTCCTCGATATATGCAAGGTACGTGAGGCACAAATCTGTAGATGAGAAGAATCCAAAATCACACAGCCGGGGGGAGACGGTAACCCAAATCTCCTCCTTCACTTCTCAAAGGTATACAGTTCTTTGAAGCTTAGTCAAGAGTGAAATCTAACTCATTCCCAAGAGAGGTGTCTTTGGATTCACCTCCCAATATTTATACTCCACCGGAACACGGGAGTTAAGGTCGTCCCTTGAGGTGATGAAATCCCCAAGCAAGCCTTCTAAAAATTAAAAAGTAAGTAATTCACTATCAAAAGTATTGGAAAGCACTAAAGGTGGTACATTTAACCCTTCAAGTAAATGTGAGGTGAGTCCACAAAGTGGTGCATTTAACTCCTCACACAAACTCAAAGTGAGTCCACACCTTAGAACACTAATGAGATCAAGAAAGCATAAAAAGGGGGAAACTTTGTGGAACACTTAACACTCTTTTCAAGTAGACCCCTCCCCTATGTATGAATGTTGACCTTGCATCCAAAGGGCGGTAATGAGGGGCGATCAGAAATAAGTGAGTCCAACAACCCAATTTAGCTAACAAGATCAATCAAAAGTACTCTAAGATTGCTTATCAATACTACTCACAAGCACAAAAGGGTTTGAACCATGGAATATTTAACTTTCCAAGTAAACATGAAGTGAGTCCACAAAGTGGTGCATTTAACTCTTCATGTAAACAAGGAATGAATCCATGCCCTAAATTACTCAATGAGATTTTTGATATTGGAACCAAAAATTACTTAAGGTGTAAACACAAGCATTCACTTACACAAATTTGTATGAAAGAAAATCTATGTTCATTCATTTCCCATTAAGAGCATCAATTGAAATGTGTTCTATGAAAGCATGTAAACACTCAAGCCAAACACATGAGAGGTTCATTCTTATTTCCAAAATTCAAATGTTGTAGAGATGTAACAAAATACCTCAAGTCCAAAGCAACGCGCTTAGTAGATTTTACCTCATTTTTATTTTTTTGTTAAGCATCTCCATGAAAGCAAGCCACGAACCTTCCAATGAACAAGACAAGCAAACAAGCAAACAAGATATGCAATGTATACTCAACTTATGCAAACCCTAAGGTGGTTAGATTTGAAAATAAATTGTTAGGAGCAATAATAACCAGAAAATAATCCAAATGACAACTCACATCATGCATTGAACCATGTGAAAAATAAGTGCATGCTAATCATCAAATACCCTTTTTTTTAATTTTGATTTTTGAACTTGTC
Organism: Chamaecyparis obtusa; assembly: GCA_027943335.1. Classification (NCBI taxonomy): domain Eukaryota; kingdom Viridiplantae; phylum Streptophyta; class Pinopsida; order Cupressales; family Cupressaceae; genus Chamaecyparis; species Chamaecyparis obtusa. The sequence goes on from BSBK01004856.1 coordinate 369,084, forward strand.
AACAAGATTGGACTTATACCACATGAATTCGGACCCTAAACCCAAAATGCAAAAAAAAGACCTCTATCAAAAAATAGAGAAATTTCCAAAAAATGTCAAAATTTCAACAAGATCTTTTCATTTGTGCCCTAGAGAGCCATTTTTTCAAAATAGACCAGTTTTTATAAATTGACCAAATGAGCTATGATATGACCTCTAAATTAAAAAAACAATGAATAGACCCCTTGTATAATTTCAAGACCTTTCTAGAAATGTAATTTTTTTTGAAAAATATGCTGATTTGCGTCAAAAATTAAATTTTTATGAAAAAAAAGAAAAAATCATAAGAAATACAAATTACCTCAAAAAATTTAATTTTTTTATTGAAGCTTCTCTGATATGTCGCCAACTTGAAAAAAAAATTTCAGACCAAAACACCAAGTGGTTTGAGTGATATGATCAAATCTTTCAAATCTAGGGTTTTCCATCTCTAAACAAATCACACAAGGGTTAGCTCCAAAAATAATCAAAATCAACATGCAAGAGGTGGGTTGCCCCATGGTGGGTGCCAAAAATGTGTGCTAGAAAGTAGTCACACTTTTGTGAATCATTACATCCAAGAACACTCAACAGTGAGGTCTCGAATAGTGATTCACAGCTCTCTATTCGTGGAGTGCAGGGGTTTGTATATGAGGCCCTCAGATTGACCTAGTTATGCCCATGCAAGTACACCAAAAAATGAGAGATTCAAAGATGAATAGAAAGCATGCTAATCTCCATGATCATCAAGTTATTGCATGCAAATGAAACTAGTCTAGATGATAACAATGCAAGAAATAAACTATTCTATTGAAATGAATGCTTATACAATGTTAATCTATGAAAGGAAATATGAATTTAAACTATTATGTGAATGCAATATTAATCTAAACTATGGATTGCCATAAGGCATGAGAGAAGAAGACAAGAAGAAAGAAGTCTCAAATATCCAAGCTCCAAATGTGCTCAAAAGCTTCTTCCAAGATTGCTCTCCAAACCTGCAGTATAACAATAACATGAAAATTCTGGATCTGAAATGAAGAGAGGGCTCCTTATATAGGAAAATGTGGAAGAGAATGCATCCTCAGGAACAATGTGGGATAAATCCAAAAAGAAGAAATAAAGCTCATTTTTTAGAAAGTGTGGAGAGAAAAGGGATTTTATTTATTTTTAATTATTTGTTTCCCTTTTTTCATCACAAAGAGCTTGAAGAAGATTTTTTATTTATTTAAAAGAATGATTCTCTATTAATTAAATAAGATAACATTATTTAATTAAAAGAGAGATATCATTCTAAATAAGATAAAATCATTTAATTAAAAAAAGATTTTAATTAAATAAATTTATTTCATTTTAAAAGATATTTCTTTCAATTAAATAAAGTTATTTTAATTATTTAAGAGGGAATATTTCTTTTAATTAAATAAAATTATTGAAAAAAATCAGGAAAAGGATTTTTGTTTTGTTTTTGTTTGATTTATTTCTTTTTCTATCACAGATTTTGCTTTAAGTGGGGATTTTATTTATTTAAAAGAGGAATTATCTTTTAAATAAATAAGATAAGTTTATTTAATAAAAAGAGGAATATTTAATCAAATAAGATAAAATCATTCAATTAAAAGGGGTTTTAATTAAATAAGATTACTTTATTTAAGATATTTCTTTTAATTAAATAAGCCTATTTTATTTATTTAAAAGAGAATATTTCTTTTAATTAAATACAATTATTGATGAAATGATCAAACCTTAAAAATATTTGAATTATTGATTTAATTGTGATTTGATCAAGGAATTGATTTGAAAATTGCAAAGCATTGATTCCGAAAATTGATAAATTAATAAATGGGGCCCAAAGTCTAGGCGACCATTTTAAGGTGCATACAATCCTAACATTCCTAATATGACTAATTCTCCATTTGCTATTCCTAGTTCTTCTCATACTTGTGATGAGGTTAAAACTATGGTTCATGATGCAGATGTGCAAGAATTCTTGGATTTACCTTCCCCTTCTTATCCAATCCAAGATGATATTAAAGGGAAGAGAAAAGCAACTTCTTCTAAACCTATTATTCTACCTTACACAACCTTTACTCATGAAAATAATAAACAATCACCTCCTGTAGATGATTTGCATGATATGTACACTACATGATATAATATGATGACTAAACAGGGTTATAAAGGTTTAGGGCTTGGTGTTAATGAGCATGGTCTTAAGTATCCAGTTCATATATCCCCTAAATGAGATATGTGTGGTGTTGGTTGTTTGCAATCTCAATTTAAGGTGGTTGATTTTGATCATCATCCTCCTCCTCACGTTCTTCTTCAAACACCTACCTTAGATTACCCTGATACTCATCAAGAGGTGGCTAAGAAGGTGTATGTTCAGTTAATGAATTCCAAGAAAGAAATTTTTAAACCTATGTCGAAACATTCTCTATCCAAGTATAAATGTTCTTTTCATTATAGTAATACACATTTACTTTTTGATTGTGTGCATTTCAAGTTATATGTTAGAGAAAGAGCCGCTTTAGGAATTATATCTCATTCTCATGCAGTTTTATAATTCCTTCATAATTTTGATATAGGGGATACCCCTCATTCTGATATAGTATAGATCTCTTCTCCTCTTGTCTCTGGACTAGGGGCAAGAAGTATATGTTCAACCAGTCTCCTAGGATCCATTAGGCTTTTTTTTTAATCTTAAGCTTAATTGGTATTCTTTCTATTCTTCTTCTCTATGGTTTTGTATTATGTTTATAATCATCCATAGATTTTATTCTATATTCAAGATATTTTTTCTAAAGACATTTGTTTTGCAAAGGTATCCCTTGCTTTCATCCCTAGAGGGCAAAGTTCTTCCTTCTTTATCTTTGTCTAGGGATTTGCTTTCCTTAGCTTAGTGGCATTTGTTTATCTTGCATCATGATTTCATTATATGGAATGAGGTATTGGCTATGGATATCCTTTTATTTGAGAGGTTGTGATCCTAAGTCATCACTTCTATATTTTGCAAATTATGTTCTTTATAAATTCTTGCCCTTGTTGTAGGGTTAGAGTTTGATTCCTTTGTTCAAAGAGTCCTCTTCCTCTTGATTAGAGGGCGCTGAATGATTGAATCTTTGTTTCTCTTTCAAATATGATATTTTATCTAAAGCACTCCTCTATGGTGGGGGTCTTGTTGATAAGATCTCTTTCTTTGAGGATCCTTTTTCCATGAGTGACATATCCTTTTCACGATTATCTATGCTCTTGGATGTAAGTGTCAATACCCTTCGCTAAGAATATAGTGTACATTATTGTTAATAGGATATCTCCTTATGTTGTGAACCAGGTATCCTCCTTCTCTTCCTTATCATGTCTAGTAGATAGCCACGTTAAGGAGGGGGGTATTTATAGGGTTTCCCTTATGCCACATTATTCAATTTTCAATATCCTAAATCCTCTGAAGATAATGCACATAAGTTGCTAAATACTGAAGAGACACATTTTTCAATTTTAAATATGCTAAATCCTCTGAAGGTAATGCACATAAGTTGTTAAATCCTGAAGAGACATGCATTTTTCAAAATTTTCAATATGCTAAATCCGTGGAAGGTAACACACATAAGTTGATAAATCGTAAAGGGACATGCATTTTATATTCCATGATGATACAAGAAGGTGGATCTATGGGTATTCAAAAATTTGTCAAAAGATGCATTACAATTGCAAAGTATAATTTTTGGCTAAACTATCAGGTTTTGCTACCTGTTAGGCACTGCCTCCTTGGTGATTCATGGTAAGGTGGGTATCTTACTAGGTGAGGTAATCATTTATGCTTTTATGATAGCTTTCCAAATATGATATTAGTATAGGAAGCATTTCTTAGCAAGGTTTCTTTTACTAGTTGATTTGGGTTTGCTTTAGTACTAACCACTCTCTTTTGTGTATTTTAGTTTTGTCTTTATTTTTACACCCTCGTGCATGTATGTTGAGTTAGAATCCTTATCCTAGGGGATCATGTCATTAACTAAGTGATATTCTATCTCGTTGCGAATCCACTTGGATCTTTCTTCTTCTTTACCAAGAGTTTGCATCAAATTCATACTCTTGCTAAAGTGGGGGCCAAATGTATTATCAGAAAATGGAAGCACTTCCATTTAGGACTAGTTTAGCCCTCTGAGTAGGTAGTTTTGGGTCATGTCAAACTCATCGGGTAGGTCCCTATCTTGAATCTGGCTTTTCTCCTCATTCTACTCCTTTTTCCACCTTCTTTCTGTACTTTTCTGGCATTTTGGACTGATATCCTTAGATTCTTGACCTTAGGGTCAAGGTAGACCTTTTAGGTCAAGGTCAACCTCGACCCTAACCCAGGTCAAGGATGACCTTGACCCTGACCTAGGTCAAAGTCTACCTCAACCTTGACCCAGGGTCCAAATTTCAAGATTCCATGATTTCTAGATGTCGGGTTTCAAAAAGAATTGTTTCCTCGCTTCTGAGTCGGCTGTTTTGGTCTTTGAAATGGTAAAATCTTAAATTATATTTAATCTAGGTCCATTTCTAGGGGTATGGGCCTAATGTGAATTTATCTCTCATATGTCAGCCTCTCTAGGAGATTGTGCCCTAGATCACTATAAAGGAAGCCTTCCTCTCTCATTTTCTCAATCTCTCAATCAATCAATTGCATCCACAATCCATGAAGTTATCTCTCAATAATTCAAGTGCATCGATAACCCATAAAGTTTTCTCTCAAGAAAATCAAGTGAGAAATAATTCAAGAAATCAAGTTCTACATTTAAGATCAAGGATTCAAGCTTTCAAGCCTTTGGAGGGATTTGGTTCAAGCATTCAAGATTCATCATTCAAACCCTAGATCTATCCATCATGGTGGTGTGATCTTCCTTCAAGATCCTTTGTTCATCTTCAAGATCTACTCATTCTCCCTTCAAGGTAGATTCCAAGCATACAATCATGGAGGTTTTAATTTACATTTGTTAATGTTGTGTCCAAGCTTTCATAGTAACATACTTGATTACATTTCAAATACAATTGCATATCTATGTAGTATCATAGCTTTGTTGTTAGATCTACTTCTACTAGTTTCTAGCATTCTCTATTTCAATTTTATTTTAAAGGTTGATTCCAAACTGGGGTTTCACTAAGGAAAACCCCTCATCTAAACAATAAAACCCTTTTTCTTGCAAGTACAGGTGTGGGAGAGAGAATTGCAGTTTAGATCTGAGTACCCTTTTCAGTGAACTTTCGAGATCTGTGAACAGAATTTTCATCGGAACAGTGCAGGTCAATGTCAAATTTTGGGGGTAAGATTATGCCCTGGTGTAAGATATTACCCCTATTTTGGGTCAAGGTCGACCTTCTTCAGAAAGACAAGAGGTTTCTGGGTTTTCTTTGTTTCTATATTTGTAGGCCAAATTCGACTGCAGAATTTCTCGAAACTGTACACAGACACCAGAAAATAGTGATTTCTAAATCTTCTCATTTTCAAGATAAGTATTCACGTTTGATTAAAGTTTTGCATGTCCATTATATTTTGCATCATATCATTTCCCACTTTATTATTTTACCTACACATATATTTTCATATCTTACATCTTGGAATACCCACCCTATCTCTTCATTTTGCTCCATTAGAATATTCTACACCTCATAGGGCAAGGTCTCTCAACAAGGACACAATACTTTTGAGTACATGATTTGTGGCTACAATCTCCACTAGGGTTTTCCCTTGGCTAGGGTTTCCTCAAGAATAAATCATTGTGTTATGAGTTCTTTACTTAATGTGTATGTTCTTATTTTAGTTGTTGCATAGTTAAGTTTGAATCAGTTTAAATGGAATAAAAGCATTGCAATATTGATTCAACCCCCTATCAGTATTTCTTGATCCTAATAGTTTTGACCCTTTTGTCTCTTTTTATTTCATTCTTAATTATTGAGTTCTTTAAGGTTAGTTATTATTATCTTGGTGTAAAAATGGTTTAAGGTATTCCTCAAAAGTTTTTTGAACCTTAGTCACAAAAAAATGAAAATTAATCAACTTAGTGAAACTGTGCCTAATAATTTGTGCAATTTTCACTTTCTCATTAAATATTATGTTATAGAAGAATCATCTTGTTAGTAGTAGTAATGTCCATTTACCTTCTATCAAATTTCTTACAAATTTTTCTAAGCTAGTATATAATAAAATTTTATACAATAATCTTAGTAGTATTTTTCCTTCATTCATACGCAACCTCTCTTCAAATATCTCCATCTTAGTTTTTTGAATAAAAAGATAAGAGGAGAAATATCTAAATAGATTAATAGTCTTATCAACTTAACCTACTTGAATCTAATTAATAATTTTTTAAGTGGAATATTGCATCTAGACCCAAAAGGTTCCATAAGCTAGAGAGATTGGACTTCATTGGAAACAATATAGGAGGTAGACCTAGATGGTAGTCGGAATAAACTATCATGAAGAATACCAAACTCTCTTGGAAAACTTCTACATATCAGAAGACTTTTTATTCAACACAACTATTTCAAAGTAGATATATTCAAACCTAGAGTTGGTCAACTTCTCTTACAACAACCTGAGTGTAAACATATCTAGGGCAGTGATGGAAAGTCTTGAAATCCTTTAGTTTTATTATAATCTATCATCAAACTTTTTATAAGAACATCTTCTAATGAAAATATGTAAAACTGCAAGTTCTCGAGCAATAGACATTTCTTGTAATGAGCTTGATAGAATGATTTCATCAACCCTTGCAAACTCCTTAATACTAGACAATCTCAATCACAATCATATTTCATTTGAAGGTCTAATTCCAGATACACTTTACAAGTTATGAAATTTGGAATCTATTTATCTTTCATTCAATTTTCTTTCAAGTTTAATACCTATGCCTTTTACCAAAATTAAAGTACTTATATACTTCAATGCTTATTTCACCAATATGATAGGTTAATTTGTAGAAGGTTTTTAAAAAAAAAAATCAATCTGTCAATTATGCAAAATAATTGTCTATGCGGTTCACAAAAATTTCTAGTGCATGTGTGTCCAAATCAGGGTAAATTATTGAAATAATGTTATCAGTGAATAGTTTGTAATAAACTTGATAGAATGAATTCACTGAATGAGAGTTCCTAATATATACTATTAATTAGACATAAATTTTGTGAACTATCTAAATTATGATTTCTAGCCTGTAATATTTTTGTGCAAAAGTATTCAATACATATATAAAATGGTTAGAGCTTCAATCCTATTTCTTGTTCATTGTGGAAATAAGAAAAAATATAGTTATGAAGAACGTGAAGAATGCACTAAATATGGTTGGGATGACAAAAAGTATTACTGGAGTATTAATTTGTGTATGTATAGTTTCATTAAAAATGAAAAATATAATTATTGTATTAACAATATGTCAAACACTTGAAAATACTTCTAGCATTTCCATTTTTCAAATAGGTGTAAAAATAAAACTATATATAGGAGAGGAATGAACTCTGATAGGGTTTGGTCTATCATATTGTTGTTTTGAATCCTTGTAAGTTCTTTGTGATTTTATACCAAATTTATTATAGGAATTTAGGTTTAAATATGACTCCGAGCAACTTTGGACCAACACTTGATGTTGGTGTTGGAGTTTTTCCTATGAGTGTACATGGCTCCTCCAAACAAGAGGCCTCACAAGTTTTATCCAAAGGTGTTTCATGAGATATGACCTCATGAGGTCCATCTTGATAGCGTAAAAAATCTCGCCAAGGATTTCTTTCTATTTCTCTTTTCCAACCCCACCCAAGTCTATCTTATCCTCATGAATTTAAGATGTTTTAGGGCCTCTTGTAAGACATGCATGAGAATGTTATTGGAGGGTGGAGTATCACATTCATAGTAAATATTTTAGTTTGATTGTTGCTAGCATAGTCCAGTCTGAGTTCCATACAAGAATAGAACATCTTTCATAATCATAAATAATAATAGGTTATTTGATGAAGTGGGATAATTTTGTTATACCTATTTTGGTGATCAAGAATCCTTTCAAGTTCTCGATGTTGGGTAAATGATAGTTGTAATTAGTCCCATGCATATAGGCCTGATTTGTACAAGTTATAGTTTTTTTGAGATCTCTAAATTAATGAAGGGTGTTGTGACTTTAATGATGTTGTGTTATTTATATAGGAAGAATTTGAAATTACTTTTTCCTCGTGAACAATAGAAGTTCCTATTTTCTATTGATAGTGATTTGTGAATGGAAGTGTGGAATTTGAAATAGGTGAGTGTTGTTACAAAAAAAATTCATTCTATTAAGATGGAGTTTCATTTGGTGTTATAGATTGAAGAATCAAATAACAATTTTTTCCTAATACATTGTAAGAGGATTAATTGTGTGGTTTTTTGTGTAAACTATGGGCCGTCTACATCAATTGGTATTAGAGCTAGCTGATCTAGGATTTGTTAAGTGTTGTTGAGTTGTAAGTTAGTTTTAGGTGCTTCATCCATCTAAGTTGCAAGGGAGAGTTTGGTGTTTCTTGTGTAGTTTGAAGGGAACTTGATTATTGTTTACTAAAAGAAAAGGGAGAGAAAAGTGGAGAAAACTAGGCAAGGAAAAATAAGTTTTCTAAGTTTTTGTGGTAAGGAACTATGGGAGATGGATACTTGTCTGATGAAGTGCGTGAGTTTGTAGCTGTGGTTAAAGGTACTATAGTGATAGAATTATATGAGAGGATGAATGAATTATTAGTCTAAAAGAGGAAGGTTCAAAAGGACATCAATGCGTCTTTGGTCGGCAAAGAGTTAGTGGAAAGTTGATAGTTGTGAAAGGATAGTTATGTTGTCCTTTGAAAGAGAAGACCAATTATGAAGCTAATGGCAAGTGAAAAGGAGATGGAAAAAATTATAGTGAAGAAAATTTGAAGAAAAAAGATGGCACCAAGGAAAGGATAGTAAATTCAAAGAGAGGAAGCAATCCAAGACAAACTTGAAGTTATTGCAAGTTGCTACTACATGTTTCCAAGGGACTTGGAAAAATTTGTAGGCCAATTGTATGGTGTAGGAGAACCTATTCATTTGAGATGTCTCATAAGATCATTTGGCATTTATTTTGATTTGAATGTTTCATCAAGGTCATGTAAGGTCCTAAGGATCATTTGGAGCCAAGAAAAATCAAATTTTAAGACTATGAGAGCTATTTGTTTAGTATAGGCCTATAAGGTCCTAATAGAATCAAAGGTGGTAAAAGTGTGCAAAATACCTCAAAAGGAGTTGGAAATGATGTAATAGGAAAACATTTAGTCCATTCTAGTGTGTTTAGGGTTTCTAAGAGTAATTTGGTAAAATTTGGTGGTGTTTTGGTAAAAGTGCAAATGTTGCACAAAAATTGCCAAAGTTACAACATTGTGACATTGCAAAAATTGCATGAAATATAAAGGGAAGAGTCAATTTATCATGAAAGGTAGTTTAAATAGTTAGAGAATTTTTTTAGAGTTTAGAAATAAATGTATGGTTGAAAATAGAGGGGTAGTCAATTTTGGAGGGGACTTTGTGAAGTGCATTCAAGAAACCCTCTGACTATCATAGATTTTTGGAGGGTCTTTCACTATTTCAGAGCCATGAATGCTCATGTATGATGAAATTTTAATATGTATTTACATTTGGAAGTTAGGATAATTAATATGATTTAATTAGAATTCTTTTGCATTAATTTTCATGAAGTTTTGAGAAAGAAAAAAGGGAATTTTGTGTTGACAGTTATAAATCCTTACTAGGGTTAAAAAAAGAGGTTTTAAAATTATGTTTCTACTAATATACCTAGTGGAGAAGCCCAAAAATTGGTGGAGTAATTGTTTTTTATATTTTTTTGAGGATACGAAAATAAAAAATCAATATATGATGTCTTTCTCATGTTTTATGGATGCCCTAGATCTGCATTCTATGTATGAACTATGAATGACAAGTAAATCGTTTGAACACTAATTTATTTTGTCTTTTTGTTGTTTATTATGAAGTCATATATGCTATGGGATTTTAAATTTATGTTCTACACTCAAGTATATCCTATCCCAATCTGAAATTTTCCTTAAATACAAGTATTTGTGTGTTTTTTCATGGACTATGTATCCTTTGTGAATAGACTCACAAATATCAGAAAGTGGGGTTGTTTATTACATTATCATAAATTCTAGAAGTTGAAAATGGGTTTTGTAGTAAGAAATAGGTGTGTGGTAATTGTAAACATCTTTGTGAAGTCAACTTGGTGCAAAGGATGGAGCCATAAAATTAGTAAATTGTGTTGCTTTAGTAAGACTAGTTTGTGATAGTAGAGATCTTTTTTGGTCTTTTCTACTACAAGAAAGAACATAGTATAAGGGTAAGAACTTTAGAATGAAGTGAAGATGTTTTAGGGCCTCTTTTAAGATAGGTTAAACAATGACATTAGAGGATGGAGTATCATAATCATAGTAAACAGTGTAGTTTGATTACTCCCTACATAGTCTATTCTGAGTTCCAAACAAAAAAGAAACCTCTTTCATAATGAGAAATGATCATAGGTTGTTTGATGAAGTATGATGATTTTTGTTAAACTTATTTTGGTGATCAAGTAGCCTTTCAAGTGTTTGATGTTGGGTTTGATAGTTGTGATTAGTCTAAAAGTGCATCTAGGCATGATTTTGTATAAGGTACGGTAGTTGTGAGATCTCCAAATCATTAAAGGGTGTTGTGAGTGTAATGATGATGTGTTGTTTCTACAAGAAGTTTTTAAAATTACCCGGTTCCTTTTAAACAATATAACTTTCTATTTTTTATTGATGGTGACTTATGAATGGAAGTGTGCAAGTTAAAATAGGTGAGTGTTATTACAAAACAAATTTGTTTTATTAAGATGGAGTTTCATTTTTTTTTTTTTATGGATTGATGAATCAAATCAGGTTGTTTTCCTAATACATTACAAGATTGTCAGTTTTGTGGGTTCTTGTGTGAACCATGGGCCCTATGTATCATATTAACCATATAACACATGACTCAAAAGAATCAATATAATAGGCCATAAGAAAAATAAGATTAAGGGAGAAAGACCATTGATATATCTAGTCAATAGAAAATCCAACCATATGCATAGAAAATGTAGACTTAAAACTTCAAACCATGTATTACATCTTCAAAACGTATGGAAACAAATATTTTTTTGAATGAAATCATATATTATAATGTATATATAATAAAATCAAATGTAATAATGCTAAAAATACGTATATTATCTACAGGTGTATAACCATAGTCATGAATTGATTCCTTATAGGCTGTCTATGCAGGTGACTAGAAATTACATATGTGACCACAAAAGAACAATATGCATGAATAATAAACATAAGAACAAAGGTATGTGAAATGGTTATAGTGATTAGTTGTGTGGAAGGTATATATGTAGAAAATGCAAAGACCAATAAAAGAGAATAAACTCCTGAATAACACCTAGGGAAAAGAGAAAGAAATGCATAATTGAAGGAGTTGGATGGAGTGGAAGTAAACACAGAAATTCAGAAAGAAATAAAAATCTATAAAATCAATTGCTACAATATTATTTTTCATTAATCAACTTAATAAACTACATTACATATTAGAATGCTATAGAATTAAATACTTCCACTAAAGATCCCCAATGATCAAATAAGAATATGATGCCTACATCCTTACACAATGCCTCTATTTATAGAGATTTCAAAATAATCTAGAAATATGCACTAATATAATCAATATCCACAAGAATAATATTGATGTTGGTAGTGTTGGACGGTGCTAGATGGTGCTGGAAGATTCCTTTTTTAATGAAGTGGTTGAAAATGGTCAGCAGTGGTTAGTGGAGAAATTACCACATGCCAACACTCCCCCCTAATTTATACCACCGCTACTGAAAAAATAAGTAGGTTAAAATATTCATACTTTGACTCACCTCTTATCATTGGTGCTTATGAAACTCCTTTGAAATTTCTAATTTTAGCAGCCATGATAGTAGTTTCCTCTTTTCCAATATTCTTCATCTTTAGCTACAACTAGATCTTCATCATCGACTTCATTTTTTTTGCATTGATGTCAATTCAATCCTTTATTTCCACAAATAGTGAAAATTGATCTCCTTGACGCTTTTTCAAAATCTACGACTACCTTAATACTTTGAAAATGCTCGATTTATATCAGCAATCTTCGTTCCAATCTTTCAATATCCATGTGAATAATATTAGTGTCAGTAATGTCAACTGGATAGTTCTATATTGTACTAGAAGCTTCTATTTTTAATGAAGTGGTTAAAAATGGTCAGCAATGGTCAGTGGAGAGATTACCACATGCCAACAATAATTATTTGTTAATAATAGATAATCTTGGAATTTTTCCCTTCAATAGACATGTCTGGGCTATCAAATTAACATCTATGGTAGAGGAAAATTAGAAATAATTATGATGATTACAAGAAATAACATCAACTAAAATATTGTGGTAAAAAGACCCAAGTCACAACCAAAACCCATGAAAAAGACATGATTATATTCAATAGTTATGTAAAGGATAACATCAAATAAGAATAAGTTCAAACTGTAGAATGAAAGGACAAGTTAATATAACATAAATTTTGGAAAGAATGACCCAAAAGAAATGAAATATGACTCACAAAATGTAGATGATCACACTGGAAGTAAGTAGATTATAATGCTAATACAAATGCAAATTTAATATTCATAATGTTGTCCAATAGAGAAAAGATTAAATCGAATAGTAGAGGATATTGATAATACATACCTCGAACCTATAAGGGAAATTTAGAGATGCAAAAAAAAACACAATACATGCTTTCCAAATTGAAAACCATGATCACATGCACAAAGACACCACCATTCACCAAAATTGATTACATTGAAAACCACACACCATAAATTTTTTGAAAAGACTCCCCCAATTATTTTTAAAAAAACCCTTAGCCAAATTGAAAAGATTAGCAACTTGTTGGTTGCTTCCAAGAAAAACATTGCTAATTACCCATTCATTTCTCAACACTACATTATCCTCTTGGTTGTTAATAAGCTCATCCATAAGCAACATAAACTAAGTCATTGATTTCGTGTCATACCCTCTTGATGTCAACTATTACCATCCCTGTTCATTTAAATTTATTAATTGATAGGTGGTTATTTGTAAAAAGCATTAAATATAAATACATATATATTCGAAAATGGAAAGAACTAAAAAATATCATCCATCAAATATCTTATTGTCACAAATTATTCATTGCAGACTTTTCTCTTTCACTGGTCAGATTATTTTGAGTCAACCATTTTATTGCATATATCAAACCTTTTTTTTACTGAAACAACTACTCTTACTCTTAATTGACAAGATATTTTTGGTCTAATACTCTCAGTAAAACAAAAAATTATTACTAGAATGAATAACAAGAAAACACAAAATTAAACATGTTAAGGATTCTTCAGCTATCTTTGGGGATTAAAAAAGCCTTGTATTCTCTTGTTAGAGTTGTAAATCAGTATGGAAAAGTTGCTCAATAACAATAATTTATTCTTTGTGTGCATTTCTTGTCAACAATAAAAATTCTATAAGAAATAAGAGTTGAAATTCTGTGTCTATTTATAGAAATCTTGCAATGATTAAAAAGTTACTACATTAATAGAATGATTAAATTTCAAGCCTATTTCATTATATTTCATTCTTGTTGTTCATTTTTCATCAACAATAATAATTTTAGAATAAATGTCTATGATTAAAGTCTTCTAATGATGAAACAACAATTAGATAAAAGAAATGGTTTCATAATTTTCAAATTTAAATTTGAAGTCTTTTCTGATTATTCATTTCTTGTTAAAAAAATGAGTCTAAGAATATGTATATTGTTGGAAATATTCAGGAATTAACCGAGTTACTGAGAGGGGAGGGGTGAATCAGTAACTCCAAATTTTCTTTCAATTACAGAAGTATTAACATGTAATTCACTTTAACCTTTGCATACAGAAAGCATGAAACTTAAAAGCATTCACAATAATGACACATAGATTTGGTTACCCAGAAACCTTCCAAAAGAAAGTAAAACTGGGGTGGGGATGAAACCCACAAAGCTTTAATACTACAGAATAAAGTTGGCCGGTTAAGGCTTACAATTTGATCACTTCTGATGATCTGCCCTGTTAGGAGCAATAAGGATTGCTAAATCCACCCTGTTAAAGGATTTACAAAACATACAATGAAGTATGCACTCGGTAAAGAGATTTTACAAAAGAATGTTAAGTCTACCCGGTTAAAGGATTTAGTACTGATTCACCTGTTAGGATGAAACAGTAGATCTCTTGCTTTGCAACTAGATTGCTGATTGAGATTCGCTGATGTACTGATCACCTTCTGTGATGAATTTGTCTTTTCTGTTCCTTATACTGCTGAAGCTTTCTATAATTCGCTTATCTCTGCCTTTCTTTTTCTTTCACATATGTTCTTCATTCATACATCTTGACATTTTTACAACATTGTTTATATACAAGTCTTAAACAATTAATTACAATTACAATTACAAAGTCGGCTTGACAAATAAACATAAGTGCTACTAAGTCGGCCCAAGTATGGTTACACGGTTCCTGCAAACTGACTCGGTGACTTTCTGATACTCGGCGTCCACTGCATTACTCGGCATCGTCATGCACTCGGTAGAAGTGAAGGCACGGTTCATACTGATCACTCGGTAGGTTTTGAACTCGGTAAATACTGGTGACTCGGTAGACATGATGTTACTCGGTTTACATTGTCCTATTCGGTTTGTACTAACTTCCTCAGTTTGCACTGTCTGCTCGGTTTGCATTGTCTGCTCGGTTTGCACTGTCTGCTCGGTTTGCACTATTTGCTCGGTTTGCACTGTCTGCTCGGTTTGCACTGTCTGCTCGGTTTGCACTGTCTGCTCGGTTTGCACTGTTTGCTCAGTTTGCACTGTTTGCTCGGTTTGCACTGTTTGCTTGGTTTGCACTGTTTGCTCGGTTTGTACTGTCTACTTGGTTTGCACTGTGAACGCAAATAAGTGTTGTCACTAGTGGAAATTCTGCTTAATGCCAACAATCTCCCCCTTTGGCATTAGTGACAAAAACACTTATTGGCCAAAACTTATATACACGAATCATGCTGAGTTTTATTTTGATTTTTCAAAATTTGTCTTTGTTATAGGGCTTTATACATTGTCTCCCCCTTTCAATGTGCTAACTGTTTCTTATACAAATCTTCTTCTATACATATCTCTCCTTCTATACATATCTCCCCCTTTTTGACGATAATGCCAAAGGTGCATATACAAGTTATTTACAGAGAGAATCCAAAATTTGATAGAAAATCAGAATGTACCTTCATTATTAGTGCCAAGGTTCTGTCCCAACTTTCTTGCAGGATCTTACATGTTTGTATAGCAATTTGGACTTCTGCAGAGAGTTCAATCATGTGATCTGCTATAGAGAACTGATTGTCATGAATCAATGTTTTGGAATGTTCAATGTGCTTATACATTGTATTCATGATGGGAAGGATCATGTGTTGGATGTCTAGCAGTGTGGACCGGATCCTTGTGTCTTCTTTCAGTAGATCAGACTGCATATTTGATAGGTGTGAGATTTTCATGTGATGAGCAGAGCTTGAACTTGGTTCAAGTTGCAGCTTCTGTATGCTAATCTTCATATCCTCATCCATTTTATTCATTTTATCCTTAACATCCTTTGTGAACTCGGCAATATTGCACAATCTGGCCAAAAGAGAGGTAGCATTCGAATAGATAGATTCAATGTTAGACAAAACTGAAGACAATTCCACTTGGTTAATAGCTATGTGCTGAGCAATGTGCTCAAGCACTTTATTGTTGAATCTCTTCTTGGCTCTTTCAACTAACTTTTCTGTCCCGGATGAATCCTCATTGTATTTCTCAACTGCTTCTACTAATTATAACAAAACATGTTGGGAGGAGTCTACTTTAATGCCTAATGCATCAGACAAAATGTCCTTAGCATCCTTGATGATTTGATACTCCTTGTCTCTCTCCTCTTTAAGTTTCTTTTGTTTTGCTTTCCTTTGGAGGATCTCACCTATATTTTGCATAAATGGTCCGCTGATAGATTTGCAAAATCTAATGTAGGAATTTCTATCTCTTCATCTAGGTCTATATCCTCTACTATATTTTTACCCAAAAATTTTATACTCGGTAGAGCCTTAGGCTTATCTGTACTTAATGCTTTGGTAGTGGTGATAGTAGATAAAGTAGGGCTGGCTATAGAGACTGGCATACTTTCTACTGGAGAACTTAAGATATTTACACTTGAAGATTCAAAAACTGGAAAACTTACTGCTGAAAAACTTGATGGTGCAGGAGACTGCAGCTCGGTAGAAGAAATGGTAGCTGCTTCTGTTGTTGCTAGGGATGATTGGACAAATGTGGAAGTTGTCACAACCATGCTTGAAGGTGTCTCCGGGCTGGATGTAGAAACTTTTACTGGAGAGGTAGGAAGGGATGCAATGACTTCTGCTGCTATCCTCACAGTATCATCTACCTCAGTGTCTTCTTCTTGTTCATCACTGTCATCTTCAATATCTTTTATTATGACTGTTTCAATACTCGGTTGGTGAAGGTGGTATATGTTCTTCCATGTAGCATTTGCAGCCTTCACAACCGATTCAATATTGTTGATCAAAATCAAACAAGTATTGAACTTTAATGTCATCTTACTTTCATTTTCTTTTAATGCCTTCTTTACTTCATCATTATTCAAGCTCGGCATCAACTGTCTCAGGTTTTGATCAAATATGTCTATCACCATTTGCTTTGCATTGCTCCATCTCATTTTTATTGGATTCAATAGAACTGCTGGAACCTGTGGGGCTATTTCTTCAGGAGAGTATTTCCACTATCCCATCTTCTCAATAACAGCATCTTCTATTTCCTTCTGTTCTGTTTCTGATTTGGTTTCATATCTTAAGGATTTTATGTTACTTACTCCAGATCCTGATCTGTCTCTAAAGAGTTTGAGCTTTTCTTGAAGGTTTAGAGGAGGCCTTTTGAATACTATGTCTTTATCTGCCTTTTCTGCCTTGTCTGCCTTGCCTCTTGTATTTCTCCTTGTAAATACAGTAGTAGGAGGCTTAGGTGCCTTAGTGATAAATACCTTTCCTTTCTTCTTTGCAGGTTCTGGTTCCTCTGTTTTCTCATCCTTTTCCTCTTCTTCTTCATCTTTTTCTTCTTTGTCCTCGGTTATCATTTGCATTTTGGCTATCCTCTTCTTTCCTTTGTTTACCGCCTGTGGAAGCTTTATGCTTAGTTCAATTCTCACCTTAGCTTCATCATATGTTCCAAAATATGGAGCTTTGGGATTGACAGGCTGATTAAGAAGAGCTTCAATGATATCCTTGGTTTCATCAATATTTACCTCATAAGGAAGAGGTTTTACATATACAGTCCTCGGTTTAACTGCTTGAATATATACATTATCACAATCCACCATAAAACAAATGTCATCTTTGTAATCTTCCACCAACTTCTATGGAATCCGGAATCTGTCATTCATTTTCTCTTTGAAAGACTCAAAATAATTATCCATGATGCTTTCAAAATTCTCACCCATTTCTGAGATGTATTCATTTATTTCATAGAGGACTGGCACATCTTTTCTCCATACAACTTTTCCTTTAGAAGGGAAGAATTTCAGAACATAGAAGAATAAACAGACCAATAAGGATCCAAACTTACATGGATTGTTTTTGGAAGTTTTAATGCTTTCCATATTTTTGTTAAACTGCTTTAACAATAAGTCTGCTAGGTCAAAAGTTAAGTTATTCTTGACCACTTTGTATGCTAGGTCAATAGCTTCACAGGATACACTATTCTGTCGACTAGAACTGTAAATCCTATGGGCAATAATGTGTGTACCAAACTTCAGTTCAGCATCGGTAATGCTGCTAACTTTCATGCCTCTACCGTCCCACTCGGCTAGGGTTTTCTTCTCTAGTTCCGTCCGACCTAGGGTTTTGGTAGTTTTAGCTTTGTTCAACATGGGAAGACCGGTGATTTGATGAATCATCTTCTTTGTGATCTCTATAGGTTGCTCAAGCCAAATCTTGCCATCATGTACACGGCTGAGAATGTATCTAACCCATTTATCTCGAAAGTTTCGAGGTAGATGTGCAATGTGAACTAAACCTTTATCTTCCAGATGTTTGTGCTCGGGTTTTAGAATACCATCCACACATAGTTCTTCACGCACAATATCTAGCTCTAGGTTCCCCATTTCATGAATTGAACAGTTGAAATGATTGCGGATATCGTTAATAAGTAGTACCTTAGGAGGAATCTGAGATTGAGCTCCGTTCGGATCTAGGGCTGCTGCAATTGCGGGCACGATCTTGAAATCTGGTGCTTTCCACTCCCCTTGGAATAACATATCAGATCCTTTCTTTGCTGAAGTGCTGGATGATGCCATGGTAGCTCACAGAAAATTCCTTTCGCAAAAGTATTGAATCGCTGGGTTGCTCTTGAAATTTTCTGCTCTCAAAGTGCTAAAGGTTCGCGGTGAAGAATGAGTTTGATTACTTGCTTTTTGTTTACAACTCTGTCATTAATGCTCATTTCAAATTAGGGTATGAATTCTGACAGACTGTCACCCACTAAGAATTAATTGCTCGGTAAAGACTTCGCAACTCGGTGAACTCGAGAATTCATAATGCTCCGACCTTGCTCGGTAAAGACGGGTACCGACCTTGCTCGGTGAAGACGGGTACCGACCTTGCTCGATGAAGACTGATACCGACGTCCCTGTGATCTTACTGCATCTTGCATGCTGATTTAGATCTTTCTTTTAATTCGGTTCTGGAACTACTTGAGATTGGTCTATGAGAATACAGTTCCAGTGCTTTCTTGGAAATTTAGTTTGAGTCGGTAGAGCCATCCATTCCATTACTTGGAGTGGATTGCTCGGTAGCTTTAGGAATCCATTTTTGTCTTACCTGTTTCCTGACCTTAGTTGCTTCATTCTTCTTTCCATCTTCAACTTCACTAGCATTCATGCAGTTTCTGGCTATGTGACCGAGTTTAGTGCATTTGAAGCATCTTACGGTAGTATCTCCTTTCCTTAGATGATGTTTTATGCAATTCATGCCAATGTGTCCATATTCTCCACAGTAATGACATCTACACCAGGTGTTGTAGTCCCATCCAAACATTGCTTTCATAATTTGTTCTGCTGGATTAAATGTCTTGGATCTGCACTCGGATGCCTTGTGACCTTGTTTGTTGCACTTGTGACAATTACCTCTGAATCTAGGTTTTTCCCTGCATTCATTTGCTTTGTGACCAGGTTGATTGCAGCTGTAACATTTTCCATTGAATTCTGCTTTTTCATTGTTCCAACATTTATTTGAAGTATGTCCTATTTTACCACAATGATTACAAGTAGGTTTTTGATTTCTTTGAGTACCTTGCTTAGAGGATTCGCCTTCTCCTTTGTATCCAAGTCCTGCTTTTCCTTTTTGCCTATGAAGATTTCGCTCATACAGCTGATTCAAGTCTTCTTGGCTTTTCAGCATTCCTTCATTGATTTGTTTTTCAGCGTTTAGGTCATCCACCAATCTTAGATTGATTTCCTTTTCAGATCTTAGTTCTTCTCTTGTGCTTTCTATTTCTGATCTTAGATTCAGAATTTCCTCATTTGTATGAGAGATCTGATCAATTAGGTTTTCTAGCTGAAGGGTTTTATTTTGGACTTCAATGTTTCTTCCATCTAATTCATCTTTCAACTTGTTTCTTTGTTCCAAGATCTCACAGAATCTTGTAGAGTGTAGCTCTTGTTCTCTTTTCAATTTTCTCACTTCTTCCTGCAGAGACCCATTCTTTTCTAGGAGTTCTTTGACAGCATTGTTTGCTTCATCTGAGTTATTTGAGGGAAAAAGATCTTCAATCTTTTCTTCAATGTAATTCTGATCATTCATCTGATTTGCAAGTTCCTTCCTTCTTCTTAGGGATTGGGAAAGATGTTCTTTTGCTTCTTTGAGTTTAGCTATGGCCATTTCCAGATCTAGCTTTTCATTTTCAATCACCTTGTTCAGTTTGAATACCTCCATTGTCCTGGATCTTTGCTCAAGCTAGTTAAGCTTTATCTTGAGAACCAATGCTGCTCTGATACCAATTGTTGGAAATATTCAGGAATTAACCGAGTTACTGAGAGGGGAGGGGTGAATCAGTAACTCCAAATTTTCTTTCAATTACAGAAGTATTAACATGTAATTCACTTTAACCTTTGCATACAAAAAGCATGAAACTTAAAAGCATTCACAATAATGACACATAGATTTGGTTACCCAGAAACCTTCCAAAAGAAAGTAAAACTGGGGTGGGGATGAAACCCACAAAGCTTTAATACTGCAGAATAAAGTTGGCCGGTTAAGGCTTACAATTTGATCACTTCTGATGATCTGCCCTGTTAGGAGCAATAAGGATTGCTAAATCCACCCTGTTAAAGGAATTACAAAACATACAATGAAGTATGCACTCGGTAAAGAGATTTTACAAAAGAATGTTAAGTCTACCCGGTTAAAGGATTTAGTACTGATTCACCTGTTAGGATGAAACAGTAGATCTCTTGCTTTGCAACTGGATTGCTGATTGAGATTCGCTGATGTACTGATCACCTTCTGTGATGAATTTGTCTTTGCTGTTCCTTATACTGCTGAAGCTTTCTGTAATTCACTTATCTCTGCCTTTCTTTTTCTTTCACATATGTTCTTCATTCATACATCTTGACATTTTTACAACATTGTTTATATACAAGTCTTAAACAATTAATTACAATTACAATTACAAAGTCGGCTTGACAAATAAACATAAGTGCTACTAAGTCGGCCCAAGTATGGTTACACGGTTCCTGCAAATTGACTCGGTGACTTTCTGATACTCGACGTCCACTGCATTACTCGGCATCGTCATGCACTCGGTAGAAGTGAAGGCACGGTTCATACTGATCACTCGGTAGGTTTTGAACTCGGTAAATACTGGTGACTCGGTAGACATGATGTTACTCGGTTTACATTGTCCTGTTCGGTTTGTACTAACTTCCTCGGTTTGCATTGTCTGCTCGGTTTGCACTGTCTGCTCGGTTTGCACTGTTTGCTCGGTTTGCACTGTCTACTCGGTTTGCACTGTCTGCTCGGTTTGCACTGTCTGCTCGGTTTGCACTGTCTACTCGGTTTGCACTGTTTGCTCGGTTTGCACTGTTTGCTTGGTTTGCACTATTTGCTCAGTTTGTACTGTCTGCTCGGTTTGCACTGTGAACGCAAATAAGTGTTGTCACTAGTGGCAATTCTGCTTAATGCCAACAATCTTATATGGTTTACTGACAAAAAGTCTATAATGATGAAAAAATGATTAAATTAATATAATTTTGAAGTTATTTTATTATTCCTAAATAATCATTTTTTGTTAAGTTGATTTTTAAAAAGTTTTGTTTCTGGTTTTTTTATATTTTTATTCTTATGTAAAAATGTAATTATAAATAAAGTACTATATAATTATAAATTTTTTTGTGTCGTATAAAATATTATACACGTAGTTTTATTTGTGATCTTTAGTTTTCTATAAATATTTTAATGAAACTCTTACAAATTCGATATTAAACCACTAGTCAAACTTATGATTATATAGATTACAATTGATGTATCTATTACATCTCCTGTTAGTAACAACATACAATGTCAAACTTGTCATGGTCTATAATAAATATTTATTGACACTAAAAAAGTTATTTCACTTTTTTTTTTCTTTAGATGTACTTACCATTAATTGAATTTATTTCTAATTTTGGCGTTCTTGATGATACGTTGAAAGGTAGATTTCAGTGATGGTTCTAATAATTTTAAAGTCATTAAAGAGACAAATAACTTATTAATGTGAAGTTCAAGTTTGGTATATATAATATCAAAGTCAACAATGTCATTTAATTTTTTACTATTTAAAAAATAAAAAATATTTATGCACTATATGAACTCACTAACATAAATTAATTGGAATATAATAAATGATTATTTTTTGAATTATTAAATTAAGAAAATTATATAAATTATAATATTGTGGTTAAATTCTTTATTTTGCAGGATGATTGTTAAAAGACAAAAGGAATTGCACTCAATATTAAGGGAGACGAAGAAGAAGAAAATGCAAAAAATAGCTTATTCGAGGGTCCACCCAATCAAACCAGCTGTTGCAAATCAATCATTTTCCTACATAATTTGATGATGAGTGTCCCCAAATTTTCAATGATATCTTGGCTTAATAAATTATTCCAAGAGTTAGTTGTCAATATTTTAACATAAATTTCCTTGTTTCCTTCAAGGCATCACACTCTATGTTCAAATGCTTTTCTATTTCGACTTTCTTGGAGGTGCAAAAAATATTCTCTTTCTTCCCAAGCTTTTTTTTGGCCTTTTCCAATTCCTAGTTTCGAAGTAAAGTTGATGAGAGTTAGTTCTTAACCGAACAATAAATATTTTAGCTCTCCATGAAATATCAACCCCTTTGTATGCTTTTCAAAGTTCATAGTTCATGTGGGATTGCACTTATTGATATAATATTTAATTTTTTTTCGTGACCCTATATTGTTAAAAATGTTTGAAAACTTATCCATAAAAAGTATTTATCTCTTTTCTATTAGTGGAGGGCATATTAAAATAGATGTTTCATTTACTCATCCATTTGATGTTTTGTTTCATACAACTATTCTTTCTTTTACACAATATGTCATTGAGAACAACTTTAAGCCATCTACCTTCATTTCCTTGATTCTTTTTAAATAAAGTGTAAGATGGACCAATCAATACAATAAGAACAACTTTAATTTCACTTAACATAATATCATAAAAAACTATATGTTTGTCAATGGGCCCTTGTTCTGTTGGTGAAGTTGAATGATTCTCAATGAGCTATATTTTATTTAATGAACAACAAAGTCTTACAAAGACCAAGACATCTACCTGAATAACACACTTTCCAACAACCAAACTTAGTTTCATTATTAAAGAAAATATAATTTAAAATTAACTCGTGGTCCCAAAGTAAACAACGATGACAACCAATTGAAATTTCTTGACTATGAAAGAAAGCGTTCTCCTAAGAAACGGAGAAGACAAAGAAAGATGGAGTTCAAGAAGAAATGTGGTTACAAGTGAGAAATAGACAAAAAACTTGTGTCACTGTCATCAAAATTAACAGCACGGCAGCCATGGCACCAGCAACCAGCCATGGCTTGGAGAAATAAGCACTTACAAACTCACTCCAAAGTTTCTTGTACTTTCTTTTTGTGTACTTATGCAACCTCATTCTGACTGCATCAATTGATTTGCAACCTTGGACATGGGTAATCCCTTTAGCCAAAATGAAAAGTTTTGCCACTTGTTTGTTGCTTCCCAGAAAATTGTTAATCACCTCTGCATTTCTCAACACTGCAACATCCTCCTCGTTGTCAATCAGCTCTTCCATAAGCAATGCAAACTGAGTGATTGGCTTCGTACCGTACCCTCCATTGCCCACTTCCATTGCAACTAAGCTTCCCATCACTGAATGCAACTCCATCGTGACCCTGAATTGTGGTAAGTATAATGTTGATGTTTTATCATCAAATCTTATCCATTGAATGGCTGAACAATAATCCATCAATCTTGTTGGATTTTGCCATACTGCCGTTTTTATATCTTCAAAGAGCACTGCCTTGATCTTCACTCCTCCGCGCACGAGTTCCAATGCTGTTGGGAGCTTCAGATACACCATATCAGTGACTTTGCTAGGGCTCTCTTTTGAGGAGGAATTGAACAGACTAAGATTACACCAACGCCCACAAATGACTTTCATAGAATCAATGCATTTCTCCAAGCAGCTCTGCCTGTGATTTTGAGATAAAGGAGGCGAGTCTATCGGTTCCTGTACATCTCTTCCCACCATGGAGCGGTAGATTACTTCGAGGATGTGTTTCTTACAATACATCTTGTAACAAATTCTAGCTTTCCACATGAAAACTTCATGCCGGGTAGCACGCCAAAGCAGCATATTCATTAGGTTTTCTACTTTTTGTTTTGCGGCTTCTGCAGAACCCATCTCGAACTTAAGAAGATCCTTCAAAATCCAGATTGGTATTTGATTTTCAAACAAAAGTATATCTATCATCAGTCTTTCTCTCATGGGATTTTGGAGATCGGCATCAAAGACAGAATCATACGTCCACTTAAATGCACTCACTTCCTCTTCATAAAAACTCTCAACATAGTCAGACCAAGATACTTGCTTTTCACATATATGCTGAGCATTCCTGTTAACTTTTATATAATTAACAAAGAATTCATAAACAAAACATGCATCTCTGGTGACCATCCATGCTAACTCTATGGAAGTGAAGGGAATGTGTTCACCATAAAACTTCCTTATCTTGTTGTCCTTGAACAGAATGTGCTGTTCAACAATTGACTTGATAGAAACGTGTGGATTTCTCCTCTGGATCCTCTTCTGCATCCTTCTTACGGCCTCAGATTTGGAATTCTCCATGCCTTGGATCTCCTTCTTCCCATAATGAAAAGGGCCAATGGAAACAAGATGTGGACTGTGCAAAGCATCTTTGGGGCCTTGTGGCTGCCTTGGCACTCTGAAGATCTGAGCAGAGCTTACATCGAGCATATCCTCTTCATTAATTGTCAGCTCATACCCAACTTCAATTACACAGCTGCTCCTACTATGATTCAAAAGATTGCTCTCTCCGGTTACCATTTCGTCCCTGCCCATTTAGAAAGTCTCTTTCTTAGAGAGAGCAAATTAAAACAACAATACTGTCACCGACCAGATGTCTCTCGGGACTTCTTTTTGGTCAATAAATGATTCGAGTTTTTGTTTTCAACTAATTAATAAAGCTGGTAAACAGTTTCTGAAATTCTTACCTGCTGACACCCTAAGTGTTGACTTCTTACGTAACTAATTAACCTTTCTAATTCGATTCTCTCAGTTTCTTTTCCCATAAATTTTCCGTAAATGCAATGGGCAGTTGCAAAGCCAAAGTAGGGGCTTTGGAACAGGGGTTGGGCATATAAAAAATGGGGGATTTTATGAGATGTTATCGTTGCAAGTGTCCTGACCGTAGATATGTATGCAAAATGTAAACATTTAGTCAATGCACATGAACTGTTTTGAAGAATGCCTCGATCCAATCTAGAGCCAAATAGATTTGTTGAGAAGGCTCTAGAAAAAGTTATAATTGCGGCTTCTGTAGTACACATGTATGCTAACTTTGTGATAAGAACATATTACACGTTGCATGAGAGAGTAGGCAAAGCTTTTATAGGAGGTAGTGGTGGTAGTTGTGATTATTGTTGTGATGTTTCAAACAAATGTAACGAGGATCCATATTCAGATTGGGTCGTTTTCTTAGTTGTGTTGACAATTGGATAAGCTTGGTAAGATTGAGTTTTTTATGTTGACATTTTTAGTGGCTTCCAAAAAGTTTGGGTGCGATGATGAAAATGATGGTGGAGTTGTAGAATATTTATATAACTATGATTGATTTGGATTTAATTGTTTTCGATTTTTTTTTAAAAAAAAAATTTAATTGTTTTGGATTTGTTTGTTTTTTTGGATTTAATTGTTTTCGATTCGTTAGGGATAATGTTGAGTAAAAACAAAATTATCAAAATTAATACATTAGATCTTTTGATGATAATGATCGAGATCAGGGTAGTTTTATTAGGACTAGATTTGTGAGTTCAAAAAAGGTAAAAATTGGATTTCACTAGTTGAAGAGTAGCCAAGTCTTCTAAGATAGTTGATCCGCTAGTAATGAGAGCTAACCCAACCTATTTTCTTCAAGTTGGAAACATTTTAAGTAAAAGGTCATGATAAAGATAAAAGATGAAGATCTAGATCAAACAATGATAAATGTTGGTTGTTATGGATAAAGAACTTTAAGTTTTACTTAATACAACTGAGACCTAACTACAATGGTAATATATGATAGAGTAATAATCTTGAACAAGTTTTAAAAAAAAAAACTATTAAATTGTCAATATGCAATTTTTTTTAAATATGAAGAAAAAAAAAGATTTTAAGACTATAAAATAATTTGAGTGAATAACTATATGTTGGAAAAAATTACATTCTAGTTAGTTTTTTAAGTATAATTCGATTGTTAAATAAATAAATTAGGTAGCTTAGTTTGGGAAGCTATTTTCATATGGAAATATAAGGTTTTCCATGTTATAGGATTGTGATGCAAAGATCACCAATTTTAATATGACTGAATCAATTGAGTATCATTTTCAGTATTTCCAACATGCAAAAATGATTTGATACAATTTTCTATGTTACTTGCTCACCATTTTAGCACTATGTACTTTAGTAAATAAAGTGATAAATAATACAGTTAATATTAAATAATAAATGTTAAATAAATTAAACAACTCATATGAAAATCAAATCTATCTTAAATGAATACAATTAGCTCTCTAATTAAACATGGAATAAATAATAAAAATAAAATAATTTAAAAACAATTTTGAAGTAAAAAAGTTTAATAAATAAAACAAGACAATGTTAAGGTTTCTCCATGTAGGTGTATTTAACTAATTTCATTATCTATCATTCTCCTTTTTGGAAAATTGTGATTGGACTACAATACCTTTGGATTGTCTTGTAAAGATGTAGGTCATTTAAATAATGAAAGTAATTATTTTCTTCTCAATTTTCAACTAATACCAATAATTTAAATTTCTCTAAGTTCATGATGTCTTGAGAAATACATATAGTTGTAGTACAAATTGTGACCAACTCTACATCTCATTGCTTTCATCAACTTAATTGTCTTGTAAATGTATAGGTGAATCACTTGATATAAGCAATTGTTGTATTTTATTGCATTTCCAACTAGAATGATCTAAGTAATATTATCATCAACCATGGTGTAATTAGCAAGAAATGCATGGTTATAGTATGATGTGTGACTAATTCTATCTCTCTCTTGCAATTTAATTATCTTCTGAATATGTAAATAATTCATATGATGAACACAATTTTTGTGTTTGCTCACATTTTCATCTATTATCATCTAATTGATGTTTTTATGAATCCATGATGTCTTGACCAAGAAATGTTTATCATAACACATTGTGTAACTAATCCTACCTCTTACGATTCTACCTCTAACTAGTTTCATCAATTTAATTATAATGTGAATCTATATGCTATATAAAGAGCTAAAATTTCCATGTTTTCTTTAATGTACCCATTGTGTGACTTTGATCATTGAATGTTAATATACATGTAGAATATGTATTTTTGTTATTAACTTCAATATTACTGTAAGGGTATGTGTAGGATCACGAGGGGCCAAAAAGTGATAATATGAAAAAAAAAATAGTTTTTCATTTTCCCAAAAATACAAAATTCCATGTTGATTTTTTAGTTAGGTTAAGTACCAGTAAATGTAGGCATGAAAATAGCCACATCTCTTAGTTATCTAAAACATATTAGGTATCTTACATTCTTATATTAATATTATAACAAATATTATATTTCATATTATATCAATATAAATATGTAATTTTATATCTTATATATATATATATATATATATATATATATATATATATATATATATATATATATATATATATATATATATATATATATATATATCTCCTACCTTTCAAATAGTAATGATTCTATATTGAATGAACAAAATGTCTTTAGAGGATTAACATGAAGAAGACATACTAAAAGAGATGAAAAAAAACTTTCTCTAGAAGCATATCAGATTTGCAAAAAACTAAAATTATGACATTCTAGGGTTTTATCCCCTTCCTTCCACATACTAGAAGGACCTTCAATATTAATATTAACATATTATAAATTATTATTATTATTATTATGTATATTGTATAATAATAATAATTTATTTAATAATAATAATAATACATATGTATATAATAATAAATATAATATATTATAATATAATATATGATAATATTTTTGATAGAAAAAGTAGCAAGAGGGTGTTGGCCCATGGTACAGAAGACTAGAAGCACATTAACAACATATGAATAGCACTAGTCGCATAGCAGTTTAACAGAAGAAAGTCAGATGAAACAAAAGTCTCTAGTCTGCCTCTATCAAAAACAAACATATAGGTCCTTTTCAAAAAAAGTGAACCATAGTCGCATAACCAGAACGTAAATAACATATTAACAATAACAAGCCACACAAGGCTAAACCAGTGTTTTAAGAACTTACCCAGAAAATAGGAAAGTCAAAAATGGGACCTGGAACTAACAGGCCCATGCCAGCACAAAAACCTCATGGACACAACAGCAGCTATGGTCTCCTGCCTAGACATTTGGACTTCAGGGTCATGGCCCACTCCTCCTGCAGAAATAGGAAGAGGTCTCTGTTGTCGTCATTAGCATCCAGCTTACCGCCAGGTATCTTCTCTTGCACGTTGCATAGGGTCACGGCCTACGCATGAATGGCTTAGAGGGAAAAATTATTCGAATCAGCAACCAGGGCTTTGATTTCTCTCATGTCCTACTTGAGGTCGAGGATCTACATATCAAGCTCATTGAATTTTGTCTTGAGGGATCCTTTAAACCTGTCACTCTCATCTGTCGCTAAAGTAGTGTGCTTAGTGTGAGGGTATTTGGCATACTAGGTGTAGAGCGGGGGTGGGGCATTGTTGTGAGGCTTATCTTCCATCATTAGCAGAGGATTCAAAGGGGGAGTGTTTCCAAACCTGTGCAATTTTAAGTGTTCATCCGAGGAGCCCTCAATCGAACTAGAGGTAGAGGTGTCTGTATCCTTCGAATGAGACTTGTCCTCCGAAGCCGTTTCCCTGAGAATTTTTTTGCATTTCTCCTTGGCAATCCTATTGGAACGTTAGACACTACCCCCCAAATCTACTTCCAACTCAATCTGGCTCCCCAAAATTTTCCATTTTTTGGGCTTCCTCTCAGTTTTAGGGGTGTTGTCAACCCTCATCTTATCCTTATCTTCCATGGACTCAAAGACATGGGATTCTTCTAAGTCCTCCACCCTTTTAAAGGGGTTCTTCACACATCTCTTGCGGCTTTTACCCTCCTAGGGGACAAGGTCAGTCTCCTGGATCTCTTGTAAAGACTCGGAGGGGGATTGCGAGGGGTTGTTGCCTTCCAAAGGGGAAACTTCTTAGGTTACATCTTTAATAATAAGGGGAGGTTGGGGCAGAGGGAAAATGGCTCTATGGAAGTTGTACAGGCGGAGTAAGAGGCCATGGTGAAGGATGGGGAATGACTTCTTAGTATTTTTGTTCTCCTTAATGTCCAAGATGTTGCTTTCAATCGAGTAGAGGAGATAGAAAGGGATGGAGATGAGGTCCTTATTCTTGATATGGTTGAGGAATGGAAAATGATAATAGTAAAACATAGTAAACTTTCCCTCAAGAGTAAAATATTTCATAATTATATGATACACCTTGGGCCAGAACTCAAGGAGCTGCTCATGCTTGAAGCCTCTAGACTTTTTTACTAGTTTCTCACCTATCCTGAAGAACTGGTTGAGACTGGTAGCGTTTGGCATTGGGCTGGTCTTCTTATACTTCCTACCCTCCATTAACAACCCCGTCGCCTTAGCAATGAACTCTTCATTCAGTTGAAAGTGCAAGCCCCTAATTGACACCTTCTTGTTATCCCAGGAGGACATAAATTGCTTGGAAATTTTCTCGTCATGGCCTCCCTTCATTCTTTCCATTAAGCCACAAATGTCATTGTATTTGCAGTAGTTTTACCACCCATATTGACCCATATCGACTAGACCAGTTTTCACCGCTAGAGCCCACTGAAAGTTGCAGAGTTGAGCTTCACACACTAGGGTAAAATATAGGTCTTTTTGATATAACCATTTAATGAGAATTTAATTCATAAGAGGTAGGGGCTGGGTGATTTTTGGGTAATCGAGCTCCGTACTACCAAATCTAGCTGATCTCCAAGCGTAATAATTAGTAATTTTCCCAAATTTTCCCTTAGTGTCCTTGGTAATCGAAATTACCTGGTGATGCAGACAACTATCCTTCCACACGTACTTACGTAAAAGACAATTATGAAATTTTACAGAGTTTTGCACATACATAGTCATCACAATATTAATCATCAAATTAAGCTAGCGTGAAATCAAGGTGGGGCTCTCAACAATATTGGAGACAACTTGGCTCATTTCAAACATTGTTGATGACATGTCTTTCTTGCCCAATTAGCCACTAGGTCTCCTTTGGTACCTCACTGATTGCTTCCCAATTAACCAACCTCGCTTGCTTGAGCCCAATGGCAGCCATAGAATCTACCACTGTGTTACCTTCCCTGTAGGTATGGGAGATAATCATGCTTTGGAAGATGTTAAGAAGCTCCCAAATTTTCATTATTATGGTGTTCACCTGCCACCCTGCACTCGACCCTCTTTTGATAGCCTCAACAATCACTTTGGAATCCCCCTCAATCATCAGTAGTCTGATATTCATGAAGATGGAAAATTTTAAACCCCAAAGGAGAGTCGTGCCTTCAGCTTGATTGACGATATTATTTTTGAGCTACCTAGTGTAAGCCAGTAGGCAATCCCCATTGTGGTCTCTTAGCACTCCACCCCCACTCTGTGTAAGGTTATTAGCCGCACCGTCAAAATTTAATTTGGTCCAGCCCATGGGCGGGGCAACCCACCGAGAAGCATTCTGAACCATAAACCTGGAGTTGTCAAACCTAGTGAAACTAGCCAATAAGTTCCATCTATCCGCCATTTTGATTTCCAGGCTGAGGGGGGTTCCGAGGGGAGCTTCTAGTTAGCTGAGCCAACATTCTCACATAGGAGCTTGGTGCCGAGATGGAGAGAGGCCTCTGGTGGGGAATCAATCTTCTAAAGATCCTATTGTTCCTCTCTTTCCAAATAGTCCAACAGATGTGCAGAGGAAGAAGATGCCATAAGAGCTGGAGGAGAGGGTGATTGGAGGGGGATCACCAGCCATTGAATTGGTGGACATCCATCCCCATATCCTAGGAGACCCCCAACTTTTCAATGATTCCCTTCCAAATGGTGGTTGAATATTCATAGTGTATGAATAGGTGGTTCACAGTTTCCTCTTCTTTTTTGTAGAGGACACATCTTCTAGCTAGAGAGAATCCTCTTCTTATGAGGTTGTCAAGAGTTAAGAATTTACCATGCATAAGCATCCACCAAAAGAAATTGATTTTTGGATTAAGCTGAGGAATTCACACCTTACTCCAATCTCCAAGATTATTCTCCTCCTTTAGAAGAAGGTTGTAAGCAATCTTGACAGAGAAGGTTCCCACTTAGGTGGGTTCCCAAATGATGGAGTCCTGACCAGTAATTCTAGGAATCCTAACATGCCCCAATATTTCCATAAGCTTGTAGGCTACTTGATTTAATTCAGGTTTGTTCCTGACCAGAAGAGCTAAATCCTTCCATCTCCCTTCGGACATGTATTTGGAGACTCTGCTACCAAGGGTAGGTCTGAGGTAGTTCATGAGTGGGCCAAACCTTCCACCTAGGGTGGTGCAATTCTATATCTATGAGTCCTATCAAAATCTGATGGATCTCCCATCCCCGAGTTGCCATAAGACCCCCTTAGAGAGCATGGTTTTGCATTTGCAGATGTTAGCCCAGAGTTTTGAACCATTGGGAATGTCATTATCCTAGAACATCATCCCATAAGGGTGCCCTTGAAGGTACTTAGCTTTCATAATCTTGCACCAATCCGCTTTCCTTTCAATTAGCTTCCAAGCCACTTTCATGGTGGGGGCTTTGTTCAGCAAGCCAATTCATCTAAGGCCCAAGTCACCTGACCATTTAGGAAGGAAAACCATTTCCCAATTAACTATGGACATCCTCTTCTTCACTTCCGAGCCTGCCCATAGAAAATTTATTTGTATCTTTTCTAGCCTATCTTCCATGTTGCTTTTGATCTTGAAGAGGGATAGAAAGTAAAGAGGAATCCCTTGAAGAGCATAGGCCACCGACAAAAGTTTACTAGCATTTCTTAGAATCTTCCCCTTCCAACCAGAAAGTTTCTTCTGAGTTCTTTCCAGGATGGAATTCCATAAATCTTGGGAGACCTCTTTGATAGTGAGAGGGAGGCATAGGTAGGTAGAGGGGAGTGAAGCCGATTGACATCCCAAAATTTGGAGCACTCTGGTTTGGGTCTCGATGGGGGTGTTGAAGAAAAAAGTTTTCTTTTGTGATAGTTTATGCACTGTCCTGAGGTAGGTTTGATTCCTTTTATTCTTCCCATGGAAGAGAGCATAGTCAGGTTCCTATTGAGGACCTCAACCACCATGATAAATAGATAGGGGGAGAGAGGGTCACCCTACCGAAGACCTTTCTCAGGTTAAAAGAAGCTGCCTAGGAAGCCATTGACCAAAATAGAGAAGCTAAGAGTTTGCATGCATTCTTGAATAATGCAGATAACTTTCTCATTAAATCCCATTCTACTAAGAATTTTATGGAGGAAGGACCAATTAACTTTATCGTAAGCCTTAGATAAATCAAGTTTGAAGGTCATACCTGGTGCTCTTCTCCTATCCATGGATTGGATGATTTCATGAGTGGAAATGGCTACATCAAGGCTCTGCCTTCCCAGGACAAAACCTTTCTGAGTAGGTCTGATCAATTTGTCTAGGAGGGGCTTCATTATCTTGACCAGGATCTTAGTGAGAAGTTTATAAAATGTATTGCATAGGATGATGGGTCTGAAGTCTAGCATAGAGGTGGGGTTGTCATTCTTAGGGACCAACACAATATAGGTCTTATTATGGTGATTTAACAGTCACCTCATTCTGAAGAAGTCTCTGGAGGCACATGAAACATCTAATCCAACAATATCCCAATATTCTTGAAAAAAGGCTGGGGGGAAACCATCAGGCCCTGGAGCTTTATAGGCACCCATAGAAAAGATAACAACTTTGACTTCCTCATCAAAAATACGACTAGTGAGGCAATCATTATCATTGTGAGTAACAACACATTGGATGTGTTCAAGGAGCTGATTTTGCACGTTAACAACACAAAAATGACCATCATTAGAATATAATCCCTTAAATTAGTTGGCCACAACTTGGTTAATTTTGTCCTTTTCAGTAACTTCATTTCCTTTTTCCTCCCTAGTTGTGCTGATGGTGTTTCTTCTTTTGTGATTGCTAGTGGATCTATGAAAGAAGGTAGTATTTATGTCCCCTTTGGAAAGCCAACTAGATCCTGGATTGTTGCTTCTAGTAGATTTCTTCTCTTCTCAGAGCTTCCTGCCACTTATGTCTAGCCTTTTCTTCTTCTATCTATAGATGGGGGTGGATATTCCCAGTGGCCAACTAGGTTTGGAGGGAGTCCAAGGTCCCGGTGAGCTCCTTCTTCTCCTTAAAGAAATCCCAAAAATTATGTTTACTCCAACCTTTAACCTCTTTTCTGATTATTTCCAATTTCTAGGCTATCTTGAACATGGAAGTGCCTCTGAAAGAAGTGGCCCACTAGGATTTCACTTGGTCCCTAAAGGAGGGGTGAGAACACCACATAATCTCAAATCTAAAAGGGCTCAGACCAATCCTAGGGGAATCTATTAGAAAGTAAAGTCCACCAAGATAACTAAGAGGGGGGGGGGGGGGGGTGAATCAGTTATCAGATAAATAAAAAATTTATCAAACTCAATAGATTTTAACCATGTAAGCAATGTAACCAACAACCATAGAAAGATATACATGTACAATAACACAATGACACAAGATGTGTTAACTAGGGAACCTCTTGATCAAAGAGTAAACCCTGGTGCGAATGATTCCCACAAAAGATGCACTGATATGAAAGTTCCTTGTGAGAGGATGGACTCTATTAGGAGTCTTATGAAATATATTTAGTACATATGAGTCCTTGTTAGGAGACTTTGAATCCCTGCTAAAAGATTCTAACTCTGTTAGGAGCTATAGAAGATAGGAGGACCCACTGCCCAAACAGCTTTAGGTGAAGATCACTAAACACACTGTGCAACTGATCTTTGTATTACTCAAAAAAATAATACCAAAATATTACTAACCTCAAAAATTCAATACTCCTTCTCTGACTGTGCCAAACCGCACCAATTGCTTCTTCAGATCTCAATACCAGATCTCAGTAGTTCGCATATCCTCTTTCAAAAAATTTGCTTTCACAATTTCACAATCTAACTCAACTATTTCATACACACATGACAACAAGGAAAAAATTCCTTCCTTTATACCACACTGAATTAATTACAAATGAGTCGGCATACAAATTACAAAATAAAAGTTTCCACATGTTACATAAAATTTACACAAAACTGTCGGCTTCTAATTAAGATAAATTTTTATTTGTGCAACCTTAGATCTTGCACTCATGTCCACATCACTAAAATAATGTATTCAATTTCCTCATAACTGTGCATGATCAGATTCAATCCCGATTAGGAGATATCATCCGATTTCCACAAACTGCTACTCAGGAACACTACCTGAATACTGCTTCCACTAATTTCCTCATAACTATTATGAATAAATGAATTTGTATCTGTGCTCTTAACCATGATCTCATATAACATCATAGAGTAAGTCCTCAATTCCACATAGCTTCATCTTCAATATCCCAAGTGTGCTAACTCAAACACTATCTGCTTCACTACTAATCTTTAGTAGATCATTGTGTTGACATCAATGATGATCATAGTCATGAATGAAACAACAAATGCTATAGAATGGTTGTGAATACTCCACCATAGGATATATTTAGCATTCATTCCTAAGAATCTCCCCCATTGGCATTGATGGCAACATAGATGAAAAAACATCCAAGTTCCATACATCCAACACTGCAACACTGTTGCTCTGAAAATGCTTTCAAATCCTCTTCATCAATCAAATCCTACTTCGTTTTCCTATTCAGTTCTCTCCAATTGAAGATTTTTTATGTACACTTCTCCCCCATTGACATCAATGACAGATGTTTCATTATTATGTCAACAACAACTTCAATGTAAAAAGACATTGTTCAGAAAATACATTCACTAGAGTCCTCATAACTCAAGTCAGGTACACATACTCGCCCATAGAGGAAGTACCACCATCCAATCTAGAAGAAAGATAGGGCTCATATACCACTGGATGGATGCAAAAATATGCATCACTTCTCAAAAGTAGGCTGGGGCATAACCCCAGGCATACCTCTCAGATACTCAAATGTATCCTTAGGAAAAGGTTTTGTAAATATGTCTGCAATCTGCTCTTTTGTGCTTATATACTCAAGTCTGACTTATTTCTCTCCAACTTTCTCTCTCACTACATGATATGTTATCTCTATATGCTTTGTCTTAGAGTGTAACATAGGGTTCTTAGACATACTAACTGTGCTAGTGTTATCACAATGTATAACAACAGGCTCAACAAATTTTATTCCAATATCCTTCAATATTTGCTTCATCCAAATTATCTGATTACAATTGTTTTTTGCTGCCACATATTCTGCTTCTATTGTGCTCTGTGAAATACAGTTCTTCTTCTTTCTTAGCCAAGAAACCAATCTTCCTCCAAGGAAAAGTGCTCCACCACTGGTGCTCTTTTTTTCATCAACACTACCTCCCCAATCAACATCTGTATATGCACATAGGGTAAAATCATCATATTTTTCATACCACAATCCATACTCAATTGTGCCTCTTAAGTATCGTAGTATCCTCTTTACTACTGCATAATGTGATTCTCTGGATTCTACTTGAAATCTTGCTACTATTCCAACTGCATGTGATATATCAGGTCTTGTATGAGTCAAATATTTCAATCCTCCAATCATAGATCTGTAGTTTTTTTATTCCACTATAGGAGTCTCATCTATGCTAGATAACTTGTGTCTAGTTACCATAGGTGTTCCAACTGGTTTACAGTTATCCATTCCAAATCTCTTCAATAAATCATTTAAGTACTTTGTCTAACTTACAAAGATACCATCATTGTTCTGTGTTATCTGTAATCCTAAAAAGAATTTCATTTCACCAATCATACTCATTTCAAATTCAGTCTTCATTTCATCTACAAATTTATCATTGGCTTCATCTTCTCCTCCAAAGATAATATCATCAACAAAAATAACAACAACTAAAAACCATTTTCAATTTCTTTTGTTTATAAGTTTTTATCAGTTGTGCCTTTTGTAAATCCTAACTTTATCAAATACTTATCCAATCTTGCATACCAAGTTCTAGGTGCTTGCTTCAGTCCATGTAAAGCTTTCTTCAGTTTACATACCATGTCTTCTTCTTGAGTTAAAGGAAAACCTTCAGGCTTCTCAATGTAGACTTCTTCTTCTAGCTCTCCATTTAGAAATGCTGACCTCACACCCATCTGATACACTTTGAATTTCTTGTAAGCTACATAGGCCAAAAACATTCTTACTGCTTCAATTCTTGCTACTGGTGGAAAATTTTCTTCATAGTCAATTCCTTCTTGTTGTGGGTATCCTTTACATACCAATCATGCTTTGTTCCTTACAACTTATCCTTGTTCATTCATCTTGTTTTTGAATACCCATTTTGTTCTAATAACACTCTTATCTTTAGGTCTAGGGACCAATTCCCAAGTCTTGTTCTTTTCAATTTGATCTAGTTCTTCTTTCATAGCTTTAATCCAATGTTCATCTTCACATGCTTCACTACTAGATTTAGGTTCAATTTGAGAAACTAAACACAACTATTCTTGTACCTTATTTCTTGTCAGAACTCCTCTGTCTATGCCTCCAATAATCTTCTCACTAGGATGATTCTTTGACAAGTTCCTGTTAGGTGTCACTGTCTCAGTTTTGGTTTCTGCTATACGTTCTTCAATGATTTCTTCACTGTAGATTTCATTCAACAAACCACTGTCAGTTTCATAGAATAATTCAGTACTCTCATGGTTAGGTCTAGGCTGAGTTCCTTCATCTGATTCATAATCAAGCATTCTTTCCTAAATTTTGAACTTCTCATCAACTTTTACATTTGTGCTGTCAACAATAGTCTTAGTTCTCTTATTGTAACATCTATAAGCTTTGCTCTTCAATGAAAATCCAAGAAATATACCTTCATCACTTCTAGGATCAAACTTTCCAATGTCATCATCTCTCTTAATATAACATTTACTTCCAAAAATTCTAAAATACTTAACTGATGGTCCATGTCCAAACCATAGTTCATAGGGTGTCTTGTCTGTGTCTGCTCTGATTTGTACTCTGTTCATTAAATACACTGATGTTACATATAGAATCTGGCGGATGGTGTCAGTTGGATGGAAAGCAATTGTTCATTGCTTCTCTCCACAATATCTTTGCCAAGTCATTCTCAAATGACATAGCTCTTGCTGCTTCAGTCATTGATTTGTTTCTCCTTTCTGCAATACCATTTTGTTCAGGTGTCCTGGGGGCTGAAAACTATCTTGTAATATCATTCACTTCACAAAAAATGTTAAATTCTTTTAAAGTAAATTCTCCACCTCTATCTGATCTCAAACATTTAATCTTCATTCCAGATTCATTCTCAACTTTATTCTTAATGATCTTAAACTTATCAAATGCTTCATATTTTTCTTTAAGAAATACAATCCACATCATTCTTGTAAAATCATCAACAAGAATCATAAAGTATGTTTCTCCATAGAATCCTCTAGTCCTTGTGGGACCACTCAAATCTGTATGAACAATTTCCAACTTCTCTACTGTTGCAAACTTTTTGCAAGGAAATGAACTTCTCTTCTATTTAGCCATCACACATTCCTTGCAAATCATGTTAGTAGGCTTCATAATTTTAGGTAAATCTCTTACTGCAAGTGTAGTACTCACTTTCACAATGTTATCAAAGTTTATATGAAAAAATCTTCTATTTCATAACTAGCTATCATCAATCTTAGTAATCAAGCATGTCATCTTAGTAGGATTCAACTGGAATACATTACCTCTAGTTCTAGATCTAGTACCAATCAAATTACCATCCTTGTCTTTGATTACACAAGTTTTCTCAGTAAACCAAACTTGATATCCCTTATTAGCTAGTTGTCCAACACTCAAAAGATTATGTTTCAAACCATACACAAAGTAAACATCATCAGTATTAGTCTTTCCATCAAGAGTAATAGATCCTATACATTTAATCAAACAAGGTGCATTGTTTCCAACTCTAACAACTCCTCCATCATAATTGTTAAACTTTTGAAATTTTTCATGTCTCCAGTCATATGATGTGAACAAACACTATCTATAATCTAATCAACTTTCTTTTCCACTTGAGAAACTAAATCCTTTTCTTCATTAATTTTTGTTTTAGGATTTTCTTCTTTAATTGCTACAAATCCTATATCATCATTCTCAGTATTACTTTCACTCAAAGTTTTCTCCAAACTAGCTTTAAGTTCTTCATCTTTTGCATAGTAACATTCTTTAGATCTCCTAGGTTTAAAGTTGTTTCTATAGTTCTTAACTCTCTTAGGACATTTAGATGCAAAATGACCAAATTCTTGACAAGTCCAACATTAAAAATTTTTCTTACCATCTGGTTCTCTTTTCACAAGTGTACGGTTCCACAATAGATAAAGATAATCATGCCATTGTTTCTCCTTCAAAGATAGTATATCTATTCTAAAGATTACCTATTCCATCATGAAATACACTTGAATTTTCAACCCAGGGACGTAGGACTTGAAATGGGCTAGCATAGTTTGTGCACTAAGTTCCTTTAGGAGTCATAAAACCTATGCTGTAGGAAAGTAAAATGCATTGGAAGAATCTATGCTACTGCTACAAAATAGTAAACACACCTTGGCTAACAACAGATAATTGCAGGAAGCTTCAAAAAGGAACCTAAACTAATTAACAACTCAGAACATCCACTATGATCATTTTCTGCAAGTGCTGCAAGAACTTCACAATAATAATGTTGTAGGACTGATACAATAAATCTATCTAAAAATAGGAAAATGCAAGAAATG
This sequence comes from Chamaecyparis obtusa, assembly GCA_027943335.1. Taxonomy (NCBI): domain Eukaryota; kingdom Viridiplantae; phylum Streptophyta; class Pinopsida; order Cupressales; family Cupressaceae; genus Chamaecyparis; species Chamaecyparis obtusa. The sequence goes on from BSBK01004856.1 coordinate 408,154, forward strand.
AATCTATTCTACCTAAATCTATTCCACCTCCCAAGTGGGCCCCCTTGGTTGGTTTCAATTAACTATGAACACAACAAGTGCTTCAAAATCTTTCTTCCATTAAAATTCTTCTCTGATTACATGGAAATTGGATAACTCATGAAGAACAGAAAAAGTAACTTATGAATCTAAATCAACATTAGCTATTTTCTCATTAGCTTCCTAAGACAATCCAAAATCCCATATATATAGGATTGGATGCTTATTAAAAACATACATAAAAGTCTTGAACAAACATCACCATAAAAGAAGGTGAAAGATCAACCATGAAATAGTACGTTTACGTCCAAGCAACATAATAACAACTTGCAAGAAATATAGCAAGTTGTATCCCCTATATTCTTTGGAACTCCTTTGTAGGTGTGGCTTATCCAACGGAATTGAACTACGCTTTCTTTTCCACGACCGGTCTTCATTGTCTTCCTCCTTAAATGCAGTAGTCACCACTCCTTGCGTCGCTCCTCATTCTCCTGAAAAGTTAGCAACATTTGGAATACACATGCAAGATAACATTCCTACTTTTACTCAGATATTAGAACATATCTTAAAACAGTTATATGAAATACTGCATTCTATGTATAATATGAATATGAAGCAAAATATGTCATACACACTACCCATAGGTTTAGTAGGTTCTAGCTATCTCTGGCATAAGTTCACAAGATATTTACGAGTGTTCAGGAATGTTTTGTCAAAGCACAAAGAGTGTGTCCAAATTATAAAAACTTATATCAAAATTAAGACATTAATATGCCTCATCATCTACCCCCCACTATTCAAATGCTTTTCCTCAAGCATTATACTTCTTTGCCATAGCTTGGAAGTCTCCGACTATGGTTCTCCCCTTTTTCCCACTTCTGAAGGTGTAGAAGAATCCTCTGCTGCGCTCCTAGTGATCACCTTTGTGCTCCTTAACTAGCAGGTCTAGTTTAGTAGCATTATTATCATAAAGAGGCCAAAGAAGCGTAGGAGGCTGAAAGGATAAGGGCATCTAGAGTTCCTTTCTGATCTTTCATCCTAGTTGTATGTATCTGGTCACCCTGTGAACAATTGCCTCATAATTGATAGGGCTATGTGGCTCTACCTTTTTGAAGGCATCTGGCAGTCGGTTCCACCTGTTCCTAATCCCTGAAAAAGCTCTTTGCTATGTGAAATTTGGGAGTGTCTGGTAATCTCTATAAACTTTTTCTCTTTCTGCAAACACTTTAGCCCTGACCTCTAGTTTTGGTTTTCCATAAGTTAATCTGAACCAATCTCTTAGAAGATCATTAGACTTATGTGATTCAGCCCGTAGTGGCAAAGGTTCAAATTTTTCAAGATCTCTATAGGCATTTAACTACTGGCCATAGTTTGTCTCATTGTGCATCCAAGACATTAAAGCCCTAAGGTGAACATCTCCTATGTAAAGTAGAGGATTCCACTCTGTTTCATGTGGAATTATGAAATTATGTAGATAGAGTTCACACAACAAATTCTTCTTCCATGTGGGCAGAGTCTGATACACATTGTAGAAATCTTGAGCAATTTTAAATTGACAATCAATATCCCTGATTGTCATCATTAATTGAAATAATAGAAACTATTCCTTCAGAAAAATAGAATACACCCTTGGTGGTGGTCTATAGGTCATGACTTGGCCAGTTAACTTTAAAGCCTTATTCATCTGTTGTTTCTATTTCTCAAGCTGTTCCTTGAGGGATTCAATTTTCTCATCTTTATCAAATATTATTTTCTGCATTTGGTCTCTTTCTTGTTTCCACAAGGTCTTTTGAAAAATGAAGTGATTGTACAGACCAAATAATACAGATTGAATTGTAGACGGTGGAAATTCTTGAGCCATAGCTTTCTTCTTTCATTCCTTAGCAACTTGCTAGAAATAATGGGTGTACCAGGAGGATTTATAAGGTAAAATAGAAACATTAGAGTATACAGGGACTAGTGGAGAGGTAGGTTGAACACTTTCAGGGGTATTTTCTATGACTACAGCAGGATTTGACTCACACATTTCTTGATCACCCTGTGGTATTTCACTGTCAGACTTATTTTCACATGTTTCCACATTTTGGGATTCCAACTGTATAGGAGAGTCATCTGGAATATTTTCAACCTATTGTTCTGCATGAGGTTTTGATACTTGACCTCACATGCGAGGGCTTTAGTGTACAGGAACCTCTTTAACCTCTATTGCTTTGCAGATCCGTTTTGGTTTAGATGGTGTTGGGGTAGACACTGCAAGATTAGTTGATATAGGAATAGACCTCTTTCTCTTTGTCACTTGAACAGTAGGGTTTTGGGCCTCCCTTTTAAAACTAGGGATTTCTTCATCAACCTTATGTTTTCCTTTGTCTCTAGTAGAGCTAGGTATATCACCTTCTAAAATAGGCTCAATAATTTTATCAGTAGGAGGTAATGCTGGTTCTTTCTCTGTTTCAACTGGATTCTGACTAGGCACCTCAATTTCTTCCTCATTCCCTAAATTTTGCTGAACAGGGTTGGCTTGAGGCTGCAAGGTTTTAAATTCAACAAATTCTACCCATGATATAGGGGAGGAACCCCTAAGAGACCTTTCAACTAAAAGTTTAACTAGGGCATGATGAGAAATAGAATTTTCATTTCCTTTTTGACTTTTCTCAGCACTTATACACAACATATTGTAAATGAAATTGGGGACATTAACTTGAATGTTATGCCTTACACAACTGAGCAGCTTAAAATGATGAGCATGTAAGTTCAAAAATCTGCCTTTGCAGGTCAAATACCTGATGATATGGTTTGCCAATTCTGGATACGGTGCTGGGAGAGAGAGTCTCTTACACCCTTGCTTTGAGATTTCCAATGGAGGGTCACTCGGCTGAGAAAACTGTGCCCGTGACGACCTGGTGTCATGTTCATTTGGGTAATGCTCTCCATTAATTGGTAGTCCTGTGACTTCTGCTATCTGCTCCTTAGTAGAAACCACTTTTAATCCCCATATTGTGGCTTCTCCTTCATCAAATGTCCTCATAAACTCCATTGCTACTTCTTCATTGAACTCTGTTAACTGCAGGAAGTAGCCAAGCCATCCACAAGCGTTAAAAGTACAGACTACTTCCACATCTGCTAATAGAATACCATGGACAACCAGCTCATGTCTCTACAATTGACCCCCTGTCTTCCAAATGCCTAGCTTTAAATTTCTCTATTTTCACCACCCTGATAACACTTTGCAAATACCTTCTTAGAATTGAAATTGATCTTTCTGAGAAATGCCGATACCACATTCTCTTAACACAACTCCATTATGTTTGGCATGTAAAATAATGATGCCATTAATTATGAAGGACATTAAGGTTTTAACTGGGAGTGTTCTTGTATAAATGATAGTCCTTTTAAGTCATGTCAAACTGAGGAAATCTTTCCCAAAATCAGAATGAAAAGGTACGGTAGATACAATAAAGATTTAAAAATTAAAACAGACCGCAACCAAAGTACAACATATAATGTGGACATGACTAGGGTGATGTGGAGATGACACTTGGAAATAAATACACTTTCCTTGCCCCCCACAAAATTTTGACAAGTGTTCGCACTTAAAAAATTTCGCACAGGAATGGAACACTGGCTTTAGGCTTATACGATACATTTAATTCAGTATTATATATAATTATTGAAACCTATGCACTAAAAATGAGGAGAAAGTAAAAATGTGTACTTGAAAGTTTTATATCGTGCATCCGTATGGAAGTTGTTGAGTTGGTGAAGTCTAGTGACTGCAAAAAAAGGTGCTGAAGACATGTTTTATTGAAAGCATTAAAAATAGAATTTGTGGGTGGCGTGGAGGGTGAGTGGATGGTAGACAAAGGAATGAGATGAATTGATAAGAAGAAAATGAAAAGTGAGTGAAAGAACGGACCTCATATGGAATGAGGTTTTATTATGTGTTTCTCATTGTAGGCTTGCTATGGTATGGCTACAGGGAGAAGGCTTGCACCCTCTGCTATAGGAACTGTGTCCATAGGAGTTGGTAAATTTCTTGGTTGGAAATGCTATAGGAACTCATCCTTGGTCTTTGGTTTATGATAGAAGTACAATCGGTGGCCATTTACAAGCAGTTTGAACTGGACTTGATCAATAGTTGTCAGTTGTACTGCTCCATTGTCGAATACATACTCAATTTCGTAAGGCCCTAGTCACTGAGTCTGTAATTTTCTTGGTATCTCCTTGTATCGAGAATCATATAAAAGAGCCCAATCTCCCACTTGGAATTGTTTAGTCCTGATGTGTGCATCATGCCATTTCTTCTATTGTTTCTGAATGATCTCTGTTCTTTCCAAAGATGTCTTTCTCATTTCATCCAGTGAGTTCAAGTGCAGAAGTCTCTCTTCTTGTGTTGTAGGAAGACTAATGTTTAATTATAGAGTAGTGCGTAATGTTTTATGTTCAAATTCAATGGGCAACATTGTTTCTTTGCCATACACAAGTTCAAATGGGGTGAATCCAGTTGTTGTCTTCCATGTTGTTCTGTAAGCCCAAACGGCTTCAGTTAATTTGCTACTCCAATCCCTCCTATGTATTTGCACTATCTTGGTTAGAATGGCCTCAATTTCTCTGTTGGTGACTTCTGCTTGCCCATTTTCCTAAGGGTGATAAGGGCTAGATTTGCGGTGCCTTATGCTGTATTCTTTCATAAGTTCAGTGATCAAATTTGATGTGAACTGGGCTCCTTGATCTGTTACAAGTTCTCTAGGAACTCCATAGCATGTGAATATTTCTTCATATAAGAATTTAGCTACTTTCTCATCTCTTACATTTTTCATCGCCCTGACTTCCACCCATTTTGTTAAATAATCCGTACATACTAAGATGTAGGATTTACCATTTGACAGTGGGTCAATTGGTCCTATGAAGTTCATACCCCACTTGTCAAAGGGTGTTACAACAACTTGTGGATTGAGTGGCATCTCATCTGATCTTGTTGGCCGGCCCATTCTTTGGCATTTGTCACACTTGGTGGTATAAGTTGCTGCATCCTTGTGTAATGTTGGCTAGTAATATCCAGTTGTAATTATCTTTAATGCTGTTCTTTTTCCTACAAAATGGCCTCCACATGGTTCATCATGGAAGGCATGTAGTATGTCATATATTTCATCTTCCCTGACACATCTCCTCATGATTTGATCTGGCCTAGTATAGAAGAGTTGTTATCAATCCATGAATAATGAAAACTTTTCTCTGCAAGCTTCTTCCTGTCTTTTTGGGAGAAGTGTGGTGGCATTTTATTTACAGCAAGATATTTTTCTATATCTGCATACCATGGTGTATGGGTTGCTATATGGAATAAATGCTCATCTAGAAATGTATCTTCAATTGGAGTTGGGTCTTCATCAGCAAGTTGAAGTCTTGACAAATAGTCAACAACTACATTGGCCTTTCTTGGCTTATCAACAATGGTAATATCAAACTCCTGCAATAACAATAGCCATCTTGCCAATCAACCAGTTACAACAGGTTTGTTCATCAAGTACTTTATAGCTGAGTGGTCAATATGAACAAAAATAGGATAGCCAGTTACATAGTGTCTAAATTTATTCAATGCATAAACTACAGCTAAAAGTTCCTTCTCAGTTACTGTGTAGTTTAGTTCAGGGCCATGGAGACTTTTACTAATATAGTAGATTACATTTTCAAGGTTAGCAGGCTTTTGTCCTAATACAACACCTACAACATAGTCTGATGCATCAGTATGGATATGGAATGGAATAGACCAATCTGGTCCTTTAAGAACTGTTGCTATGGTGAGGAGTTTCTTAAGCTGCAGGAAGGATTCATTACATGCTGGTGTCCAAATGAATTCAGCTTCTTTAGTCAGTAGCGTATACAAAGGACTAGCTATTTGACTAAAATTTTGAATGAAACACCTATAATAGCCAGCATGACCTAAAAAAGATCTTACATCCTTTGGTTTAGTAGGTATGGGCAATGTTAGGATTACCTCTATCTTGGTTGGGTCCACTTGTATCCCTGCTACTGATATAAAATGACCAAGCACTACCCCTTCTTGCATGAGCATGAAACATTTCTCACTATTAAGTGATAGATTATGTTCTTTGCATCGGACAAGAACCTTTTCAAGATTCTTCAAAGCCTCCTCAAAGGTTACACCAAATGCTGTAAAATCATCCATGTATATTTCCATACAGTCATGTGAGATGTCAGCAAAAATACTAATCACAACTCTTTGAAATGTTGCTGGAGCATTACACAGGCCAAATGGCAACACAGAATATGCAAAAGTACCCCATGGGCATGTAAATGTAGTTTTATCCTAATCCTCTGGAGCTATACTTATCTGATTATAACCACTATATCCATCAAGAAAAGAAAAATATTTCTTACCAGCCAGAGTGTCCAGAACTTGATCAATAAATGGTAAAGGGAAATGATCCTTCTTTGTTTCCTTATTCAACTCTTTGTAATCTACACAAATCTGCCATTTCCCTCCCTTTTTAAGTACTATAACTAGAGGTGAGACCCATCGACTATCAGATATAGGGTATAAATGAAACCAGCATCAAACAATTTTTGTAGTTCAGTTTTAACTATTTCCTTGAGTGCTGGATTAATCCACCTTTGGGGTTGACGGAGTGGCAGGAACCCTTCATTGATATATATTCTATGAGTGCATAGTGTGGGGCTTAACCCTTTCATATCTCCATAGTCCCATGCAAAAGCCTTTTCATGTTTTTGAAGAAGCTCTGTTAATTGTTTCAGCTGGTTGGGAGGCAGTTTGTTATTGACATGGAGATTATGACCTTTTGACAACTCAAGAGTAGTTGTGAGATTAACCATAGCAACTTTAGAGATGGGACTGTATCTAGTTCACATGGTAAAAGCTGATGGATAATGTCTGGCTCCTTAGGTAGAAAACAATTCTCAGTATATTCCTCATATGTAGTTAGTTCCAACATAGAGCTGTCAAATACATCCTTTTCTACCACACAAGTATTATTAAGAAAACTCTGAATTACTGAATCTTCCTCCTACAGCTTTAAAAAAGACTGTCTATGTAACATCATAAGCTATACTACAAAGTTTAACTCTTCCTCTCCATCTCCTAAATCTGGCCATACAGGTGTGCTTAAATTTGGTTGGGGTTGTGCTGGAGGATACATGACAAATTTCTTTGTTGCCTGTCTATCCGATATGGTCATATTTCCTGACCTACAACTTATATTTGCATCAGCTGTAGCTAACCATGGTCATCCTAAAATGATGGGGTAACCAACTAAGTTGACTTTTGGAGATAGAATCATAAAATCTGCAAGGTATTCTAGAGAATCTAGGGCTACTACTATGTCCTCTATCATTCCATTATGAGTGACAGTAGAACTATTGATAAGTTGTAGAATTGTTGGGGTAGCCCATATTCCTTCTATGTTCATCTTTTTCATAGTATCCTTGGTCATTACATTTATAGCAGCACAAAGATCAATCAAGGCATTTTTGACTGACTGACCATTTATAATCACATTCACAATTGGACTTCTTGGATCAGAATATTTAGGAATTACCAATTTTCCTAACATGATGTCAGCCAATTGTCCTATAACATGGACTGTGGTTGGGTCCTTTTTCTTCCTCCTGGGCTTTTTAAGACAAGCCTCTCTGATATCTTTGCCATAAAGAGGAACATCTTTAATAGCTTGGAACAAAGGAATCTGGACATGCATGTTCTTCAACTGGTCAATGATGTCAAAGGATTGCTCTTTTGTTTGTGCAGGTTTACTTTGTATGAGCTTTTGTGGAAAAGGAGGTTCAACTGCAGTTTGAGTTTGAATTGAACTAGTTACATTTGCTGGGTCAACCGCTTGCGACAGAGAAGTTGCTGGTGCTGATGCTGCAGGAGGATCTGGTATTTTAGTTATTAGAGGTGGTTTAGGTGCTGGTAAAGTTGTACCAGATCTCAAATGTATATCTGCAATATTTAGAGCATAAGCTGGATAATGCTGAGCATCAACAACATACATTGGTTGTTGTGGTTGTTGGTTATTTGGATTTGGTTGAGGTTGTGCAAGCAACTGAGTCTATTTTTGAGGTCCAAAAATTGCAGGTGGTGGAATTAGTGCAGGTGTATTTGCTGGAGGTGGTAAAGGTGGGTATCCAATATTGTTAGACCATTGCTGAGGTCCTCTCCATTGGTTTGTAGATTTCCAATTCCCTTGGGGTGGTTGCCATTGGTTTTGGAACTATGGAGGATACCATTGACTTTGTGGATTATTTTGCCAAGCATTGTTCCAATTAGGTTGATTATATTGTGGAGGACCTTGGACACTACAATTTTTCCATTGATTACTATATGGATTTGAATTTTGTAAAGGGTCTTGGGGCATACCTTGACATGGGGCCCATGGCCGATGTTGAGCAATGAAGAATACTTTCTCATCTTCTCCTTCTATCTTTAGGTACTCAGTTGGAAGATGTTGGTTTTCCACATTAGCGACCAATTTGCAATGACAATCTTTCTTCTATTTTCGACAGTGTGGATAGTACTCAGTTAATTGCTCCTTAGCTTCTGCATGTTTCTTCTTAGTAGCCATTGTATCCAAATGTGTGGTGACATCATTGATGATGTCTTGCTTGAAATCAGACAACAAATTTGAAATTTCCATCTTTGAAATACCAGAGCCACTTCCTTTGGCTATTGCTGAGCGAAATCCCCTTCCTTTCTTTATCGCTGACCTAGAGTAGTTTTGAAAAATCTTCTAAAGGTCATCCCATGAAGATTGGGATATATCTCCTCCTACCATCAAATCCAATGCTTCAAGACAGTTCTCATTTACTCCTCTAAGAAAAATCAGCTTCTGGGACTCTTCCTGTAGGGTGTGTTGTGGGTTCTTTTGTAAGTTGAATCATTTCCCTTGCAATATTCCTTATACTTGTTAAGAAACAGGTGTCTCATATCATCCCAATTTGCTACTGCATTTTCCCCCAAGCCCATAAACCATTTTAAAGCTGACTCTTTTAGTGTGGCTGAGAATAATTTTAGCTTGTGAATATTGTTATTATAGTCAAAGCTCCGACACAGGATGTCAAATTCAAACAGGAAAGTATCAGGATCCTTTGTGACGAGACCATAAAATTTTGGTAATGTTGATGTAGGTATATTTTTAAGATTGGGATTATTGATGAGACTTTGTATTGGAAATGGAAATGTGGGAGCTACCATAGCTAGAGGTATGGGATATTGAAACTGTGGCTGGAAATTGGTAATTGTTGGGGAGCTCTGAACAACAGGCGGTCCTAAAGTGGAGTTAGTATGGAAGCTGGCCAATATTTCCTCAAATGGATGGAGGTCAAATGTTTTCTAGATGTCTTCTTCTACTGAAGATGATGATGCAGTAAACTCTGGACTTGCATCCAGAAATGGCAGTTCAGGTTCTTTGAATTCTTCTTTTGGTTTCACAGGCTCCTTAGGAAGGAATCTACCATGGACATCTCTCCTTCTTTGATGCATGCAAGAAATTGGTGACTTGTTAATCAAGCTCACAACTTTGCAGTTCCTAGCTAACAAACTAATTTGAAAATAAATGACTCATGAAGGTTCCTAGCTTGACACCATCCCCGACAACGGTGCCAAAAATGTACGGTTCCACAATAGATAAAGATAATCATGCCATTGTTTCTCCTTCAAAGATAGTATATCTATTCTAAAGATTACCTATTCCATCATGAAATACACTTGAATTGTCAACCCAAGGACGTAGGACTTGAAATGGGCCAGCACAGTTTGTGCACTAAGTTCCTTTAGGAATCATAACACCTATGCTGCAAGAAAGTAAAATTCATTGGAAGAATCTATGCTGCTGCTACAAAATAGTAAACACACCTTGGCTAAAAATAGATAATACCAGAAAGCTTAAAAAATGAACCTAAACTAATTAACAACTCAGAACATCCACTATGATCATTTTCTGCAAGTGCTGTAGGAACTTCACAGTAATAATGTTGCATGACTGATACAATAAATCTATATGAAAATAGGAAATTGCAAGAAATGAATCTATTCTATCTAAATCTATTCCACCTCCCAAGTGGGCCCCCTTGGTCAGTTTCAATTAACTATGAACACAACAAGTGCTTCAAAATATTTCTTCCATTAAAATCCTTCTCTGATTACATAGAAACTGGATAACTCATGAAGAACAGAAAAAGTAACTTCTGAATCTAAATCAGCATTATCTATTTTTTCATTAGCTTCCTAAGACAATCCAAAATCCCATATATATAGGATTGGATGCTTATTAAAAACATACATAAAAGTCTTGAACAAACATCACCAGAAAAGAAGGCGGAAGATCAACCATGACATAGTACATTTACTGCCAAGCAATAGAATAACAACTTGTAAGAAATATAGCAAGTTGTATCCCCTATATTCTCTGGAACTCCTTTGCAGGTGCAGCTTATCCAACAGAACTGAACTGTGCTTTCTTTGTCATGACCGGTCTTCATTGTCTTCCTCCTTAAATGTAGTACTCACCACTCCTTGTGTCGCTCCTCATTCTCCTGAAAAGTTAGCAACATCTGGAATACACATGCAAGATAACATTCCTACTTTTACTCAGATATTAGAATATAGCTTAAAATAGTTATATGAAATACTGCATTCTATGTATAATATGAAGCAAAATATGTCATACACACTACCCATAGGTTTAGTAGGTTCTAGCTATCTTTGGCATAAGTTCACAAGATATTTACAACAAGTTTTCAGGAATTTTTGTCAAAGCACAAAGAGTGTGTCCAAATTATAAAAACTTATATCAAAATTAAGACATTAATATGCCTCATCAACAAGCAAGGCAATACCTTCTTCAATCTTCCTTTCTAGATCTGTTGCTGCTAGCATAATCTCCTCTTACACTGATGCTTCTTGACAAAGTAGGGCGAGCACTAAGTGCATTGAATGCTATCTCCATTCTAGGCAAGTCTCCTAATACCCTCAAGTTCATCTCTGCTACTTCCAATCTTCGACGAAGAGTTTCTCTGGTAAATTTCATAGTACAAGGTATAACTTGTTCAATCATCTGTGTTGTTTGGTTAAATGGAGGAGTCAATGTCCTCAGAATTTTCCATATCACTGCATTCTCTGTTTTGATTCCTCCACAAGATTTTATACCTGCAACAATCTCTGACATTCTACCAATATAGCTTCTAACAGATTCATTTTCCATCATTCTTATATCCTCAAATGCACATATCCAATTATGTAATCTGACTTTCTTTGCATGTTCATCACCTTCAAAAGTAGATTGTAAAGCTAACCAAATTTTATGAGATGTCTTTAGATATTTTACCTGACTGTACTCATTTTCCAGAAGGGCTGACAAGAGTTCTTCTCTGGCAAGTATGTTACACATGAATAGATCTCTCTCCTCATTACTACAATATTCAATCTTATCCTCATTAATGATAGTCTTCTGATTCTTTGTGATTAACCAATAACCTAGTCCTAAACAAAGTAGGTGTGTCTTCATCTTTTCTTTCTAGTTGTCAAAATTTACTCCATCAAACTTAGGGCTTTCTTTCCTGAAATGATTCACCATGGATCTCCTTAAGCTATTAAACTTTTCCTTCAAGGACCTGTTGATCTCATACCAATTGTTAGAAAGTAAACTCCACCAAGATAACTGCGAGGGGGGGGGGGGGTTAATAAGTTATCAGATAAATACAACTGTTATCAACCTCATTAGATTTTAACCATGTAATAAATATAACCAATAACCATAGAAAGATATACATGCACAATAACACAATGACACAAGATATGTTAACTAGGGAACCTCTTAATCAAAGAGTAAACCCTAGTGGGAATGATGCCCACAAAAGATGCACTAATATGAAAGTTCCTTGTGAGAGGATGGACTATGTTAGGAGTCTTATGAAATACATTCAGTACATATGAGTCCCTTTTAGGAGACTTTGAATCCCTACTAAAAGATTCTAACTCTGTTAGGAGTTATAGAAGATAGAAGGACCCACTGCCCAAACAGCTTCAGGTGAAGATCATTGAACACACTATCCAACTGATCTTTGTATTACTCAATAGAACAATACAAAAAGATTACTGACCTCAACAATTCAATACCCCTTCTCTGACTGTGCCAAACCGCACCAACTGCTTCTTCAGATCTCAGTACTTCACATATCCTCTTTCAACAAATTCGCTTTCACAATTTTACAATCTAATTCAAATTTTTCATACACACATTACAACAAGGAAAATATTCCTTCCTTTATACCACACTCAAGTAATTACAAATGTGTTGGCATACAAATTACAAAATAAAAATTTCCACACATTACATAAAATTTACACAAAACTGTCAGCTTCCAATTAAGATAATTCTTTACTCGTGCGACCTCAAATCTTGTGCTCACATCCATGTCACTAACATAATGTCTTCAACTATCTCATAACTATGCATGATCAGATTCAATCCTAATTAGGAGATATCATCTGATTTCCACAAACCGCTACTCAGGAACACTGCCTGAATACTACTTCCACTGATTTCCTCATAACTGTCATGAATAAATGAATTTCCATTTATGCTCTTAACCATAATCTCATAGAACATCATAGAGTTAAGTCCTCAACTCCACATAGCTTCATCTTCAATATCCCAAGTGCGCTAACTAAAACACTGTCTGCTTCACTGCTAATCTTTAGTAGATCATTGTTTTGACATCAATGAAAATCATAGTCATGAATGCAACAAAAACTGCTATAGAATGGCTTTGAATACTCCCCCACATGATATATTCAGAATTCATTCCTAACAAAATCAAACCAGCAGAGGAGGATGAGGTTATGATCAGAGGTGTTTTGGGGAGGGAGGACAAAGTGGAGGTTAAGCACAAGTCCCAAGAGGAGGTAGCCAAAACCTGATCCAACCTCACTTGGATAAGATGGGAGCCCTTCCAGTTGTTGGACCAAGTGAAGGGATTTCCTTTTAGATCAATGTCCAAGAGACTAGAGTAGGAGATAAATTCTGCAAGGTCCCCCATACTATCAGAATAGTCCATTAAGCCCCCTCATTTTTCTAAGGGGTAGAGAGGGGTGTTGAAATCACCAACCACCATATAATTAGCAAAAGTATCCTAATCCATACAACTAATAATATCCTTCCAAAGGGATAACCTACCATTCTAGGTATTAGGGGCATATATATTGATTAAGTGCCAAACCGACTATTTTTTCCTAAAGGTAACAGTAAGGAAGTTCAGGGAGAAGGACAATAGTTCACCAACAAAAGTATTAGGATTCCAAAGAGTGGAAATGCCTCTGAAAGCACCTGAGGCTTCAGAGTAGAGAAAATCAACACCTAGCTAGAGACTGCTAGCCAGGGAGGCAAAGTTATTGAAAGACATCTTAACTTCTTGGATGAGCAAAATATCTAACTTATGAGAAAAAATGTATTGTTTAACAACCCTTTGCTTGAGGGGGCTATTAAGACCTCTAATATTCCAAGAAAGATAGATCATTTCTTATTTTTAAAACTTGTTTCTAAGGTTTGCTACCTACCTGTCACAACATCCATTTTAGTCCCTCTTGACCTCCTGGCATGTTCTGATGGCCTCCCTCTGGGTGTTTCCAGTCCCACACCTACCTTTTTGGGTTTAGTTTAGTTTTTTTATGTTTTACATTCTCCACCATCGTCCTCCTCATAGTTTTCTTCACCTAGGGAATTGGGTGAGGGAGAGTAGTTCCTTTCCTCTGATTGCAGAGGAAGTTTTGTAGCAGCCTTGGGGAACTTTAGTTCTAGTGAGACCACAATAGCAGGTTGTTCCACTTTAGTAGGAGTGATCACACTTGTCTCTAGGGTAATCACCGAGGGGTTCTCCAATGACATAATCTCCAGAGGGGATTCAGGACCCTTAGGTTCAAGGATTACCCCGTCGTTCTCTATAGGGGTGACAATCTCACCCTCTTCCAATTTTGGGTTTTCTAGCACTTCTAGCCACCAGGGGGGATGGTTCTCTCCTTCTCTTCATTTGTAGCCATGGGTGGCTCCACGGAGGTGGCCTTATCCTTGTTCTTATTTTTCCCCTCATGTAGAGGGGACTTGTATGCTTCACTAGTGTGGCCCCTAGAGTCGCATTTCTAGAAAAAGACGGTGGCATTCTCATACACCAAGGCCTGAGTCCATCTGCCCAACTTAGACTTCAAAATAACAAAGTTGGGGAGGGTTTTATTCAAGGTAACATTAACATAGAATCTTGCAAACACAAACCTTGACTTAGAGCAAGTTACCTGATCTGTCATAATAAAAGTGCCCAAGGAGTCACCGATCCACCTAAACACCTGATCATCCTAATATTCAAGTGGAAGCCTAGGGAGGTGCACCCACACTGGTGTCGTCCCACTCACCTCTGTCACCAGATTGAACCTGGGTTTCTATTTTTCCAAGGCAAGGAAGTTCTTACCATAGACCCATGAGCCTAACAGAACAAGGGCCAAATCCTCCAGAGTGTTTAACTTGAAGAGGAAGAGTCTGCTAGGCATAGTAGAGACTAATACATACCCCTTAATCTTCCACTGGGTAGCCACCTACTTTCTTACCATTTTGATGGTAGGTCAGAAGTTAAAGAAATGACCCACCAATGCCAAGTAAAAATTGGCCATGGTCCTTGTTTACCACTGAATCAGGGAGTGAGAGTTCAGTGCCTTCCTCCATCTGGATGAAGTCCACCAAGAGTGATTCTAGAGTATTCCAGACCTCTCCCATGAGAGTGCCTTTCCATCTTGTCTTTGGCAGGGATGAAAGGGCATCGACATAAGAGGACGCCCATTGAGATTCCTCCATTGACTCTTTCATAGCCTATCTCATGCAAGAGGACATAGTCTCGGGACCAACATGGGGTCCAGTGTGGGGACCTACAAGGGGGAAAGATTTCTCCCAAGGGGAAGTGGGCATGGGAGCGGGAAGTTTGAAATCAAAGATTGGGTGGGAAGTTGCAGAGTGTATTTCATAGAATACAATATGGTATTTAATATATGATAATATTATGATCTAATAATAATAACATAATATTATGATATAATAATAATAACATAATATTATAATGTAATATTATAATGTAACATTGGTGGAAAAGAGGAAATAAAGTGTCGCATATTGGATTTGGATTAGATATTGAGTCTCAATCTAATATTTGATACTAAAGATCCTATTATAAATACCTAAATAGTGCCATCATGGGTCATTTACACCCATGATGAGCACTATTTTTCAGCATCTTATATCCAAAATATTTTGGTATCCAATCCTCTCAACCATTTTCTTTCCTTTTTCACTATGAGGAACGAATTATCTTGCATATTTCTCTATTTGTAATCATTCATTTCTATTTTTTTTATTTTTTGGAATGAATTAAATTTTAATATTTGAAACTGATTGTAATTTTTAAACAATGTTAATTATAAAAAAATTCAACTTTAATTATGTACGAAAAATAAAAGTAAAAACCTATGGCCCCAAACACACACATTGAGCCCTCCATCAGTAAAAGATTTAATTCATGAAATCTGTAATTAATTGAGGGGCATTAAAGAGGTTTTTCATACAATCTTTAATTTATCCCTGATGTTTGCCACATTATAGTAAAAAATATCAAATGTAAAAACCCTCAACACAAAGCATAGTTATGTACACTTATAGC
The DNA here is from genome assembly GCA_027943335.1 of Chamaecyparis obtusa. Lineage (NCBI taxonomy): Eukaryota > Viridiplantae > Streptophyta > Pinopsida > Cupressales > Cupressaceae > Chamaecyparis > Chamaecyparis obtusa. The sequence goes on from BSBK01004856.1 coordinate 423,898, forward strand.
AAGAGGCCACGAGGAAAAACTACATATATGGTTTGTCCTATGATGAGGCGAAGAACCTAAAAATATCCCTAAGGCCTCTCTATTCCAGCTTTGCCTCTTCTTCCCTCTCTCATTATATCCCTCTGTAACTTCTAAGACCTAAATGTTAAATTGTATACCCTATACCATAAACTATAAACCCTAAGTCCTTAACCCTATACCAATTCCAAAACCATAAATCTTGAGACCTAATTCATATACTCCAAGCACTAAACCTTATGCCTTAAAAACTATACTAGTCCCTTCACCCAAAACACTAAACCCTAGACCCTAAATCCTAAGCCCTTAACCCTCTCTCCCCATCTCACTCTCTAATTGTGAACCTTAACGCCTTTACCCTTAAATGTAATCCCTCCCCCTTCATCCTTCTTTCCCTATCCCTCACTCTATAATTTTAAAATCTATTCCCTAAGCCATAATCCCTAACCCCAAATATCTCTCTCTAACCCTATGCTACTCTCTAAACCCCGAGCCTTGATCCCAAAGCCCTAAGCCTTAAACCCAGAATGTCTAATCCTTAAGCCCTAAACCCTATACTAATCCCTAAATCCTAATCTCTAAGCCCTAAACCATCTCTCTCTCTCTCTCTCTCTCTCTCTCTCTCTCTCTCTCTCTCTCTCTCTCTCTCTCTCTCTCTCTCTCTCTCTCTCTCTCTCTCTCACTCTCTCTCTCTCTCTGTCACACACACACACACACACACACACACACACACACACACACACACACACCGTAAACTCTAATCCAAAATCCCTAACCCCATATTTTTCTCTCTCTAACCATATACTATTATCTAAGCTCTCATCTCTAATCTCTAACCCCATCTATCTCTCCAACCTTATACTAGTCCCAAAAACCTAAGCCCTAAAATCCCTCAACCCTCTATCTTTATCTCTAACTATAAAAGCTAAGGCTTATTCCATAAACCTTAAGTCATCTCCCTTCCCATTATCCCTCTCTCATCTTCTCTCATTTTATTGCTCTCTATATTTTAGGCCCTAAGTCTCAAAATGTAAACCCTAAGCCCTAAACAATATACTAAACCATAAAACATAAGTAAAAGTCATAATCTCTTAATTCAAAACCCTAAACCCTATGCCCAAAACCATATACTAGTCCCCAAATCATATATCATAAACCTAAAGCTCTAAACTCTAATCCATAAATGCTATAAAACTGCATTAACCCGAAATCCTATGTACAAAGCCCTTTTTAGGAATGATGTAGGGTGTAGGGCTTTGATTTTAGAGTTTATGGACTAGTGTAAGGTTTAGGGCTTAGGTATTAGAGTTGAGATTTTAGGGACTAGTATAAGGGATAGGGAATAGTATAGGGTTTAGGTTTTAGGTACTAATATAAGGTCTAAATCATATATATTATGGTTCAGGGAGAGGGAGAGAGACAAAGAGTTAGAAAGGGGTAAAGAGATAAGGAAATGGAGAGTCAGAAGAGAAGGAAAGAGTACGAGGTATGAAGAGAGTATGAGATGGAAAGAGATGGAGATAGAGGGGGAGGGGCTTAGATAGGTGTAGGACATGGAGAGAGGGGGGAAAGAGGGAGGAGGAATACATATGTACCTAGATAAATGGATAAAGTGGGGGGCAGGGGGCCAGAGAGAGAGAGGTAGGGGAGAGAGGGAGAAAGGGGTGGGGAAGAAGGAGATAAAAAGTATATGTGGGCAAGAGGGAGAGAAGGAAAAGAGGAGAGAGTGAGAGGGGGGTAAAGAGAGAGGTCATAAAAATGAGAGAAGGGAAAGATAGATGGAGTGAGTGGGGCAAAAGGGAGAAAGACAAACATAGAGAAGGATAGGTAGAGATAACAAGATTGATAGAAAGGGAAAGAGACATGGGGAAATCAAGGGGGAAGAGAGAGTGGGAAAGAGGGAGGGGGGCCTAAGAGAGGGGGAAATAGAAAAATTTAAGGGATAATATAATCACAAGTAGGTGTACAATTATTGAATCTTGTACAAATATTCTAACCCTATCCCTTAAAAATAGTTTAGGAAATATATAAATATGTAAACCTTAAAGATTAAGGTTAACAGAATTGGGACAATCAAATGAAGATGTTGATGGAGAGCAGCCACACAAAGGAAGATTTGATTCCCTTACAAATATAAAGATACTATTTATTAATCCAAATCTGATATCAATTTTATTTTAAATTAAGTTTTGTTCATTTCGATGCTTGCCATGGAATAAGTTGTCACAATGGTGTTTTCAATTCCTCAAAAAATATAGATGTCCAATTTTTTCCTTGTCAATGGCATTACTTTTCCAATTATGTTTTCCTATCAATATAGTATACATGGGCCCTAAATCCTTTTCGAAATTTCTTTATTTTGAAACACAACCAAAAATACTCTTTGAATATTAAAAAAATTCAGCCGTTGTTCTCTTTTCTGATGAATAAGTATCTATCATTCAACCTATTAAATATCGATTGATAATCTATTATTATTATTATTATTACTATTACTATTACTATTACTATTACTATTACTATTACTACTACTACTATTACTATTACTATTACTATTACTATTACTATTACTATTACTATTACTATTACTATTACTATTACGATTACGATTACTATTACTATTACTATTACAATTACTAGTACTTGCCGGTAGGCTAAGTACTATTGTATCATTTTTTGAGTTTTGTATCTTAACTAGTAATTAAATGAACTCTTGTGCACCAATCAAAATAAATTATATTTTATATTTCATTATAATTTTTTCATTTCTAAAAATATAGATGCAATTTTTTTAACTTTATAATATCTAAAAATTATTATTTTTATCATCTTGGACGAATGTATTTGAACATATACATGGATTTCTCCCATTATGGAACATACTATTTTATAAAATTTGTTTTACCTCTATAATCCATCTTTTTTGCCCTATTTGATGTTGCATTTCTACTGACAAGATAGTTGACTTTAGTTATATAATTAATTTAATTTTAATTCTAATTTTAATTTTAATTTATATGTAAAATGATTGGTAATTATAAATAATTATAAAATTAATATAATTATAGTTGTAATAATAACTTTGTTTAACTTTATTAATAATTATAATATATTATTTATAATATATTTTAATTATAATTTTTTTATTTATAATGAATATTAAAGAAATAAAGCTTATTGTTATACTTTACAAAATAATTTAACATTAGAATAAAATAAAATTAACTACAACTTCTAATTTATATTATTAAAATAATTATAATGAAAAAGAATTACTATATGCTCATCAAAGCCTGCAAAGACATTCCTTCTCTCTGCCATGTTGACTCCACTAGATTCTTGAACATTAAATGGCCGGATGGAACCATTATAACCCGGCTTAAAGCCAAAAATATCTACAGTGTTATTGATTATAATGATTCCATCATTAGACATGTCAACAAAGTGTGGTACACTAATCTTGATGTCTCCTCTTGGAAGAAGTACTTTGATAAACTTTGGAAAAGCACAATTGATCCTAAGATTAAATGTTTTAAATGGTTGTTAATTATGGATAGACTCCCCATTAGAAAGGACTTTTCTAAGATACATTATTGTTCATTCTTTCTTGTAACATTTTATGACAGATCTAGAAATGCAGGAATGAGGAAAGGTTTCAAAACATTCCCAGGGTTCTTACTGAGTCTTTTCGAAGTCTCACACATTTTAAAATTTTCTTGCAAGTTCATATTACTATGAAAGTTGATAAAGACAAATTCAAAAGGCTTCTTAGAACTGGATACACCACCTTCTTCGCCACTGAGCTCAAGGATGGTCACGTGTGGTCGAGGCATATGGACAATAGCCAACTCTTTGAGAAAACTATCAAGAAGCTTAATAAGGAAATTATGAGGACTAACAAAGACACTACTGGCAACATGATCCTCCTGCTCAATCAAATTCAGAAATAGAAGAATATTTTTTGGATGGACGGTAGTAAGGGGTGGACTGCTTGGGTGGATACTCATGAGGACCTGCTTCATTCGTGCTTGTTTCCTGTCTTTCCTCTTGGTCTTATGTTGAGTTGTTATACTTTGATACTCTCGTGATGAGGCTCCACCTCATGTAATTTTTTGAAACTCTTCAGTGTTACTTTGTATTTTGATCTCCTTATATTCAATACAAAAAAAAAGAATTACTTATTGCTACATTTAAAATGATTTAAACTAATATAATTATTATCATCAAATTTTATAATTAATTAAAATATATTTATTAATATTAGAATTGCTTTTACATAGATTTATAATAAATATAATAAAGTACATTCAAATTTATCTACAACTAAACTTATAATTAAATACTGCAAGTACTGGCCACTAAGTGGCACTTGTTAGTATTCACTTGTGTCCTATTACTTAATCTATTTCTACCAATCATAACAATTTAGTATTAGTTTTTTCAAAATAAACATACTTCTAGCAAAGTTAAAATTTATAATTCTTTATTTTTCTATTTAAAAAAAACTTATTTATCTCCAATATCATTGGTTCAAATGAATATGTCTTATAGGGCCTCTTTTTAAGGGATACACAAAATCATTCCATGAAAAAGTTTTGTTTCTCAATAGAAACTTCTATTTTTTCAGAGTTACTCTTTGGATAACAATAGTTTTCTCCATAGAAACTTCTACTTTTTGAAAGTTTACTTTGTAGATGACAATGATTTTATAAAAGATTATACAATGGAGCTCTTCTTTAAAAGCCTACTATCACAACTATAGGCAAAGTATTTGTAGAGCTTTCATGTGGTCCTATTCTTTTAACTTTATTTTATTTTTAATTTATAGATGCCATCAAGTTATGACATTTGGATTGGGTGTTTTCACCCAATTAATTATTGCTTCCACTTAAATGGTTGATCTATTTTTGACAATGTTTTGTTGCATTATTGTAATGTGATTCTTGTGAAAGTTAACTATTACAATCACTGATTGTTAATCTCCTATCTTGAAAGATTATTTAACTATCAAAAACTAATTCACAACCAAATATTGAATAACAACACAATTGCAACTTCACAAAAATAAATGCGAAAATAAATTTGAACACGATGACACAATATTTTCGGACAAAATTGTCCTTGGAAAAACCCCTAAGGGAAAACCAGTTCTACAGATGGAAAATATATTAATCTTTAGCAATATAAGAGTTACAAAAGATTCCTTGCCTCTTTCTGGCAGAACTCCGATAAACTCCTAATATCTCCTGTTGATATCCCCCACTATTATCCCAGCGCTATCACTGTGCCCTTGCTCCCACTGCAAGAATATTTGCTATCACTACAAATACATTTTCTTTCACTGCAAATGATTTCTTCACAACTTGATGATTTCCAAATGCCCCCTAGCCCCCCTTTTATACCACCCTTGCTAAAAAATTAACGACCAAGAATGATCCCAATTAACGACTGAGATAAAAAGGTACTCAACAACCAAACTTGAATTGGTTGTCAACAACTACCAATTAAATAAATATTTATTAACCTAAGCATTCTCAGGAAAAAAAATATTAATTAATCAGGGAAAATGAAATCTTTCTCGCTACATAACTAACACTCCCTCTTAGCGAGGAAGCTATTCTGCATGACAACCAACTTATCTCTCAAGAAGATAAATTTTTCCTTCTCGAATGCCTTCATCAGAATGTCTGCTACCTGCTCCTCTGTAGGTATGTATTGTAACTGAACAATCCCTCTCTATACACAATCTTTGATGAAGTGATATCTGATGTCTATATGTTTAGACCTGTCATGAAACACTGGATTCTCAGACAACTTGATGCAACTCTAATTGTCATAGTGTATCACAGTAGTCTCAACTCTCTGACCAAACAAGGCTACTAACAACTTCCAAATCCATATAGCTTCACATGTCACCATGCTAGTTGCTATATATTCTGCTTCTGCTAAACTCAGAGCCACAAAATTCTGCTTCCTACTGAACCAAGAAACAATTCCTGATCCCAAACTGAAACAACACCTTGAAGTGCTCCTTTTTTCCATTGTACTACCTGCCCAATCTATGTCAGTATAGCCCATCAACTTGATACTTTCAATTTGAACATATCTGATCCCATACTCAACTATACCATGCAAATAATGTAAGACATGCTTAGCTATTGTCTAATGCACTCTCCTTGGCTCAACCATGAACTGACTAAGAGATTTTACTGCAAAAGCTATGTCTAGCCTGGTGTTGACCAAATACATAAGAGAACCAATCAACTATTTGTATAAGGTGGGATCTACATCTTTTTCCTTTGAAGTGTCTACCTTCCTCCATTTTGTGATCATAGGTGTAGACATGGCTTTGCAATCTTCCATCCTGAATCTCTTCAAGATTTCAATGCAATATTTCCCCTGCTCAAGGAAAATCTCTCCATCTATCTACCAAAACTCCATGCCTAGAAAGTAGTGCATAAGTCCCAAATCCTTCATCTCAAACTCTGTTGCAAGGTCCCTCTTGCACTCCTCTATGAGCCCCAATGAACCTATTAGAAACAAGTCATCCACATATAGAACAAGAATGAGAACCTCACCCCTAACCACCAAGTAGTAGAGGTTAACATCTGCCTCACTCTTCAAAAATCCCATTCCCTACAAGTATGTATCAATGCACTCATACCAAGCTCTGGGAGCCTACTCTAGTCTATACAAAGCTCTCTTCAATTTGCACATGTGGGTTTCTTTGTTGTGTGCTACAAAGCCTTCTAGTTGCTCTATCTATACCTCCTCCTTCAATTCACCATTAATGAATGTTGTCTTGACATCCATTTGATGGATCTTCCATCCCACCTATGTTGTAAATGAGATCACAGGTCGAATAGAAGTATACCTAGCCACTGGAGAAAATGTCTCTTCATAGTCTATTTCCTCCTTCTGAGAAAATCCCTTTGCCATGAACCTTGCCTTGTATTTCTCAATGCTACCATCTGCACTGTGCTTGATCTTGTAGATCAAGCGTGATCTAACCACTACCCTATTTGTTAGTCTAGGTACTATCTCCCACACATCGTTCTGCATTATTGAGGTATATTCCTCAACCATCACATCTCACCACACCTGATGTTGTGCAACCTCCTAATAACTAGAAGGCTCACTATCTACCAATTGACTAACTAAAGCCACATAATCATTGAACTTAGCTGGCTATCTCCTCTGTCTCGTACTCCTCCTAGGAGTTCCCACAACCTCCTGGGTATCCATTTGAGTCTCTTGAACCTTACGATTTCCACTACCAACTGTAGAGGATGGAATATCAACCTCTATGTCTTCTTGATGCACATCCTCCTACACCGATTGCTCCATATTTTGTGAATCTCAACCACCTGAGCCTATGCTCGTACTAGTAACTATACTTGGGCTTTGATGCCCTTGACTTGGCAAAGTTATCCTTGGAGCTTCTATTGGCTACTCACTTTGATCTTCTGCTAGTAAATCTCTAGACCTCCTGAATGCCTTTTCCTCCATGAACTTGACATCATGTCTAACTATAATTCTTCTAGTCCCTGGAATAAAAAACCTATATGCCTTTGAGGTTTCACTATACCCAACAAAGTACCCCCTCTCTGTAGTCTGATCTAACTTGGTACAAGTATCACCAGGAATATAACAATATGCCAAACTACCAAATATTCTAAAATAACTAACATCAGGATTCTTACCTGTGAAATTTTCCTTTGGTGTCATCTTCCCTAGTACCTTGTGTGGAACTCTATTTTGAGTGTAGACTATTGTACTACATGCTTCAGCCCATAAGTAGTAGGGCATGTCTTAGTCATGTAGTATATCCATCTTCCTAGAGAAATCATCAATAAAAGTAACATAGTACTCATAGCCTCTGAGAGATTTTGTCGACATCGGTCCAAAAACATCTGAATCTACTTGATCAAGAACACCTTTAGATTTGGTGTCACTCCTTGGAAAAGGTGCTTTCACAAACTTCCCCACCACACATCCCTTGCATACATCATCATGTTCTGTGCTCACTTCTTGAACACCTATCACTATCTCACAAAGCAATTTAAGTGCTCCATGATGAATATGGCCCATCCTCCTATGCCAAAGCTCTCCAAGATCTCTAGGACTGCAGTTTCTCATGAGTGTCTTAGGAGTATCAAACTGTAGCCTATAAAGGTGACCACTCCTAACTCCCATGGTTATGGGTGATTTCCACTCCTTGTGCTTGATCAACACATGTTCCCCTTTAAAGAGTACATTATACTCCCTATCTTGAAGAACAGATATAGAAATCAAATTCATACCTAAGCCTGGCACATGCAACACATCATGAAGGGGAATAATCTTCCCATTCTCCCTCTGAAACTAAACACTCCCTTTCCCAATTGAATTGAGTTTGGACAAGTTTCCCATAGAAATCTGGGTACTGGTGTTCTCCTCCTTATAACTAGAGAAGTACTCTCAAACTCCTGTCATATGAAATGATGCCCCATGATCTATATACCAAACACACTATGAGGTTGAGCCGACCATGCAAGCTATGAGTGCAAAATCAACTTCTAGTCTAATAGAGAGATCTTCAACCATTGCTGAAGCTGCCACCTGCTTCTTTCCCTTCTTCTCATTCTTCTTCCTTTTTGGGAAATCACTGACATATTAGTGACCATATTCTTGACAACCAGAACACTTGATCTTTGATAGGTCCTTCTTCTTCTTCTCACTTTGGGAATTAGATCCTTTGCTAGACCCCTTCTTAGTTTTCCCTTTCCTCACTAGGGAAACATTTTCTTGTTCTACCTCACTTTGTTGAGTCTTATTGGCCCCATTGACAAGACTTAGTCAAAACTCCTCCTGAGTGAAATCACTCCTAGTCGATCCCAACTTGGTAAGGTGTCTCATCCACTAACAACTTGAACAAAGACACTCCACTGCTTAATTAACCCATTAAGGGTTATTCTCACTAGCTCATCATCAATAGGGATATCTCCAATAGTTGTTAACTCATCCTTGACAAGTCTAAGCCTTGTGAGGTAACTTATCACATCTTCTCCCTTATTCATTTAGGTATTCTTCAACTTATCTCTGATAATCATCTTCCTATTAGTGGTCGCATTTTGGTATAGATTCAGAATGACATCCCACTTCTTCTTCGCCATATCTAACTCTGAGATATGTGAAACAATATGATCCTTGACACCATCAAGGATTATCCTCCTCACCTTGGCATCATCCTTCTTGTATGTTGCAAGTTGTGTTGCATCTATAGGTACAACTACAACACTGGTAACATAATCCTTGATACCATTCTCTTCCAACACTAAAAAAATTTTGGCCTTCCACACACCAAAATTTGAGGCACCATCCAATCTGTCCTGATCTCTCAAACCAATTGAATCCATCTCAAGGGATAAAAGAATAATAATTTCAAAGTGATCAACTAGGTTTTATAAACCCTCAAAATCTTTCCTTTCCTAGGGTAAACCTTTTCTACCCTCAACACTGCTCTGATACCATGTGAAAATTAACTATTGCAATCACTAATTGTTAATCTCATATCTTGAAAGATTATTTAACTATCAAAAACTAATTCACAGCCAAATATTGAATAACAACACAATTGCAACTTCACCAAAATAAATGCAAAAATAAATTTGAACACGATGACACAATATTTTTGGACAAAATTTTCCTTGGAAAATCCCCTAAGGGAAAACCAGTTCTACAGATGGAAAATATATTAATCTTCAGCAATATAAGAGTTACAAAATATTCCTTGCCTCTTTCTTACAGATTTCTGATAAACTCCTAATATCTCTCACTAATATCCCCCACTGTTATCCCAACACTATCATTGTGCCCTTTCTCCCACTGCAAGAATATTTGCTATCACTGCAAATACATTTGCTTTCACTGCAAATGATTTCTTCACAACTTGATGATTTCCAATTAACAACTGAGATAAAAAGGTACTCAACAACCAAAACTGAATTGGTTGTTAATAACTACCAATTAAATAAATATTTATTAACCTAAGCATTCTCGGGAAAACAAATATTAATTAATCAGGGCAAATGAAAGCTTTCTCACTACATAACTAACAATTCCTTCCTTTCATGGCAGCCTATTGTTAGATTTTATATTGTTAAATTGCTCCAAATTAATATCCAACGAATTTTGATTAACAAGTTAGCTTAAATGTTGCAATTCTAATGTAAAAATCATTAATTTATTTAAAAGATTTTTGATAAGTCAATGTAAACTGTCTATTTCCTAAATCATTTTTCTCATTTATCTTATTTTTAAAAATGAAATATTGTAATTCTCACTAGTACTATAACATTATAAAACTAGTAATTAAATTTTAATTTTGTTGTATCTACATTGTTTTGTTTCCTTAATATAATTTTTTTCTTCAAATAAAAATTATTTTCATAATAGATTATTATTTTTAAAATATCTTTATTTTAATATTATATTGGCATGTAATCACACAACAAAATATCTCTTGAAATTAATGATTTTTTTTTCTCTTACAAAGTACTATAGTATAATGTAACACTTGTTTTGTAAGGAAAAATAAAAAATTTAAAGAGACTTCAACATTTGGTTGTTAAATGTAGTAGATAATCTCTCTACAACAAACTCACTTTTAAAGTATGTTTTCTATGAACTCTTTGTTATTTTAATAGACTAATAAAATTATCATTCATTAATATAGATTGAACAAATTTCCTCTTTTTAATACTATCAGATACTATGTATAGAATTATAGAGTTTATGATAATCAAAATTATGAAAAACTTGCTTTAATCGATTGATCAAGTATGTATTATAATAATTATAGCTACAATTCTAAGTATCATAATCATGATTAACAATTATTGTTGTTAAGATTCCTCACCTCCCTCATAAAGTACAAGACATAACTATTGTAATAATACAATTATATGCAACATTATAAATACAATTACAACTTTAAATAATAAATTGCTATGGTAAAGATTTAGCCAAATACAAGACATTGCTCTTAAACTATATTACAATTATAGCTTCTATTTAAGTATAATTTAAAATTATAAATTTAATAATATTATACTATTATTTTTTCACATTCACCAATCTCTATAGTCTATAGCACTTGCTATTATTACTATTACTATTACTATTATTATTACTTATTACTATTACTATTACTATTACTATTACTATTAATATTATTATTTCATAGTCCAGTCAAGTCGCCTAAATAATTCATGTTGTAAATAGAATAACATTGACCGGGCAAGTTGCATCTTTTTTATAAGACTGAATGATTGTAATATCCATCAATCTTTTCATTTTGTTTAAAAAATTATGACAGTTAGAGGTGGTCTTCTAGTGATGGGCATAAGCTATCCAAAAATATTTTCTAGTCAATGGTGTGATATTATATATGGCACCTACGTCATTTTCAAAATTTCATAATTTTCAAAGGCAACAAAAAAGAGCTTTCAGTATTATAAATTTTCACCTGTGGGTCTCCTTTTTAATGAAAAAAGTTTGAGGCATGCAATATTTTAAAATCGGTTCGACGGTCTCTCATTATTTAAGTGAGTAGTTTGTATAGCCTGGTCAATCACCTAAATTATTCATGTGATGAGTTAGGATGGCATTGATTGGAGTTAATTTATCCCATGTAGGAATTGTAACCTATTTGACTGCCTTAGTTAAAAAATCAAGATCCACTATCTATTCAGTAACATGTAAGGACCTAACTATTTCCATTGTTTACGGTGGAAGAACTTTCACCTATGTAGCAATTTGAAAAGTTTTAGAATTTGATATGAATAATGTTAAATGCTCTATAGAAAAGACGAAATTTAATCTGATTTTAGAAGCTAGATCATTGAACAAAAAAGAGAATTTGTTTACTTTTGTAGCAACTAGTCACTATTTTTTTTCTATTATCTGTCTATCTTTCACATTGGTATCAGGAAAAAAAACTTTTTCCACAGTTACAATTTATTTCTAGAATTAAATGATTGTTACTTATTTCTTGGATTGTAATTTTCTAACAACAACAAATCAATTTAGTTTTATCCTTTGCATTCATTAATCAATACTGCAATTTAGTTTTGATGGGAGAAATTAACATCTGCCAACACTCCCCTTTAATTTGGACCATATATGCTATTACATTCACCAAATTATTTTCTCTATATCATTGTCTGTTGTTTCAATTCTATCAAGTCTTTAGATTTACTCAAATTATTTCAAACTTCAAACCACATCTAAAATCTTCAAATTTAAATCAAACTTAGGAAATATGATCATTCTCTTGGGATGCTCTAATGATGAGCTCTCTCACACTTGATCTCACAGTGTGGATGCTTGGAAATCCAAACTTTACTAGACTCTTCTTACCCAAATTTAAAAATAATGCTTCAACATATAACCATATCATTCTCTTATCAATTGAAAACTTCCATCCTTCTCCATATTTTTTAATCTCCTTTTTTTTAAACATCTTGCTTACTTTGTTCTACAGACTTCAAATATGTTAGAATTAATTCAAGTGGGATAAGGCCTAGACCTGAAAATTGAAGTAATATCAAGATTGAATAGATGACACAAAAAAAAATCACAAGAAGTGAATTCAAGATACTAACTAACTAAAAGGAGCAGGAACAAAAACCAAAACTAGCAACAACAAAAAAATCAGCAAACCAGGCCAACAAGCCTATTTTAATATGGGAAAATAGATTTAAACTAGAATCAAATGAAAGAGTTAGATCAAACAAATAGAAATAAATAGAAAAAATAATAATATCAAATAAATCTGATGTGAATTCACAGAGGAATAATATAATCAAAAGAAATCTCAAATATCCAATATCTCAATATTTCCAATATGCAAAATACAAGCAAGGTAGTCTGTTTATATAGGCAAGAGTTGATAGGAAGCATAGACAAGTTTAATACAAGTGTCTCAACCTAAAGGAAGTAGAGTCTTGATAGAAAGAACTCAAAATATCTTCTAGAAGATTTAGAGTCAAAATAACTTCTGTGTGGTCTTTCCTTTCTCTTACTTGCTCAACTATCATAGGACCAAATGGTGGTGGTGAATACACATTATCAAGATAGTATATTTCATACTCTCTAATTCTAGATACGTCTAACCTCATCATGCTTTGCCATGTAGAGAAGTTGTCCTTATTTAACTTTGGTGCCTCCCTCTTATACATATTCGAATATTTTACTCAAGTCTTTCAAGATTATCCCTTTAGAGTACTTAGCTCTGATACCAATTGTAGGATTATTGAGAGGGGGTGAATCAGTGATTTGTGATTCTTTAAACCTTAAAACTTTTATCTGATTCAACTCGGTAGCAACTAGGTTATACAAAATTAAACATTAATCGATAATAGTAAAAATAACGTTATCGATCAGTAATAAGATTCATAATAAACATTCAATACATATAACAAGAGTATTTAACATGGAAAATCAATTTGGAAAAAAACACTATGGGAATTGTCACCCAATAAAGAAAGTACTCTTTTAAAGTATGCTCGGTTAAAAGCCAATCTGGTTAAAGATTACAATGCACATTGTTAAATGTGACCCTGTTAGGATCTTCACTCTGTTAGGAGAGGCCTAGTCAAAGGTCTTCAAACACTCTTCTAGAATGTCACCTTGGTAAAGGTTTAACAATAAGACTATTAAGTCCACTCGGTTAAGATATTATTCAGCTACAAAGATTAATAAGCAATAATATAGAAATTATCTGTAAATCTACAACTAACTCTTTCTTCTAGTCAGATCCCTTGTCTGCACTTTCTCTTCACTTCTTTCCTTCACTTTCCACTAGCCTCAACACTTCATCAATCTCTTTTTACTAACTAGGATTTCAACCTTTTTCCTCTTCAGTGCATCACTCGATTACTCTTCCACCTTTCAAATTTTTGTGCTATTTTTTGAATAAATTGCATCCTTTATATAGACTCTATTTTTCCTCTTAATCTCCATTATGAAATTTTCATCTAATTAATCTTAGCCATCATATCAACCTCATAAATGTTTTCAATGAATTTGGAACTCGGTAAAATATTTTATAATCACCTCAGAACTTGAACATCTCTTGGAACTTGTACCTTTACATTTTGTCGCTTATATCTTACCATAGATCATCACCTTAAATTTTTTTGATGGTGGATCTCTTCAACTAACTCTTCCTCATCCTTATAATTTTCTAGATCATCATGAATCATCATTAAATATATTTCTAATCATTGCATTTAATTTCAGTTCCCTTATTAGTGGCTAACTCCTTTTCCTTCAAGCAAAATTCAGTTTTCTCCGGCCTCGATAACTAAATCTATGTACTCGGTGTCATGTCTTTATTTTAATTTACCAAAACTTACTTTCCTTTTACCGATTAACATTTCATTTTGGGTAACAAAACTATTTTGTTTACCAACTTGACTTATCTCATTTATTGAATTGATATAATCAAATGTAAAGTAGAAAACAACTATATCAATATAACCTTATCATTGTCTGATCTATATTAGTTGGCCAATAAAGTACTTCAACTTCACAACTTTTTAGTTCCCCTTTTTCCTTAACTCGCCCAACTTATATCATACTCTGAATGATACAGAAACATAATATAAACTAGAAATCAATTTCTTGACATCAATGACAAAATAATAATTGATCTAATCATTCTACAATCTTGTATACCTCTGACCTCTATCAGCCTTCATCATCATTAATATTAGTTAATAGAGCCATCAAGAATTTTAAATCTTCATTATATTTTTCATTTACGACACTTCCTTCCATAGATCTAGCTTCATTCCTAGGCATTGGAGGTTAAGAAAAAGATCTTTCAATCAAGTAGACCTACATTCATCAATCAAGACTTTTTCCTCACTTTCTTCCTCAATCCAACATTGTTCCAAAAATACAAAATCCATCATTCAAGGGTTTGGTTTCATTATTCCAATTAGGTTTTTGTAGAGTCCAAGCTATTCTATAAATAATTTTTATCATCACTAAAGAGGCATTACATCATTGAGGTATAACGTGGTTAATGTTTTAGATCTAGATTCCATTTCATCTTTCCTAATGAAATTTAAATTTAATTTCAAGGTTGATTCCTAAATAAGAGTTTGACCAAGGAAAACCCCTTTTCACAATATTTTCCCATTCTATTCCATTTACTGGAATTGTGATAAAAATTATTGATTGAGATTCATGAATCTCATGAACAGTCGCAAGCCCTCAGAAATTTTCAGTAGATTTGGAGCTACATATACTAGGTCAAAATTTTGGACCATCATCCTAGATTAGATTTTCCAGGTTGGCCTTGTCCATTGGGTCTAAAATTTTCATAGAAGATAGTTATAGGCATTAGAGTCCCAAATCCAAAGTTACAACTGATTTTGACATTCTGACGATAGTTAAATTTAGATTTTAAGGTCAATATTCCTCTTCTTGATATCAAAGTGAGTTGATTCCTCCTATTTTTGTATTGCACTTACTTCATAGATCAGATTTACTATCATTTAAATATCTTTATTGACATTTTCTGTAAGAATACAAATACCCCCTTTTACATAGATCTTGCATTAGCACCCCTAATCTCTCAGTTGTGCTAATAAGATCAATTTAAGGGTGTGTTTGTATTCTAATGCATAATATGATTTTTCCACTATGTATACTATATAGCCTCACCATTTCTTAGTACTATCACATGGAAGGGTCATAACACATTTTTCTCATAGTAACATATCAAACAAAACTGCAAGTGGCATGAATAATCTTCAACCAACTACGCCATACTATTGTGTTGACTAACAATTATCATAGAGAATATTAATCATATAGACCTTGAATTTTTTGAGCTTTGAGACATCCTAGACAACATCTACTACTAATATGACTTCTTAAAATACTGGTGCCCTCTTTTCTACAACTAGAATATATAATTTTATATTGAACAACATTGGATCAATATTGTTTGATCGTGGATTTTCCCAAAACTACCTTTTCTTCAAAATATAGATAAGTATATGCAAGGAAAAATCCATACCCAAAAAAGGGATACAACATCCTTTTAACCTGATAAAAACTTGGCTCTCATGAGGTTAACAAAATGAACAATAATGGTATGTAATAGAATAGTGTTCCTTGACTATGATTGCCTCAGTTCTAGGATAGTTTAACATAGTTCTATAAACTTAGACTCAAAGATATTTGAGATACTTTTTAACACAATGAAAATAAGTTCCACTGAAATGGATATGTACCTATCACACCCCCTTATGTTACACTCGTTGAATACCTCAAACCTAGCATGTTTGATCAAAATAGTTCAATTTACTATTACATTCAATAGAAAGTATGGGACAATTAGGGTAGGGCATAGGATTTGTCCCCCAAAATAAATCCAATTAACATATACTTGTTTCATTTCAAATAACACTCAAAATTCTACTAGCATCAAGATTCAAAAAGTTTTCCAACAGTTAAAATGAAAGATATGAGTAAATCTTTTCAAAACCCTTACTATTGAGGGTTTCCAAACAATTTTAAAAGAAATCCATCAAAATATTACCACACTCAACGGAAAAAATTCAAAATTTTTCCAAATTGAAGGTAATTCATCATATTTTTATTCCCAAAAAGATTTGGACCAAGATCAATCCATGACAATGAGTATTGAATGTCTGATTATAGAGTTTGGGTATTACAATCAAAATTTCATTAATCATTCTCTCCCAAACTTATACCACACAATAACCTTGACCCAAAGAGGGTTATTTAAACATAATTTGACCCATTAAAACTAATTAAACTAATTTCCAAGTTGGTTGATTGGTTGGATCCTAAATTAACATCATTTCACAAATGTTGCAAAAGCAACTTTTGCAACATTTTGCAACTCTTTGAAAACTTATAATTCTAACCACATAATGGACATTATTAAATAAAATTTGTACCATACATGGCCAAAATGACTCTAACCATTGATTCTACCCTATTCCTACTCCTTTGACTTATTTGACCAAAGTTGGCCTATTAGGCCCTTATTGGCCTTACAATGGCAATTTTTCTTATGAGCCTTACAAAATGACTTCAAATGATTACAAGTATCATCCAAATGGTCCAAAAGACCTTATTTTTACCTATAGGTGTAATACCCCAAAAATGGGCTATAAGTTCATTAACCTCCTATATCATCAAATCATATGAAATCGACATCAAAGTCCTAATCTAAGGCACATCTAAACATCATCAAATCTAATTGATTATCTTAAATTTTGCATCGGGGAATATTCCTAGTAATATTCTTAATTATCTTAATTATCTTTAATTTTATAATTATTTGGCAATAAATCACATTTATCCTAAAGTTTGATTAATTGAATATTTTCATATTTAATTAATTAGATTTAATATTTGCCACTTAATTATGTAATTAAATTTAATTATATCTATTATTAATTATATTATTTAATTTTGACAATAAATCTAATATCATATGAATAATTGATTAAATTCTTATTTAATTAATTAAAGCAAGTTGTCATTATTTAATAATATAGTTTTTAATAAAATTTTGATTAAATAATTGATTAACCCATAAATCAATTGTTTTATTTTTAAAAGCAGTTAAGTTGGAAATAAATCACTTTATTATTAAATTAATTCATAAATAAAACATGCACAATCATAAAAGCAGACAACTATCAATTATCAATTAAAGCTAAACTCTATTTTGAGTTAAAACTTAGCTTTTGCATGTTTTTGTGAGTTAATTATCTTTTATTTAAAAATAACTCAAAAATCAAGTTGAGTTATTTGAGTGATTTATGGCTTTTATTCATGCACCTCCAAAGCCCTGGATTTCTATAAATTAAGGCTTTAGCTCTTCACAAATCATCTCATATTTTGCACAATCACGCTGGAGAATTAGAGGCTGAGGAATCAACTTGCGAATTCAAAGCTTTGTGAGATCAATTTCAATTGCATAGTTTTTATATCTTAGCATAGAATTTCATAGTTTTCATATCATTGTTAGAATCTTCATTGTTAGATCATTTAGCATAGATTCATATCAAGTTTTCATTCTTATTGCATAGAAAATAGCAAAAATATAGATTAATTGCATTCAATTTCATATCCATCTTTTGCATTCAAATCCTTCATTTAGGTGTCGTCTAGGTCACTGATCTCGATTACAATCTGAGAACATTAATCTCGCACCTATTAGAAGGCAGTAAATCGCTTGGTTAGATAGCTTTCAATTTTGCATGATTTTGATTATCACTAACCTCTAATGTTTTACTGAGTGTTGTGTCTATAGATTAGGTACAATTTTCACACACACAATAGGTTCTCCTGCACCATAGTCTTAGGAGACAAAGAATTCAAGTCCCATTGAATGGCCTTCTTCCTTTTTCTAGTCTTCCAATTCCTTTATACATGGTTCTTGGTTCCTATACACAATTTTTTTCCTTTTTCCTTTGGCTTATTGTTTTCCTCCTTCTATCCAAGTGGTACTCAATCCCTTAGTTCTAAGAATTCAAGTCTTCAATATGAATCCCCATGTCCTCATAGGTGTCTTCAACATAATCATTTGCATAATCACAATTTTTCCATCATAGTCTCCTCCCCTATTTTCTTCTATGATTGTAACTTCACCTCAAAATACATTGATATATTTTGAATGCTATTCCATTGGAAATCCCTTTGATACCTATATAAGATATTAACCATTTCTATGCATCCTAGTTTCAATCGTTAGCCGAGTCTCAATATCATAAATCTATATTAAGCAAGCTTAAGTTTGAAACCATGATAGTTCCCAGTAATAGATAAAAGAAAAGATATTAATGTAATTAGAATTTTAAAGCATTACTTTTCTAAAATAGAGTTAGGTCTAATAAGTTCCAACTTTATTGAGATATGGCTTAGATATGTGAAAAATGATGAATAATCAACAAAGCACCTTTCACCTTGTTCTACCATATCCCAAAATAGGAGAAAACCTTATAGAATCACTTGAAAAAGACATTGATCAAACAAGCGTACCATACAAATAGTGTGTGTGTGTGTGTGAAAATACAAATGAGAAATTATAGGAGAGAATAAGGTGTCAAAAAGTATGAAAACCCATCAACCTAGAAATCAAACTACAAAATCATGTGTAATTCTATATATAAGTCTATGTGCATACAAATATATACAAGTCTATATATTTAAGCATGCATGATGCTTCCTAAGATCATCATCATTAAGTCATTATAATTAAGAGAAATAATATTTCAACAAAAATTCATAGACCAACTTGAGCCATGTCGATGGAGATGTTTTCTTTTTGGGAATGAAAAATATATCGCCTATAGTCGTAAGTAGTTTAAAATAGTGAGAAAAAGTTAGAGTTATACATTAATAGTCAATATTTCTATTACTGATTAAAATAATCTTATCTATCCTAACTTATAGAAAAAAAACTATCTATAAATTCAAAGAATTGTTTATGTTTCTATTGGGTTAGAAGTTCCTAAAAGAAAGGGCCAAAATGCTCCTTTTAAGGATAATGTTGAATAACTTGATGCATACCCTCTATGTCCTCCTCGTAGTTTATGTATTCCTCAACTCTATCAGTAGCAATGTATTCCTCCATCCAATTGTCATTCATAGGTATTTTGATCTCTTAGAAATGCATGAGGAAGTCAAAATTTATAGAAATAACTAGACATTGAGCCTAGAAACCATCCAAATCATTCGAAAAGAGAATTAGATAGGTAGGAGCTAGGTTGTTCCTAATAATTAGTATATTATAGTTGTTAGGATGTGGAATGGTAAGATCATCCCTAATATTAACCATGAACCTATCTAAAAATTATAGTATTTCTTCTATGAAGACTTCTCGATTTAAAGATTTTCAATATTAGCTCAATTGTTAAAGATATGTGTTGCACTAGTAATGATCATCGCAGGGATATCAGGATTAGCCCTAAAAATATACTTGCAGGTCACAAATTGGCTTCCTAAGTTTCTATAGACTACCCTCTAAATAACCCTATTCTTCACATCAAAAATCTATTTAATCCTATCAATTCTTACTCCCTTATCAAAGGCCATCAAACCATTTTTTTCACCAAGCTTGATCAGAGTATGAATTTTTCTACACCTAGTGAGTGAGGATGGAAAGATCATAATGTCATTAATATTAGAGAGAAGATGTATTTAATGTTGGGATTTAGAGGTAATTATGGAAGCTTAAATGATTCCCAAGATAATATTTTAAATACCCTGCCAATGCCACTATTGAAAGGACCTCTACTGCCCTTTGGGAAAAACAATTCATATGTCGATTAATAACCATAAAAAACATAGAGGGATGATATAATGATTATAGAAACATAGATAATTTTCCAATATGATTTCCTCAATTCAAGAGGAATGATTAGCTCTAATAAAAAATGGTGAGGGTTAGTTGATATCTTGAGATGATGTACCTGAATATCATGTCACAAGTGGGTAGAGTTGACATCACTGAGCTTAACCAAGGTCTCAAGATTCAAGATATTATACCAATATTAACTGGAGTTTAAGGAAATCTCATATGAACATAAATCAATTAATGAATGAAGGCCTATCCAAGGAAGCATTTAGTTTCCATTTGTGTGTAGATTCTTTCCTATGGACATTAATGATAATAGGAAAGTCCCCTTCAATCTCTATGTTATCCAACCCTAGATTATTACACATTAAAAGTCCTTCAACAAGGGCAGATAACTCTACCATGTTGTTTTTTATCCATCTTCATTATTTTGTTGTTCAATTTTTTAGAAATAGATGATTGAATTTTGTTTATAAGTTGTATCCAATCCATTTTATTTTGCTTAAAAATTTTCCTATTCCTTTCTTTCCATAATTTCCATACTATGATTGAAGGATCCATTTTCTAGAGTCCTCCATAGAGGTGGTGTTTTATAATGATTGGCCATGATTGGAACAATCCTGAAATAGTTTTAGGGAGGGTAGTGATCCATCTAAGTTTACCTCTTATCCATTGCCAACATTGGTCTACATAAATACAGTTAATAAGAATATGATTTTCATCTTCTCCCCCTTTCTCACAAAGAGGAAATCTTCTTGGTCCATCAAAACCCATCTTCCTAAACCTATCAGCCATACAAACCTTATAATGAAAAGCTAACAAAGTAAATATGCCAGCCTTTGGGAAAAAATATTTTTCCTAGCATAAATAATTGGGTATAGAATAGTGGGATTTAAGCTGGTTGTTCATGAGGTGTTTAGAACCATTGTTGGTGTTATATTCTCCATTTTTTGACCAATACTAGACTAGGAAATCATTTCCTAAATATAAATTCAATTCCCTCTAGTTTTCTTGGATCCTTACTAGCTCTTCTTTCTCATGAGAAGGAATATCCATAACTACCAAGGATATCCATTTCCATCCCCTTGATAAATCTCCCTCATCTTCTTCAATATAGTCCTTAACATATTTCCTCCATCTTGACTCTAGAACATTCTTGGAGATTTTGAATTTGAATTTTTTTCTATAGATCTAAAAATTCCACAAGAATTAGACTAGAATAACACCGCCTCACCCCTACCTAATTTCCATGTCAATTTGTCTATAATAATCTTCTTGTAGTCCAGCATAAAGTTCCAAATACAAGATCCTCTAGGAGGGAATATTCTCTAAAAATACTAGAAGATTCCCGGATTTTAAGATACTTATGACAGATGATCTTATCCCATTTCAAATGAATATTCCTATACATTATTAAAACCTATTTAACTGCTTGATTTTTTCTCTAAACCTTAATATACTTTATGCTAGCTCCCCCTTCCTCCTTAGGTCTACATACCTTATCCCAAGCCATTAGGGATATTTTTTTCTTCTCACCAGTGCACTAGAAGAAGAAAGTTCTAATATGTCTATTTAAATCTTCATTAGTGGACACTGGGAGGTTGATGCATGATAGATGGTAAATAGGAATTATCTATAAAATTGATCTATCCATAGTCAAGCTCCACATAGAAGAATTCCATCTTCCTTTCCATGGGCTCACTTTCTTCTTGATTTTTTATTTTACAGATTCCCATAATTTAGATGAGCTATTCCCTATCTCCAGTGGAATCCCTAGGTATTTGCATGACATCACCCTCTTTTTGGTTTAAGATATTGTAAATTTCCTTTTACATATTATTTTTATGCCTTAAATATTATCCTCCTCTCTAGCTCTAGTAATTTCTCTCCCTAAGGATTCTTCCATTATTATAAATAAAATGGGGGAGATGGGATCCCCTTGTCTCAAACCTCTAGATATGTTGAAAAAAACTTATGGGGTACCATCAACTAAGACTAATATTTTGGGAGTGGAGATGAATTAAAAGATTAAATTAATCCAAGGTTTACCAAAGCCGAAGGCTTTAAGGAACTTACAAAGGAAGTACTAGTTGACCTTATCATAGGCCTTTTTGATGTCTAATTGAATAAGCATACTAGGTTCTATGTTCTTTTGAAAGGAACTGATTTCTTGTGGTACAACTATTATTCCACCATAAATGGATCTTACCAGCATGAAACCAGTTTTATCTTCACTAATTAGGAAGGGGAGTAGTTTTTTAATCCATTAGCTACAATCTTAGTAAGTAATTTATATATTTTGTTCCATGGTGCAATCAGTCTGAAATCATCCGTGCTCTATGCCTTATCCTTCTTAGGTATTAATTCTAAGAAGGTGTTATTCATTTATTTAAGTATAATGCTAGAATTTATAACACCTTCTAGGGATTCTATAACTTCATCCCCTATAAATGGCCAACATTTTTGGAAGAAGCTAGCTGTGAACCCATCTGGACTTGGCAACTTATCTAGGTTCATTTGTATAAGGGATCTTTTGACTTCATCTTTAGTAAATTTAGCCATTTGTTCTTTATTTTGGCTTTGAGTTATTAGTTTGGGATTTTTTTTTAAAATGTTCATTTTTCCTTCTAGATTAGACCTGTCTTCGTTATTGAGGATATTTGTAAAATAGCTAGTTGTGTTATCTGCAATCATTTTTTGATCCTCTAGAATAACGCCATTACTCAACCTTGTTTTGGTTATTCTATTAACTACCCTCCTATGGGTGATATTGTGGAAAAACCTGGTATTTTTATCTCCTGCCTCTAACCATGTTTTCTATGATTTTTTATCCTAGAATATCTCCTCAGCCATTATATCCTCATACTCTCTCATCAATTATTTTTCTTTCAAATAGAGATGTTCATCCATTCCTTTTTTTAAGACTATTGAATTTACTTCAAGTAATTTCTTTTGCAAATTGACTTTGGACTCATAAATATTTGCAAAGTGTTCCTTTTCCATATTTGAATCCTGATTTTAATGATCTTTAATTTGTTGACAACATTGTAAATCTTGGAGCTTGATAATTTTACTTCTATCTACCATTGTTCAATTAATTTTAATACATATATTTGTTCAAACTTGAAGGGGCATTATTTAGGCCCTATGTCTTCCACAATCATAATTTGAACTTAGTAATGAT